>OX422216.1:16388223-16723223 GCA_949130495.1 Sambucus nigra
TTTATACATAAACCCTAATGGCAAACTTGTAATTAAAAGAAAATTGGATCTGCAGGACTGAATCGATTCGGTAGAAATCGAATCGATTCGAAAACGGGGGAAGTGAGAAAAGTAGAATCTGTGGAAAATTGAATCGATTCGGACTGGCCGAATCGATTCACCCCTACAGGTCTGCAATCTGCATCTTTGTCCAACTTTATGGAAAATGCGATCATTTCTTTGTTATAGCTCGAAATTAGGCACGGTCGGAGGCTACGCGAAGATAACTCAGAGGGATACAACATCCAAGAAGATATTAGGCTAAAAAACCCAAATATGAAATGACTAAAATGCCCTTGAATGTGAATTTGAAGTAAAAACCATCCAAAAATGTCATAACTCCTTCAATACAACTTGAATCCATGCACCGTCGGCGGCCACACGAAGAGAAATCAAAGGGATTCAACTTTTATGAAGAGTTAGGGATCAAAATTCGAATGTTGGAATTACTAAAATGCCTCCGAAGTTGCAATATTTAACGAAACTTTTTCAGAAAGCGTCTGAACTTCATAGTAAGCATCCAAACACCTACAAAAGCTCAATTAACCCCTGAAAAACATATATCTATACAAATTCGAGGTTGTCTGGTTAACGAGCATAAATATAGGGATTAAGATACCCGAGGTGGCTAATAACGCGTAGGTTAACGAGTGAAATACACAATATTTATGTCGTATCAATTCCCTAGCCAGGCTTGCTGAAGCCGTAGAAGGAGATCTTAAATGAATAATTATAGTAGAGTACCTTGATCAGCCCAGCATCAATAGAAGAAAAGTTATCGACTAGGTTATGGTCATCAACACAATGCCCAACTGGATGGATCCGATCATGCATTACCTAATGAAGGATACTTTGTCAGCGAATAGAAAAGAGGCACATAAGATACGAGTAAAGTCTACCCATTTTCACTTAAGATGGGGTAATAAGCTTTATTGGTTCTTTTTTTATGGACCTTACCTCCAATGTCTGCACCCTAATGACATTGACTAGATCCTCTACGAACTTTACGGGGAATTTATGAAAGCCACGTAGGGGTAGGTCGCTAGTATTTTGGGCAATAAAGGAAGGATATTGGTGGTCGTACATGCAAAAGGATATAATTTCTTAAGTTAGGAGGTGCAAGAATTGATAACTTTTATTACCACCAGTAAACCAGTCAACCAGCAACCTCAAGTCTCTTATAAGTATGTAGCCATTCACTTAATAGGAACTTGACATAATTGGCCCGTTACCCCTCGCATCTGGCAACAACAAGCACCTGTTGGTCGGCACCAACTACTTCTTTAAATGGGTTGAAGAGGAACCCTTGGCAAATATCCAGGATGTCAACATAAACATATTTATATGGAGGAATATTATAACTCGTTTTGGCATTCCTCAGATCATCATTACAGATAACGAAACCTAGTTTGACAACAGTTTCTTCCAAGACTTCTGTAATTTGTATGGTATCCAGCATTACTATAGCTCGGTGGCATACCCCCATGGTAATAAATCCAATTTGGTCGACTGAGACCTTAATAATAAAGCGATCAGAGCTGAGTTGGACCTAGATAATGAAAGAAGAAACTAACTATTATAAAGCTTGCCTCGTACTAGTAGTAGTTGGCCAAGCAATACAATAAGGGGTTCTAATAGAGAGTATTCAAGGTCGGAAATTATGTTCTACAAAAGATTGTAGGTAGTACCAAAAACCCTCAGACGGTAAATTTGGACCCAACTAGGAAGGTCCCTTCACGATCATTTGTGATGACCTAATGAGAGCCTACCACCCGGAGACAATGAAGGGCAGAGAAATTCTAAGAGCATGGAACATAGCGAACCTTAAGAAATTTTATTTTTTATATTCCAATCTTTTACTTTTTATTTTTAGACGATTCAGTATTTTCCTGATTCCATCCAACCTAATTTTTTTTATTATTTTTTAAGAAGTTATTTATAACTTCTCATACTTAATAAAGAGAAATAATTATTTGAATGGATTATTCTTGATATATAATTCGTAACTAGTGTCCTTTTTATATAAGGTCTACTTTAAAGACCAATTAGTTGGACTAAATAAGCCAACGTAAAATGTTTTGGCGAATAAGAAAATATGAACAATGGCTTACTGCCGATGAAATTCCTACTGGGAAACCTTAGGCATCCTAACCAATTAGGTCATAAAAAAATCCTTACTGGGGAACGACCCCACAAATAGGTATATTTTTCTTTTTTTAGCTCTAGGCGTAAGGTTAGACGTGATGACATCACATGAAAGGTAAGACCAAAAATACCACAAATCACACGAGAAGGGAAAAATGTATAGAATTTTCATTGATACTTATAATGTTATTAAAAGGAAATCCGAAGAGAAAATAAATTACAATAAATTAAACGTGTGACTAGGCATGCTTGTTAGTCGAGCTTCCAACCCCTAAAAGAGGAACATCCAAAGCATACGGGGAGACAGTAGCCCCCAGGTCTATGATTCTTGACGGACCACCAAAACTCACCCTATCTACAAAATTTTGAGATCGGTGGAGTTCATCATCCTGTGAAGTCTATAATAGCCAAGATATTTCATGATCAGACTTATTGGAATGACATTTATTGGAATCCACGAAGTATTGACCTTTAAAGGGAGGTTCGGGATGCTCCAAGCAACCTAGTTCATGCCAATATCACAAATCTAAATCCTTAGAAATCTTCACCACAATAAGGGTATTAAGCCACTCGTGTTTATAACCAACACCACAGACATCATTCAACATGGCGTCCATGTGCCTAAGAGCCTCATCGGAACCATCCATCCAAACTTGACAAGGTTATTTCTGGAATTGTTACGCAAGGCGATTAACTTTCTCATTTAGTCTTTTAATGGTGGATAACTGGTTTTTTATGGTCGTTGCCTGATATGGTAAGGTTTTCTTAGTACTCACTTCCTCATTGGCCTGACGATTTCCCTGTATTACTGAGAAGAGGACTGACCCTGGGCCTTTTTTTCTTTTCTAAATATTCCCTAAAATGGTCATTCTATTTTTCTAAATAGTAAGCACCCCCTTATCTTTCTCAACCAATTAGGGCTTCTTAAGTCCTTCCAATTTCGCCCTTAGATCATTATTCTCTTTCTCAAGCAGTGTGGCAACCTCTCTAGTGATCGCCAATTCAGTACAAAGAATGAGCTCCTTCTTCAAATAATTAGTTGTCAAGGAAGCCATTTTTTTTATTAAAGCCATTGCCTTTATGAATATCAGCCAACTTCCTTTTATAATTATCTTAAAGGTTTTTTAATAACTCTTTGTGATCCCTTTGAGCAACGAAATGATAAGCAGCGTTATCAGTAACTTCCCTATGAAAAGGCATCGTAATTCCAAGTATGCCTCTTTGGCCAGAGCAGACACATCAAGACCTAAGAGTTCCTTAAGTTTTCCTCGTTGGGTTCATCATGATCGATAATGAGTAACCTATCGTGTTTCTTTTGAAACTCACTTTGAACAGCGACCAGAGCTACCAACCTTATGTTAAAATATGTAAGCATGTGGTTAGACAGATGAGTTTGCTAAAGAAAAACTTGAAGAAAATTAAATAAAACAATAATGATTAGAATACTTATTTCATTTCATTGATAAAGGGTTACAATGGGGCATACCCCCATATTGATGAAAATAAAAAATAATGAAAATAGGTCCATTCTCCTTCATGGGGGAGTCATAAAGTTTTAGGGGATTGGAAGAACCCCCAACATCAATTTTGCTCACCGACCGAGAGGGTGGAGGTAATCTTATTCCAGCATGCGTGGCACCCACATTGGTAGCGATGAAGTTTATGATATTTCTTTTATCCATGTCTCTCGGAGAAATGGTAGAAGGGACCAAAGAAATGTCTAAAGGATTGAAAGAGGATGGAGTGATCTCGTCTGTGAATTCGTCCCCTTCTAAGCATTTGGGGGTGGGGACTCTCAACCAGAAGAGGAGGCCTATGGATCATCCAATGAAATTGGGATGATAGGCCTCTCATCTATATGTCTCGCTACAAAAGAAGTGGTGGTGCTCTTGTAGTCGAGCAGAAATGTGGACGACCTAAGATGTTCGGAAACCTCCATTCTCTACTGAATAGACAAAAAAAATTTAAGGCTAGCTAAGTTGACATCGATGTCGCAGGTAATCTTTTTCTTGATCTTCGTCGGAAAATAAAAATGCAAAAATCGATCAGAGAAAAATATCGTAGACAATAAGAAAATTTTCTAAACTATTCTTTGACTCTCCTGATGGAATTTTGGCCCCTCGCATGCCATACCCCCGAGTCGGTGGAATGCTTCCAGTCTTTCACTATGAGACCATGGTCCCAATAGTCCTTGTTGGATTTAAGAAGATTCACAACCAGGGCTTTATTAGAAAACCTTGTCTTTATAAAATTGATATTATTAGTAGTCGTTATCCACTGATAGGAGTACATAATCTCGGTGATGCCGAGATGGGTCCCGTACAATTAATTAATGTGATTTACCCTATTAATAATCCTCTATGTATTTAGGTCAACCTAGGTTGGAATCACGTCAAAGTATTAACAAAATTCCAGAAACAGACAATTTGGGGGAAAAGTGACCCCGCATTCTATGATGAAGATCGATGGCATCCGGTGGCCCTCAAAAAGAGTAAAAAGTTCATAGGGACCATCAACCAGCATTGTTCTAACCCATTGAGGGATTCAATTTTTGGTTATAAATTCTTCCAACAAATTGTCATCAACAATATACACCATTTTTAAATAATCTAAGAAGAAAATTAAACAAAGAAAGCGGAGAAGAATGAAGTAAACAGAGTTTCGAAGGAAGTTGTTACAGTGAAGTGAAGGAAGCTCTCCTTTGGAAGGAATTAAATTTTTGAATGAAAGTTAAAGTGAACAAAAAGGTGGGAACTATCACCTTATAATCTAAAAGGTGTCTTCATGGTTCCTGAGGGGAGTAATGATTAAATGTATATGGCGACTGATCAAACGACACTTCCCTGCCAAATGTAATTAATTACTGGAGTACACCTGAGACATTTCACTACACCAAATCTGCCTAATTGTCACGGTCATTGACCTTGACAAGTTCAACTTGTCAAGGTCAATGACCGAGACAATTCGGGGGGACACAACTTTTTTTGTCACGGACGTGTCACGGTCATTGACTGTGATAAGTTCGTTAGAATTGTCATGTTCGTGTCACGGGCCATGACCGTGACAAGTTTAGTCATGGTTAATAACCGTGACAAAGCCTTGACACTTTTCAAAAATATTGTCACGGTCATTGACCGTGACAAGTCCGTGACAACCTTATTTGTCAAGGACTTGTCACAGTCAATGACTGTCACAATTCTGGGTAGAATTTTAAAAAAATCTACTGGGCAGTATGGCCACTGTCACTGCCCAGCAGTATATTTGTACCTGTTATAGCAACGTTGTACCTGTTCAAACATCATATATCCAAACAAACTAAAGATAATGCAAATAAATATTCAAAATAGAAACAATATACATGACGATATAATCTAAATATAATTCAAATGAACCAACTTAAAAATAATGTCACTACATGTCTGGGGTAAATGTGAGGAGATGAGTAGGCCACACGATATACGAATTGACACACCCACTAATATACATCGTGCCGCAGTGTTTGCGCAACCACAATAGGGAGTTCTCCTTCCCGGGTATCACATGCGTGACGAGCACTTTGGACTCGATCTCTTGAAGCGCACGTCCATGAATTATTCCACCCTGGATGATATTCGGGTCCCTCAACCCCCGCCCTATCCGCTGGCCATCAAATACGTCCAATATGAACACGCTCGGCCAACCAATTGTCGACATCGATCTGGGGAAGGGAGCCAAATAAGGAAGTGGATCATCGAAGTACGCACGTGTCGGTGATGAAGCAGCGAGGTCCACATCATCTTCATCCTGCGCCTCGTTCTCCCGCACCTCCTCCTCCTCCACCGCCTTCTCCTTCCTTTTCACCTTACGGTCTCCGCCCAACGTATGCTTCATGAATGAGTACATATCTTCGACCGTCGCCTCCAAACGGGACAGCTTCGCGTCATGTGAATCCACCGTTCGAGTCAACCCTGTGTCACTCGTCTCTAATCCGATGATCCTAGATTTGGCCACCCGCGAGCTCACCCCCCTTGTCCTCCCCTTGCGATCAGAGCCAAGCACTTAGCTGAATGCGTCTGTGGACAAAAATGCCTTGTCGACATCAGACTGCGACGCATGCCCTTCCTTAAGCTTTGCCTGAAACGACAAAAAGCACATGATTAGTAAAATAAGTAAACTAAAATATTATAACGTTATTAAGAAAAATTAAGCTGTTGGATTACTTACAATCGTGGCCGCGACGCTCGAGGACACCTCCTTGTCCTTCCCCTTCTTCGTCCGAAGATCCACATAAGTATCGAGCCACATAAATCCCACCCCCATATGAACAATAATCCAGTGGTCATGCCACTTTTAAAACTAACCAACCCAACATTTACTAAACAAAATAATCCAACAGCAATGTCTATAGAAAATGTGTATCCCGTACTCCTTCTAATTCATCTACTCAATTAAACTACCTTGCCCCACCCCCTTCTCCCATTCCTGCCTCCACCTCCTCCCCTACCACACACACACACACACCCTGCCCCCTCCCCCACCACACACCACCACACACATATGTACACACACATACACACACATATACACATACATATGCACATATGTATACACACATATAGAAATGAAAGAGAAAGAGAGGAAAAAAAATATACCTTAGAGAGAGAGAGAGAGCACTAAAATCGCTTGTAGAGAGAGAGAAAGAGGGAAACCATAAAACGGTGGGAAAAAAAGAGCCAAGGGATTTTTTTTACAGAAGATATTATCACGGTCGTGTCAAGGTACTTGACCGTGACAAGTTCATGACAATAATATTTGTCACGGTCTTGTCACGGTCAATGACCGTGATAATTATTTGTCACGGTCTTGTCATGATTAATGACCATGACACAAAACGCGTGTTTCTTGTCACGGTCAATGACTGTGACAAGGGTGGTCGGCTGAAAGGTGACATTTTGACCATTTTGGTGTAGTGTTTGGGTTTTAAAATTTGCCCTGATTTATAAAACTGCCATTAGATTCAAATGGCAAATGCTCTAATACGCTAACTTACTGAAGTCGTCGACCGACCAAGTCACAACAAAGCCTAACGACCTCAAAGCAGCCCTGAGCTTTGGGGGCAATGGGGATCAGAATTAACGAAGTCATATGGCCCACACATGCTCAGCACGGGCTCACAAGATCAAGATCAGGTGAAAGTCCAAGCCTTGAAAAAGTCTCGTTGGCACGTTCCACAAGCGATTTGATTAGATAAAGGATAGGTCCAAAACTTTGGGATAGCTATTAACTGAGCTGGGACTCTCCCAAGATCTTTATAAATATATGCCTGCTTCAATGAGGTTTGAAAATTGTATCGTCGAGCAGTATTATAACTTTGCCAACTAACTTTCTAAATTTATTAAAAAAAAACTAAATCCCGTGGACGTAAATTTTTTATCGAACCACATGCATCCTGTGCCATGTTTGTTGTTTGGTCCTTCTTATTGAGCATTTTCCTTTGTTTAAACTTGCGTGCATTGAATATTTAAACTGTAGGAAATTACCACATACACACACAGTAATACCTCACAACTTAAAATAAAATACACACTTACTTAGTTTACGCATGTTCGCATATAATCGAATCTCATATAATTAATATTACCAATTAATTATTAATAAAACGGGTCACAAAATCACCTAACATGCATCACTACGCCAAAACAGGAAGATGGTCAAGTTTTTGGGTTATGACCAAGGCTTAAGGGTCACGATTTTTTTACCGTAACCATATTGAGGGTGACAAAATCATGGGTCACGGCCCAGTGGGTGACATCAATGTTGATTCACTGGCCACGATCCAAAATCGTTACCCCAAGTGTGACCATAGTTTACTTATCATCTATATTATGCATTTTATTATTACCATTTCACACATGTAATAATTAATACCATTTATTCATTTATTTCACAATTAATAAATAATAAATAAATACCATAAAAATACAGGATTTTACAGTATGGTCTCGTAAACTCCATTTTTATATGAATTAAATTTATATAGGTGTAAAGGGAACTACATCTTCCCTATCCATTAAGATCATTATTTATTGGTCGATAAAATCTATTTTTCTCTGTCACTTAAATTATTTTTGGTGTATTTTAACTTTATCCAACATTTAGTTATCATTATTTGAAATTACCTACAATTTTGCTTTTCATTCCTTTTACCCCATTTTGGCATTTGGTGACAAAAAAGCATGGCAAAAGTGAAATGATAGAGGTGCCAGTACTTCCCTCCCAAAGTCCAATGTGAGTGATTGATGGTCGAAAACATCAAGGCTTTAATGCATTAGAAAGTCACTAACTCTCAAGGAATAATATAAAAATATGAGTGTTGTTTCAAGGAAAAATATAAATTTGACTGTTATCTTCGTGGCGCTTCTTATTTGCAATGATGTTTTTATTTTTATTTTTATATCAAATTCAATTCAACCCAAATTGCTTCAAAGGGTGCCCATAATTTTTATGGAAAATTTTTATATAAGATTTTGCTTCAAAATTAGAACGGGGATATTGCTGAATCCATCAATCTAGACTCTCTCTCTCTCTCTCACTCCGTGTGTATGCTTTACATTATTATTGCAATATTTTATTATCTTCCAATATAAAATTATACTATTAAAATTTGCATTTCTGTAGTGAATTTCAAGAAGCTAGATATGAATCATGTTAAAATGTAACTAGAATTTGCATTTATCACTTTGAATTTATTTAATGACCCGAAATTGGTTAAATTTATTGGTGTTTATTCCAAAGGAAAAGAAGAAGTATTTATACCATTATCCATTTCACTTAAAAAAAGTTTTATTATATTCCCCTTAAATTCAGGATTGGTTGTTTAAGGTAATTCCATGTTCGATGGTTAGTGCAAGTATTTGCTACTTTAGTTGCTATGACTTTTATGGCCATTAAGCAATCACAACTAAGTGTAGAGTGATAAAATTTAAATGGATTTTTTCTTTCCGGTTATTTGGGGTTTGATCCTAATTAAATTTTTTATATTGACTTTGGCCTCAATAGTTTCACTTCTAGCGATGAAAAAATGTTATTGGCTTTTAATTAAATATTCATTTTTTGATAAGTAGCCTAAAGTATATGGCCATTTTAATCAACCTTTTTAGTGTCATTGTACTACCAATTGTTGACAATAATTAAAACATGTTGGATTTAGGCCACCCCCATGATGTCAATAATTCTATAATAGAAAAGTAAAAATATATAAGAAAAAACTTTCCAATGGGGATTTGGATTTCCAACTCTATATGATGTGGCGAGGTCAAGATATAAAAATTTTATTTGAAAATTTCTACGTGTAGAAATTTCTACTTAAACAAGTAGTGAATATTATTACATGTTTACTAATGGGAGCAAAAATATTTTATGATGAGATTAAATAAAGAATGAAACAAGTAAAACCTAAAAATAAATATTTATTGATCCATAAATAAGTAAAACCGATAAAAAGTTTAAATTTCTTGATTCATCTTAAAAGTGAATCATTTAATAAAATAAAAATACGATACATTTATACATATAAAAATATTATTTTTTAATGAAAGCCAAATGAGACAGATTTTATATTTGTATCATATCTTTATTGAGGTAGTTGTTGAGTAACCTTAAATCACTCTTTCTATCTCATTTATTGACAGTGTATACGAAGTACACATATGTTGACTAAAAATCGGTGATGCTTGTCTAAACTAACTATTTATTTATTATTCTACATTTAAAAATTTCTACTTAAATAAGTAGTAAATATTACTACATGTTTACTAATTGGAGCAAAAATGTTTTCTAACGAGATTAAATAAAGAATGAAATAAGTAAAACCTAAAAAGAAATATTTATTCACCCATAAATAAGTAAAATCTATAAAAAGTTTAAATTTCTTGATTCACCTTAAAAGTGAATCATTAAATAAAATAAAAACACGACACATTTATGTATATAAAAATATTATTTTTTAATAAAAGAGTCATGATATGAGTTCCAAATAAGTCTTATAAAACCTTTCCCAAAAATAATAATTTTTTGTGTCCTGACAGGATCAATGCCACAAGACAAAATTTGATAAGTAAGTAAAAGAATAAGTGAAATCACGTCCATTTTAAAAAAAATTAGGAGAAATTTTGATACTCATATATTTTTAATAAAAGCCAAATGAGATAGATTTTATATTTGTATCATATCTTCATTGAGGTAGTTGTTGAGTAACCTTAAATCACTCTTTCTACCTCATTTATTGAGAGTTTATACGAAGTACACATTTGTTGACTAAAAATCGGTGATGCCCACACATGATTGTCTAAACTAACTAGTTATTTAGAACACAACTATTGGCGCTCCACCAATTTCTTCCTGCGCTCCTCTCCGGCTAACTAATTTCATAAATGACAATATAACCCTTTTGACATTTATTTCTTTATTACATGAGCTCACCATTTAAAACGAATGATAGAGATAAATTGGCCGAAATTAAGGATCCAAGTTCTAGTAACAACAATTCTTCAAAAAAAAAAGTTCTAGTAACAACTATTTTATTATTATTATTATTATTATTATTATTATTATTATTATTATTATTATTATTATTATTATTATTATTATTATTATTTATTTACTTTAAATAACAAAACACAATATAAATAAAGAATACAATTCACACTTTCAATAACATTATTAACTACCTACTTCTTTATTTGATTTATATTTTAATACGTATTCATTAATTATTTTTTAAGCAAACACAAACATAAATGATATGCCCCAAGTGTCACCTCGGTCCAGAGGCACCAGCCTCATCCAAGCACATGGTCGACGTTGCAAATCCCTTGGATCTGTGACAACAGGCCTCGACCATAGCAAGGTCGGCCAGGGCCGACACTACCTCCAACCCCACCAAGGAGACACTGCAGGCATCGTAGGGGTCAGCAATACTTCAGTTCACCTGAGGACGACAACCTCGGCCAGGGGTGGGTCGAGGTCTCAACAAGCCTTACTTCTACCAAGGCCAACATCATCAAGATACCAGTTAATGATCCAAGCACACGCCAGCTCAACCTCGGCCCAAGCCGACCCCTATCCATTGTCTCGGCTGAGCTTAAGCCGAGACCTTTATGGCTCATCTCGGATTGAACGAGCAACTAGACTTATCGACCTCGGCCTCTCCCAGGCCGAGGTCATGCTCTAAGCACGATAACCGAGCACCTGCTGACATTTGGATAAGGGCACGTGGACACAAATCAGTTATAACAAGATTATTCCCCACACGTGGGGAGAATATTTCATCATCATTCTCTACATGTGACAGTGACAATGGCTTCTCCATATTGGTTAGACCAACACACACATGCTCATTGCATGCATGGGGGTAAATTACACCCCCTAGGTACTATATATAGAGGTCATCCTCTACCTTGTAAAAGGATCCAAAAATACAACCCTAGCTGAAGCTCTGTTCGAATACACAGTAGAGAGAGAAAGCTTGAGAGATTGTATCTATGGCCATTAGTGCCCTCACATATTGATACACATCATACACTTGCACAGTGGATTTAGGCCTGATTGGCTGAACGACTTATATTTCGATGTTGATTCCTCTTCTCCTCACCTCCTTCTACTATATATATACCTTTATACAACCATTGTTTAAATTGAATTGAGCTTACAAACACCTTGAAGGGTGGTGCTGTTTTTAGCATCCTCATTTTGGCGTCGTCTGTGGGAACGAGAAGCTATCTCTTCCACTTCTCTAGCTTAACCTCACCGGAGACTTTGGTGGTGAACCAGGCACCACCCCTTGCGTGGAGCCGTTTCACCATTGAAAGAGGGATTGAAGCAAACCCTGAGAAAATCAAGGCTTTGCTTGACATGAAGACACCAAGGAGTATCAAAGATGTACAAGACTCACGGGGAGAGTGGTTGCGCTTAACAGATTTGTTTCTAGGGCAACGGACAAGTGCCTTCCATTCTTTAAGGTACTGAGAAAGGCATTCCAGTGGGATAAAGAGTGCGAAAAAGCCTTCAACCAGCTCAAGTCTTACTTGGGGTCTCCCTTATTGCTATCTCGGCCTGTAGTATGGGATAAATTATACGTGTATCTGGCAGTCTCCGAATCAGCCATCAGCGCAGCCATAATACGGGAAGAAGCTGGGATCCAAAGGCCTGTGTATTTCAACAGTAAGGCCCTTCAAGGGGCTGAACAAAATTACCCTCGCATGGAAAAGTTGGCTTACGCACTGATACATGCTTCGAGGAAGATGAAGCCTTACTTCCAAGCCCACTCCATGGTTGTCCTCACCGACTCCCCACTAAGGCAGGTCCTACATAAACCTGAGAAGTTCGGGAGATTGATGACCTGGGCCATTGAGCTGGGGGAGTATGATCTTACCTACCAACCTAGGACAGCCATCAAAGGACAAGCCCTCGCAGACTTTGTTGCTGAGTTCACATGGGAAGAGGCCGAGGCAGAGAATGGCCTAGAGGGTGTTGAAAATACAAACCGCGGTGTCTTTTGAAATCAGGAAGAGACGACACCAAACGTCTTCCGAGATCAGGAAGAGGTCGCATCTAATAAGGTCAGGGGCAGAGTAGTGGAGAACGAGGAGGATCGATACCTCTTAAAACAAGGAGTCATGTCAGAAGGGGCCTTCTCATCAGATACAGACATTTGGAGTCTCTTTGTTGATGGTTCCTCCTGTGACAGTGGAAGCGGTGCAGGGATGATACTTTCAGCTCCAGATGGTGCCAACATTGAATACGCTTTGAAATTCAACTTCCAGGCTTCTAATAACGAGTCTGAGTATGAGGCCATGATAGCAGGTCTCTCATTGGCAAAGACTCTTCGTGTAAAGTGACTCCTACTCCACAGCGACTAAAGGTTAGTCGTCAATCAAGTATTGGGGGTCTATGAGGCCAAAGATGAAAGGATGGCCAAGTATTTAAAGAGGGTGAGAACGATGTTAGAATATTTCGAAGAGATAAAACTGAAGAGAGTTCCTCGACAAAGTAATAGCCACGCAGATGCGTTGGCAAGGTTGGCCTCGGTGACAAAGACAGACGTTAGAAGGACAGTTCCGGTTGAGATCTTGGGGAAGGCGACCATCGAGGAAGAAGAGGTATGTAACTCTTGTCACAATTTGAACCTAGGATACTTGTGGATGGACCCCCTCATCAGATATATCAGAGAGGGAGAGCTACCTGAGTCTAAGCTAGAGAGGAGGAAATTGAGATATAGGGCTGTCAAGTTCTCGATGATAGGAGACGTCTTGTACAAGAAGGGATTTCTATTACCTCTCCTCAGATGTGTGCATCCCACAGAAGTTCCCTGAATCTTACAGGAAGTTCATGAAGGTTCTTGCTCTAGCCACATAGGGGGAAGACCCTTGGCGAAAAGAATCATCACACAGGGGTACTGGTGGCCAGCCTTGTCTAAAGACGCTGCAGCCTACGTGAAGAGGTGTGACAAATGTCAAAGATTCGCCACTATTCCTCATCAACCTCATCAGCCTATGACATCAATCACCTCTTCATGGCCATTTGTGATATGGGGGATTGACTTAGTGGGACCCCTACCAAGAGCTGCTAACAGTTATCGATTCTTGATAGTTGTCATTGACTACTTTTCAAAGTGGGTGGAGGTAGAGCCGATGATAAAAATCACAGAGCAGAAGACCTTCCAATTTATTTGGAGGAACATCATATGCAGATACGGCCTCCCAAACACTCTCATCTCGGACAATGGGACCTAGTTCAAGAACTCCTCTTTAGAAAAGTACTGCCTAAGAGTTGGGATAAAGCAGTTCTTCTTATATCCTGGCCGACCTCAGGCAAACGGACAGATCGAGGTCACGAACAGAACAATTCTCGATGGAATCAAGAAGAGGTTAGAAGATGCGAAGAGAAGATGGACTGAAGAGGTCTACGCTGTGTTATGGGCTTACAGGACCACGACAAGGACACCTACAGAAGAAACCCCGTTCATGCTTGCACATGGTTCAGAGGCTGTCATACCAATAGAAGTTGGACTCCCAACTCATAGGGTTCAGACCTATGACCCTGATAAAAATGGGGAAGAGAGGAGGCTAGACCTAGATCTAATTGAAGAAAGAAGAGAAGACGCAGAGATCAGACAAGCAACCTACCAATAGAGGGCAGCGAAATTCTACAACCAAAGGGTGAAGTCAAGACCCATCGCGGTGGGAGATCTAGTGCTAAAGAAGACCTTACAGAATATAAACAAGCTCCATCCAAACTGGCACGGTCCCTACAAAGTGATATAAGAGGTTGTGCCCGGCACTTACAGGCTAGAAAATCTAGAAGGAGAACCTTTCGCTAACCCATGGAATGCTGATCACCTAAAGAATTATTACATATGATGTTGTAAAGAGTTTTATGTAAATGTACCATCTTATTATGAAGAGGTTATTAATAAAAGATCAGTTCCCATGACGATTCTTGCTACATTGTGCACTTATGTAAGAAATTATGAGGATAACATCTTAGGTGATGACCTCAGACCCTCATAACACCACTCAGTGGTGACGAGGTCTGAGGTCAGACACCATATTGGGATGACCTCAGACCCTTAACATCATTAATTTGGTGAGATTAATTAATGAGGATAACATCTTCGGTGATGACCTCAGACCCTCATAACATCATTCAGTGGTGATGAGGTCTGAGGTCAGACACCATATTGAGATGACCTCAGACCCTTAACATCATTTATTTGGTGAGATTAATTAATGAGGATAACATCTTTGGTGATGACCTCAGACCCTTATAACATCATTCAGTGGTGACGAGGTCTGAGCTCAGACACCATAATGGGATGACCTCAGACCCTTAACATCATTTATTTGGTGAGATTAATTAATGAGGATAACATCTTTAGTGATGACCTCAGACCCTTATAACATCATTCAGTGGTGACGAGGTCTGAGCTCAGACACCATAATGGGATGACCTCAGACCCTTAACATCATTAATTTGGTGAGATTAATTAATGAGGATAACATCTTCGGTGATGACCTCCGACCCTTATAACATCATTCAGTGGTGATGAGGTCTGAGGTCAGACACCTTAATGGGATGACCTCAGACCCTTAACATCATTAGTTTGGTGAGATTCATTGAGGATGACATCTTAGGTGATGACCTTAGACCTTCATAACACCATTCAGTGGTGACGAGGTCTGAGGTAAGACTACTAAATTAGTGCATACAAATCCATTACACAAGCTTCAGATCTAAGATATCATAAACATTTAACAAAATGAAATATTTAGAGGTTACAAGATTCAAAAAATGAGTCAACCATGTTCATTCAGAGATTACAAATGTTCAGGGGTTACAAATAAGCTTCACAATTGAATTCAAGGGTTTGAGGGGGGAATATTGGTGTCTTCGACCTGGTCATGCTGGACGACATTGGTCACCTCGGTAATGTCATCATTGTGGTCTGCCCCTGCAACCTCTATTTCGTCCAACGTTGTAGTATCGGCAGGCACAGCAACCTCCTCCTCAACCTCCTGAAGGGCCTGGGCAAGCTGAGGATTAACAAAGCCAATGCCTAAGAAATCAGAGGCTTTCAAAGTGCTAGCGTCCTTATCCTTGGCAGCTGCCCACTTGGTAGTAGCTTTGATACCTCTCTCGAGGTATTCAAACCAAAGCTCATGAACTCATCAGAAGTTTTGTATTCAGCTATTATCCCCTCAGAGGCATCATCGAGGGCTGCCTTCACAGTCAAGTTGACCTTCTGCTGCAGAACGTCGTCTTTGGCCTTTAGAGCCACAACATGGTCCTTCTTAAGCTGAGAGATCTCCTTCTCCAGCCCCTTCACCTTCTTCTCAGACTCACCCAGCTCAGACTTCAGGCGGTCAATTTCTACGTTCAGAGTGCTTTGCACCTTCTCGGCCTCTTGACCCTTTTGGATGAGGGGCAACTTCCTCAGAGTCTAGTTGGAGAGGTGGTGCATAGCTGCCAGGCCCTGCAGATTTTGTGACTATGAATAAGTTGGAGACAATTCAGAGGTTACACTTGGAAATTATAAAGAAATATGAAGTCATACCTGAATGGATCTGTGGATACCGAACTCGATCAGCAGGGGAGTATCCAGTGATCGGAATAAACGCTTATCGACCTCAGTCATTGTAGAGCCGAAGGCATCCAGGGCCTGTAGACTGTGGTCGATGATGCTGTCAGTAATCTTCAACTGCTCTAGACGAGCCGATAAGGCGCCTGCTGAAGAGATTGGGATGGAAGAATCAACACTCTTCTTCTTCTGACTCTGATCCTCAGGGGCATGTTCAACAGGAGCCCTCTTCTTCGTGGCTTGGGGCTTTGGGGCAGAAGGAGCTGGAGGAGGAGCATTAATACCTGCCTTCTTTTTGAGCCTCGTCAAGCTAGGCGCAGCCATTTCCCAAAGCTCGTCTGAGATATCCTTTGGGCGCTCTGCAAAAATTAATAGATCTGAGTTAGGGAATCAGATACGAATAGACTCAGAGGTTCAACTTGGAATAAAAAAATGCTTACCAAACTCGGCAAGAGGACTTCCACCTAGGCCGGTCTTAGAGAGGTAGTGGGGGGTCATCAAGTGTTCGAATTTTACAAACATACCATGCATCCCCTGAGCTTGAAGGCCTTTCACCTTCTGAAAATTCTGCGGGCTCAAACCAGGGTCGGCCTTCGCAGACATTGTGACCTTACCCCATCTCAGGGGCATCATCGGCTCTAGCAGGGATGAGGGAACACAAGGACCAAATTCCCATGGCCCAGAAGCAAAAAAGTATCGAGGCTTCCAATTGTGGTTGGAAGTCTGAGTTATTTGGAGCATCTTATTCTCAGGCTTCCGAGCTACAAAATGATAGTAGCTCGAATGATTTTTGGCGGAGGTGGGAACATAACAACCAACAAAGACCTGAACTGGAAGGTCTGAGTGGTGGACAGCCCTCCACAAGACTATGGCCCCTATTATGACCCTCCAAGCGTTAGGGGACAGTTGGGAAAGGGCCAAATTGATGAAGGCAAGGATGGACCTGATAATGGGATGAATGGGCAAACGAAACCCTAACTTGAACATCTGCTCGTACAAGAAGATCTCGCCATCTCGGCCATGGTAATCCCTCTCTTCCCTCAAAGGTCTTCTAAGCTTTATAGAGGGGCTGATAGAGTACAGATATCTGAAGCAAAGAAGATCTACCTCAGTAACGGTACTCTCGATCTCGGCCACCTCAGAGACGTCGACATCGCTTTCAGCCTCATCATCATCATCTAGCTCAACGTCGGCCGGAGCAGACGTTGATGGGTTGCTTAGGAACCTCTGAGCGAATTCATCCCCAGTGACGGCCGACAGAGGAATGGCGTCAAGTATGGGTGGAAGAGCCACACTCGGCTCGACAATCTCAACCTCTGAGGAAGAGGATGAGGTGCTTAAATTATTGTGGGACGAGGCCCGGCTAGAGACCTCGGCTTGATCAGGGGCCTCATCTTGCCGAGTTGAGAAGTCCATGGCCTCCTGGAAGGAATCCACAGACATAGGGTCTGAGGTAGAAGACTCAGACTCAGACATCGGCACTGGTTAGGAAGGGACCTCTGTTTGGCTAAATGGCTCTAATGGATCAGGATATATCACCTTCAGGGGTGGTGGAAAGATGGGCCTCAGAGGGAATTCTTATGACCTACGAGCCTCCTCCTGTGCTCTCTCTATTTGCCTAATTTTTTCTAAAGTCTTCTCTCTGAGAGAAGGGAACTCCTCAAGAAGTTGATAGAGGGGTCTGAGCATCAGAGGAAGACACTACACTTCAAAGATCAAGTGACAAAAAAGATTGGCCAAGGAAATAAAGCAATTTAAAGATCAAACTACCAAACCTAGGGCAAATACAGCTCGCCTGACATTATGGAGATCTCACCGAAAAACGCCCAAACTCGCTCGAAAATGCAAAAGTAAGAATGCTTGTAGAAAAAATGAAGGAAAAAGTATGGCAGAGGTTACCTGAGGATGAAATGGTAAGGGAGAAATAAGAAGACGCGAGAAACCACCACCAAAAGCCTCGAGCAAGGATCTTTCTAGAGTGAGAAAACTGTTGAAGTGAAATCGTGCCAGGAAAGAGAATTGAGGAAGAAGGAGGAAAAAATGAGGGTTTAAACCCTTAAATATGCAGGCACATTTCCCAAGGCCCATCATTGCCTTGGGTGCCCCAAAGGGCGGCTGACAACACATGCTTGCCAAGCAAGCCACACTTCAGCATTGGACAAGTGTCAACCGAACATTGGCTCACAGGAGAAAGGCCTCGGAGGAGTAGAGATCCCACAGTCACCTGCTCTCACATGTAACTAAGGGCTGGGGAGTGATTGATATGCCCCAAGTGTCACTTCGGCCCAGAGGCACCAGCCTCAGCCAAGCACATGACCGACGTTGGAAATCCCTTGGATCTGTGACAACAGGCCTTGGCCATAGCAAGGTCGGCCAGGGCCGACACTACCTCCAACCCCACCAAGGAGACACTGCAGGCATCGTAGGGGTCAGTAGTACTTCATTTCACCTGAGGACGACAACCTCGGCCAGGGGTGGGCCGAGGTCTCAAGAAGCCTTACTTCTACCAAGGCCAACATCATCAAGATATCAGTTAATGCTCCAAGCACACGCCAGCTCAACCTCGGCCCAAGCCGACCCCTATCCATTGTCTCGACTGAGCTTAAGCCGAGACCTTTATGGCTCATCTCGGATTGAACGAGCAACTAGACTTATCAACCTCGGCCTCTCCCAGGCCGAGGTCATGCTCCAAGCACGATAGCCGAGCACCTGCTGACATTTGGATACGGGCACGTGGACACAAATCAGTTATAACAAGATTATTCCCCACACGTGGGGAGAATATTTCATCATCATTCTCTGCATGTGACAGTGACAGATGGCTTCTCCATATTGGTTAGACCAACACACACATGCTCATTGCATGCATGGGGGGTACATTACACCCCCTAGGTACTATATATAGAGGTCATCCTCTACCTTGTAAAAGGATCCAAAAATACAACCCTAGCTGAAGCTCTGTTCGAATACACAGTAGAGAGAGAAAGCTTGAGAGATTGTATCTATGGCCATTAGTGCCCTCACATATTGATACACATCATACACTTGCACAGTGGATGTAGGCCGATTGGCTGAACCACTTATATTCCGGTGTTGATTCCTCTTCTCCTCACCTCCTTCTACTATATATATACCTTTATACTGCTATTGTTGACATTGAATTGAGCTTACAAACACCTTGAAGGGTGGTGCTGTTTTCAGCATCATCAATAAACATGAATCAATTAAAAACAAAATTTTATTTTTTGATCTAGCCCGAACACGACCCAATTACAAGCGACACAACACAACACAAAATATATTTTTTTAACCAAACAAGAAAATGATGTTTACTATGTGCTCTTTTTTTACATATTCATAATTTTTCTTATATAAAATACGTACAGTTGTTTTGAAGTTTTTATTTATAAAAAATATTATTTATATAAAATAAATATTTAAAAATAATACACAAGTTTTATTTATAAAATATTAACCGTTTATAATAGCTTTAAGATAAGATATTGAATTTATGATATATACTAATTTTAATAATTATAATTATTTTTGTTTATTGTATATCGTCGGTGCATCGCACGGGTTGTATGCTAGTAAGTAATAAATGTGAATACAACACAACACACTAAGGTAACAAGTCGAGTTTGAGTATAATTTTTTCACATGATAAAAAAGTCACACGTTTACATATGAACCGGAAAAAACTCGACACGAACACGATTTGACACGATCCGTTTTGTGTATTGCACTTTTGTGTCAGCGTAAAATATATCTACAATCTAATTTTTTTTGGTGTCTCAATAAAAAAAATGGATCTCACAATTTTATAAGTCAATTTTTATTTTATTTTCGTCAACATAAAAATAAAGGGTATGAAAGTTAATTTTGGGCAGCGCTATTGGCGCTTCAACACAATTTTCTAGCACTGATATGTCACACATGTATTGGCGCTTCAACACATTTATCCATTCTCTCTCTCCATTAAATGATTATTAAAATAGATAAGTGTTAAAAAATTAGTCATTTAAAAACCTATTTTTTATTTTTAAAAAAATTGTTTTCTTATTTTATAAAAAAAAACTGTTTCCTTATTTAAAAAAAAAACTGTTTTTTATTTACAAACAGGAACACGGCTGTTGATGTCGGTCCTCAACAAATCCCTCAACATGCCCAATTAAAAAGTCCCTCGAATATTTTTTAATACACGTTTAGTCCAACCCTTTTTATTTGTTACAAAAAATCCATCAACATACCGCTAGCGTGAACTTTAAAAATAAAGGAATATTGATTAAATGAGTATTGGAACAAAATAAACACGCTTGGACTAAATGTGTATTAAAAATGTTTGAGGGACTGTTTGGTATTTGATCCTTTTTAATTAACCAAATATGAATACGGTCTAAATAAAAGTGACACGACAACACGATATTAATTATTAATTTTTTTTACCTATAACGAACACGACCCTAGTAAGATTAACACACCACAAAACTTTATGTTGACACAACACAAAATTTTTCTACCTATTACGTACACGATTCAAGTGAGTCATGTTCATGTTTGGTAAGAAAAAATAAGATTTTATGTTGTATTGTGTTTGTATAAGGTTAAAAAATAAGATTTTTTTAAGGTGTCATATTTTAATTAGATTGTATTCATCTTAAAATAAAATAAAAAAGTCATTATGCAAGTGTAAAATCGCATAAATATTAGGTTTTGAGTGTGAATCATATTATTTATAAAAATTATGTTTAATTATTTCAAATAAAAATAGTGAAACAAAATAATGGTTATTATTATTTTTTTTTTAGAAACATCTTTGATGCTTAACAATTGGTTTGTTTCGTAATAAAAAGAAAGAGATGTGAAACACTCATTAGATGTCAAAGGGGTTATATTGTCATTAGAAGAGGTTGACCAAGAACCATTTTAAAGTGGTCGGATAAATCTGGATTCAGCATATATACGCCAACCATGATGATTCCTACCTATACTTTTATGAGAAATGAGTACAAAAATTGATACCCAAAACATCCCCCAAAATGACGTGGACAATGACATGGAACCCACTAATTCTCTTACTTAACAACTTTTCATCCAACACTTTTTATTTCAACCAAAAAAAGAACACCACTTGCATTTCCTTACTTTACATGCCACGCACAGGAACACCACTTGCATTTCCTTACTTTACAACCCACGCACAGGAACCTTTGCAAGTGTTGCCATGGCAGCCTCTTCTTTTCCTCAAAGAGGTGAGTTTTATTTTCATTTTTTGTTTCTTCCTTTAATTAATCATAAATATTTATACAATAACGTATAATAAATAATAAAAATATTGAAATTATGTTATATTTATAGGATCAATTACCAAAAAGTCTTTCAAATAATTTTTAATACACATTTAGTCCAAATTTTTTATTTTATTCCAAAAACTACATCAAACACCCATTTAGCCAATATTCTCTTATTTTTAAAGGTCTGTGCTAACGACACACATTGAGTGTTTTTATGTGGTGATGACTTTATAGAATAAAATAAAATGGCTTGAACTAAATATCTATAAAAAAATGTTTGAGAGAGTATTTGATATATTCCCCATATTTATATAGTAGACTATGATAAATAATAAAAATAATAATTTTGTTTCTTCCTTTAACAACATTTGGAACATTAATCATAAATATTTATATAGTAGAGTATAATAAATAATAAAAATATTGAAATTATGTTATATTTATAGGATGAATTACCAAAAAGTCCCTCGAACAATTTTTAATACACATTTAGTCCAAATTTTTTTATTTTGTTCCAAAAAGTCCCACAAACACCCATTTAGCCAATATTCTCTTATTTTTAAAGGTCCGCGCTAGCGACACACATTGAGTATTTTTATGTGGTGAGTGACTTTATGGAACAAAATAAAATGACTTGAACTAAATGTGTATAAAATTTTTTTTGAGAGACTATTTAATATATGCCCCATATTTATATAATAGACTATGATAAATAATAAAAATAATAATTAAAATATGTTATATTTATGTAGTAAACTATAATAAATAGTAAAAATAATAATGAAATTATGTTATTGGTATTGTAACAAATTTTAAATTTAAATTGTAACTTTTTTTTAGGATCAATGGAGAATGAACTATTGGTGGAGCCAAAGGTTGGAATGTTGTCTGGCTCCATTGACGAGTTGTTCGAGTTATATGAAAATTACGGTAAGAAAATGGGTTTTGCTATTTGCAAACGGAGTTGTAATAAAGATGGAGAAATGAAGTATGTTACTATTGCTTGTTTTCGTGAAGGCAAGACACGTCACAGATCAAGCAACCCAATTCACAAGCGTCCAGTGACAAAAACTAATTGCAAAGCTAGAATTAGTGCAACTCTAGGCTCTCACGGTATGTGGGAAATTAAATCAGTAGCGCTGGACCATAACCATGAGTTGACTACTCCAAGTAAATCCAGATTTATAAAAGCAATAGGGTAATGCCACCACATGTGAAGAAAAGACTAGAGTTGAACGACAAAGCCGGTATTCGAATGAATAAAAGTTTCAATTCATTTGTGGTTGAGGTAGGGGGTCATGAAAATTTGACATTTCAAGAGAAGGATTGCAGGAACTATATGGACAAAGTTCGTCGTTTATGCCTTGGGGATGGAGATGCCACCGCAATCCATAATTATTTCTTAAAAATGCAAGCGGATAATTCTGATTTTTTTTACATGATGGATTTGGATGATGAGGCTCGACTTCGAAATATTTTTTGGGCTGATGCAAGGAGCAGAGCGGCATTTAAGGAGTTTGGTGATGTAATTACCTTTGACACCACATACTTGACAAATAAATATGATATGCCATTTGCTCCTTTCGTGGGAGTGAATCATCATGGTCAATCAGTGTTGTTGGGTTGTGGACTAATATCCAATGAAGACGTTGACACATTCACATGGTTATTTCATTCTTGGCTTGTATGCATGTCTGGATGTCCTCCTAATGCCATCCTCACAGATCAAGACAAGGCAATGAAAAATGCTATAGAAATTGTTTTCCCGAATGCACAACATCGGTGGTGCTTGTGGCATATTATGAAAAAGTTGCCGGAAAAATTGAGAGGGCATAAAGAGTATGATTCAATCAAATTTTCCATTCATAATTGTGTGTACGATTCCTTAACTATTGAGGAATTTGAACATAATTGGTGCAAGTTGATTTGGAAGTATAATCTTGAAAGTAGTGAGTGGTTACTTGGGTTGTATGAAGAGAGACACCGTTGGGTGCCAACCTTTTTAAAGGATACTTTTTGGGCCGGAATGTCAACGACACAACGAAGTGAGAGTATGAATGCTTTCTTTGATGGCTATGTAAATTCAAAAACTACATTAAAACAATTTGTGGAGCAATATGAGAATGCATTAAGAAGTAAGGTGGAAAAAGAAAAACAAGAAGACTTTAATTCGTGCAACTCGTGGCTTCCATGCATCACTCATTATGATATGGAAAAACAGTTTCAAAGTGCGTACACGACAACAAAGTTCAAAGAGTTTCAAAAAGAGTTAACGGGTAAAATTTATTGTGATTTGTCGCCATGTAAGGAATGTTTTGGCATTGCGGAATATGAAGTGGGTGAAGATGTTCATTTCGGAGAAAGCATACGGCGTGCTGTTTTCAAGGTAAGGTTTCATGTGGATGGTAATGAAATTAATTGCAATTGTCGGTTGTTTCAATTTAGAGGAATATTGTGTAGGCATGCAATTACGGTGTTGATTCACAAACGGATTTATCGAATTCCAAAAAAATACATTTTGAGAAGATGGAGTAAAACTGTTAAAAGGAGCCATACAAAAATTAATATTAGCTATGATGATTGGTCTGTAAAACCGGAAGCATCTCGTTTTGATAAACTTTCCAAGGCTTTTTATGAGGTTGCGGATTTCGCAATAGAGTGTGAAGATAGGTGTGAGAAGGTCATGAATTTTTTTGATGAATTGAAAAAGGATTGGGCAATAGGTAAAAGTATTCAACTTTCTACAGAAAAAAAAATGATTCACCCCCACGCGGAGATGATGTATTGCCAAGAAAGGAGAGTAGGGATGTGCTCGATCCATTGGTGGTTCGAAGTAAGGGAAGACCACCCGTTAAAAGGAGACAATCTAATGTTGAAAAGGTTGTAACGAAAAAAAATAAGAGGACGAAAAAGATGGAGGTGACATCTATTCAGGTATTAATTTTAATTATTAAGTAAAGTTCAATTTATACTAATTTTTAATTATTAATTTTTTTTTATTATATGAATTTGATAGGATTCTCAAATGCAACATTTTGGTGGATGGAATCATGACTTTCAACTGTCTCAACGCGTCGACGAACCATATATGCTACAAGGTTTCGGACATTTGAACCTCCAACAATCATTCGTGCATCCAAATATGTCAACTTTACCAAATTATGATCAAGACTGAGATATTACTCTGTGTTTTATTACTGTCAAGTGGTACTAAGTGATGGATTATGTTAAATTTTTGTACTGTCAAATGTTAGTAATTTTTGTGCTGTCAAGTGGTGGATTATGTTAAATTTTTGTACTGTCAAGTGTGCTGTCAAGTGGTGGATTATGTTAAATTTTTGTACTGTCAAGTGTTAGTAATTTTTGTGCTGTCAAGTGGTGGTAATTGGGGTTAGTAATTTTTGCACGTTGAATTTTTGTATCTGTCAAGTGGTACTAAGTGATATTACTTTTTATGTTTTAATAATGTGTTGAATTTTTTAACTGTAAAGTGTTACTAATTGGTGGACTTTGTTTTAATTTGTATTTATTGTGTTAAATTGTTTACTGCATTGAACTGATTTTTATACAGAAAAGCATTTATATTTGTTGGCTGTTGGCCTCCTTACCGGTCTTGGGATGTAGAACTGGTTTTTATACAGAAAGGCATTTATATTTGTTGGCTGTTGGCCTCCTTACAGGTCTTGGGATGTAGAAGAAGATTTTTTATTTCATATTTTTTCATATGCTATTTGGTTGCTTCCAAATGATGAGTGAGCCATTTTGTTATTTTGTTGCTGTTTGAGAAAGTAGGAGGAGAGAGAATTAGTGGGTTCCATGTCATTTTTGGGGATCATAGCACGGCTCATACTTTTATACCTTTCATCTTCCCCAACACACATCTAAAGATCAAAAACATTTACCTACCCAAACCCAAACCCAAACCCAAACCCAAACCCAAATCACATGTCAAGTCCGAACCATCACCAATTCAAACCACAAAAGTTGTCCAGCCAACCCGACCAAATTTCACACAGCACCTCCGATTCCACCATAACCGCTACTTCCAATCCTGGCGGTGGGCATGTTTTTGGACCCAGGGAAGCCGCAAGAACCACTGTGATAAAGACAGACATCACCAATTTCCGAGCCGTAGTTCAACAATTCACGGGTTGTCCTAAGTCACAACCACTAGAACCGCTAGAGTCGCAAGAACACCCGGTTAGGGAGCATGCTCAGCAATTGTTTCTTCAGATCCGTAGAAATACAAACACTAGAGGTAACGTAACTTTTATTGCACGAATAACAGGATCAATGGGGATAACTCTTCAAAGAGACCCACTTGTATTCTTCTACAATGCATTTTATATGGGTGCTTTTATACATACAAGTGATACTCTTATCGGGTGATAGTATCAATTTAATATCGGTATTGCTTTATTTGATTGTATATTGGTAGGACTAATCGGTATCACTTTACTTGATTGTACATAGGACTTATAATTTTCCCTGGTGGGACCCCACATCATAATACAAACAAGTAAAGCGATACCGATACTATCACCCAGTGTGTTTAACATTTTCCTTTTATATAACCCTATTTTTATCTTTCTTTTTACAACCACATTAAATAATTTTCCATCATTAATTTTAGAAAGTGACTAAACGACTTGAAACCCATTTTTAAAGGTCCTATCACAACCTTGTAGGGAGTTTGACAAATAAGTCTTATTTATACGAGACATTTTCTAATAGATGCTATTATAAGATTTTTTATTCAATAAGTTTTATTTGTAAATATAGTGAATATTCACTATATATTTACAAATAGAACCTATTGAAATAATTTTTTTTCATGGGACCTGATAGCGCAAAAAAAAAAAAAAAGACGTTAGGACATATTGGACTACAAACTTAGTAAACGAGACTAATTGGTAAAAAAATCCCTGATGAAAAAACTGACGTGGACTCTAAAAACAAACCAATAAAAGTCCATTACGTCAGTTTGTCCCTTAAAATTTGATAAAAAATTCGAGCACAATAGCATTTTTGACTTTTAAAACCCTCAATAAGAACTCTTTGTTTTAAAAGATGGTTGCTACTCAGAAATGACACAACAATAGAACCACGACACTGAAAGTAATTGAGTGTTCGTAGACTCAAAGTTAACATAAAATATTATTACCTTTCATATTTTTACTTGAACCAATTTTATCTTTCTTTGGTATGAATACATATCTGTATCAATATTCATTTATCAATTTAATGATATAAATCAGAATGACTCTTTAAAATTCGTAATTAAGAACAAATCTTTAAATAAGATGATAAGGGTTAATACCATGTTCAACAAGATATTATCTTTATCATTCTTGTATGATAAATTATCCAGGCCACGTGGACTCATAACATTGGGACACTTGTCTGAAGGTCCCTATGTTGCTAGAGGTGCCAAGTGGCACATTACAGAAAGTAGAATTGATGGCACCAAGTCATGCCACATGGACCAGGGATACCAGGACACTTGTCTTTATACACATGGATGGTCGGGTCCAGACTTACCTGGTCGGCTACATAGCCGAACAACTAAAGAAGATGAACCATCAAGAAGCACAAAGTTCATGCGCGTGGGAATTACCAAGAGACACTCCACACGTGTCTAGAAGACTAATTGTGTCTTCCTTTATGTACGAGTAAAAATGACTGAATCTATAAATGCATTCCAACCCTTGGTTTCCGGACCACTATAAATAATCTACTTCCCTTACTTCAAGAGAGGAGGGTCATTCTTATACTAGAAGGATTACATAAAACTCCGTGTAATCACCAACCCTAATAATATAACCGTAGATGTAGGTTATCTCATAACCGAACCATGTTAAAAACCCTTGGCGTCTCGTTTAATTTATCTTTTAATTAGTTATATATTTATCTGTGATTATAGAATTGGTACTATGTGTCTATGATAATATTGCTATCAATTTTAGACATCAACAGATTGACGTCGTCTGTGGGAACGTTTATTCGTCATCGTTCTCTACTAAATCAATTTTTTTTATTAATCTTGAAGCTTATCAAAAGATGAATGAAATTTCAGAAACCAGTCTTGCAGCTGGAGGCAATGCATCTGCTCCCCGCAACACTGCATACTTGAATGAAATTCTGATCAGTCTTGCCAAAGGGCAAGAACAAATGCAAGAAACCATAAGGCACTTGGCTCAATCGTTGCAAAGTAGATCTACCACTGGTCTATCTCATAGAAGAGAGATGCCTCCACCTCTTCCAAGACAATCCCGAAACTAGGGCTGATAATTTTTGACACGATAACCTGTTTACGGTAATAACCCGAAATGACCCAAACATGACACGATTAACTTGTATATATATAAGAGTACCTAAAACTTATACTCATCTCAAAATCAACTCGACTCGAAAATGACACGACTAACCCGAATTGCCACCCCTACTCGAAATAGTTATTTTAGGTCTACTCGTGATAGATCATATCAACCTGGAGCTACTTCGTCAGTGAGATCCATCGACTACTATGATGACGATTCTCTTTCTCTAGAACATCCCAACGCTTTGGAAAGGTTGAGTAGGGCCTCAGCCTTTGATGGCCTAGGCCTCTGAGAAAATAGAGGTCATCACAGGGATCCATCTCGTTCCCTAGAACGAAGTGTCGAACACCCTGAAGTATATGTCAGATCTATGCCAAACATCCGAGGATATGTGCATGCCGAGCAGAATTCTCAGGAAGAGAGCTCAGCACAAACGCATGGTAGGATTGCCCAAGATGACTTAAACAAATCCAACGCAAAGAATCATTCATGGAAATGGTCAATTCAACGACTACCGTCTAGGGGAGATGGCCAAAATCAAGAACCCCTTGCAACGGAGTTTAGTAAAAGGATCTCCTTTCGTCCCCACAATTGTTGATTTCCCTACTCTTTCTAGGTTCAAGCCACCGGTGGTTACTCCTAAATATGATGGCAAAATTGATCCAGTTTTATATATTGAAAAATATTTGGCTGCAGCTGATATTTATTCTATTCCTGACGAAATGCGCTGCCGAGCTTTCTCCAGTACCATCACCGGTTCAGCCCAAATCTATTATAACAATATGCCCCGAGGACAAATTACAACCTTTCGATAGCTCGCCGAGTTGTTTATCAGCAATTTCTGTTATGGGGCCAAGCTAATCAAAAGAGTAGCCCATTTGCTAAGTGTTCTCCAGAAAGTAGGAGAAACTACTTGAGAATATATCACTCGCTTCAATAATTAGAAGTTATAAGTGGTTAATTATGAGGAAAAAACAATCATCACCGCTTTGATGAGTGGTCTGCTTCTCGAGAAGTTGTATTACGCACTGACTAAGGTTCCATAAAAACTATGACAGAGCTCATGGCTAAAGCTGAAAAAATCATGAATGCCGAAGAAGCTATGGCCACTAAGCAAACCTCGACGACTAAACTTAATAGCCATAAGATCCCAGGAAAGAAGGAGCAGAAGGATAAGATAGTAGAAAAAACCCCAAAATACGATGATTATACCCCTTTGACAATTGGCATGCACCACATCTTGAAAGAGATTAGAGGTAATAAATACTTAAAATGGCTTGGAAAGCTGAAGTCACCACCTAACAAGAGGGATAAGTTCAAGTATTGCGATTTCCACAAAGACCATGGGCACACTATGGATAGTTTTATTGCCCTAAAAAATGAAATTGAGTCTCTCATTCGCTAAGGAAAACTGACCAAGTTTGTGATCGGACAGATGGTCGGGAGTCCAGAAGACATTTAGAATCTCCTTACAAAAACACAGATGACAAGAAAAGGAAACGAATTGAAGACTCAGAAGATGATCCAAACCTACCAAAGAAACTCAAAGAGCCGAAGCTTGATGTAGGTATGATATCTTTTAGTTGTCATTTTATTTCAGGAGGATATGCTGGAGGTGGGGACGAAATTACTAAGCGAAAGCCTACCTAAATAAAGACCTAGATTGCTCTGATATAAGTCGCATCAACTCAATAGATGAAGGAGATGACCGGCTGAGAAAGGTGAACAAAGACAAGCTAGTAATTGGCTTTTCCAAAAATGACTTATCGGGAGACCTTTACCCCCCACGACGATCCATTAGTTGTCACCTTTAAAATACAGAACGTAAGGGTTGTAAGAATTCTGGTGGATAATAGTATCTCGACAGATGTTATGTTTTGTAATTGCTTCTACAGCCCAGCAATGTGCAAGAGCAAATTGAAACCATAAGACAGGACCTTAACTAGATTCTCGGGAGAAAAAGTTTATCCCCTAGGAACCTTCAAATTGGAGGTGTTGATCGTCACTTGGCCAACAAGCTGAATAGAAAAAATCTGTTTCTTTGTCCTAGATAAGAATGTTCAATTAGCCTACAACATGATTCTCGACAGAGTTGGGTTGAAGAAATTTGAAGCAGTACCATCTACCGTTCACCATTGTTTAAAATTCCCTACTCACTATGGCGTCGGCGTAGTGAAGGGCAATCAAATCGAAGCCATAGAATGTTACCATACCCCATCCTAGCAAGAAGAAGTGGTGGAGTTAAAGAAAAGGACCACTACTTCCCAGATTGACACTTTAAATATTCAGAAATAAGCAGAGCTGGTCAAAGGGGAAGTTGTAGAGATTATAGAAAGCATAATTCTGGATGATGAGAACCCAGAGAGAACTACTCAAATTGGATCCAAAATAACACCATCCCTACAATAGGAATTAATCACATTCCTTAGAGGGTGGAAAAATGTGTTTTCTTGGAATCACAAAGATATGCCCGAAATATATCAAAATTTCATATGCCACGAGCTTAACATAAACCCAGATGCCAAGTCGATCAAGTAGAAATGCAGAGTCTTCAACCCCGAGAAGAATATGGCTATTCAACAAGAGGTAGAAAAAAAAAGCTACAGAAGGCTCATTTCATTGAAGATGTTAAATATCCTGGTTAGTTGGCCAATGTGGTGATGGTAAAAAAGAAGAACGACAAGTGGCGCATGTGCATAGACTTCATCGAACTCAATAAAGAATGCCTAAAAGATCATTTTTCTTTACCAAAGATTGATCAATTGGTAGATACAACAGCTGGTCACGAGTCACTCAACTTTATGGATGCCTACTCTGGTTATAACCAGATTAAAATGCATCCCGAAGACAGAGAAAGTACATCATTTATTACTAGCCGATGTACTTACTGCTACAACATTATGACTTTTGGGCCTAAAACACTAGAGCAACATACTAAAGGCTGGTAAGCAAAGTGTTTTAAGAGCAAATCGGGAAAAATATGAAAGTATATGTGGATGACATACTCACCAAGAGAAAGAAGGCTGCTGACCACATCCAAGGCCTCCACCAAACGTTTGACCGATTGGGAAAACATAAAATGAAGCTCAATCTGACTAAGTGTGTGTTCGACATACAAGAAGGAATGTTCTTGGGTTTTATAGTGAATCAAAGAGTAATTGAAGCCAGCTCGGCTAAAATAAAGGCATTAATTGAGATGCAATCTCCTACATGCAAGAAAGATGTTCAGAAAGTTATTGGAAGGGTAACTTCCCTCAATCGGTTTATCTCCCGAGCTACTGACAAAAGCTTACCATTCTTTAAAGTGCTGAGAAAACCTTTGAATGGAATAAAGAGTGTGAAAACGCCTTTTAGGAGTTGAAGAAGTACATGGGATCTCCGCTTCTAATTTTTCGACCAACGACTGGTAAGAAATTGTACTTTTATCTAGTTGTTTCAAAATCTGTTGTTAGCTCGGCATTGATCAGAATCGAGAATGGAGTGCAAAAACTAGTATATTATACCAGCAAGGCATTACGAGGAGCAGAAATTCGGTATCCACTCCTGGAAAAACTAGTTCTTGCTCTTATTGAAGCATAAAGAAGAATGAAACCATACTTTCAAGCGCATACCATTGTGGTCTATACAAACTTACCTCTTCGCCAAATGCTTCACAAACTAGAAAAATCAGGAAGATTGATATGTTGGGCAGTAGATCTAGGAGAATATGATATCGTCTATGCTACAAGAACTGCGTTGAAGGGCCAAGCATTAGAAGATTTTACTACTGAATTCACATACCAGGAGATAGCCAATACCCCAAGTTTGCTTGATGAGCATACTTCCTTGGAAGAGAGTCAGTCCAAAACAAGCTGAAGTTGTCGCCGATCAACTCGAGTCATCAATTGTTTAGGAAATAACTCAATGATACTCTAAGCAGAGCAATAAAATATCCTAGCAGGGAATTTTATCTGAAGAAATATTTAACACAAACATTCTAGTGTGGAAATTGTATGTGGATGAAACCTCTTGTGCCACTCAAAGTGGAGCCGTTAATACTGCAGACGATATTGATGTGGAATATGCCCTTAGATTTCAATTTCAAGGTTCTAACAACAAATCTAAATATTACGCATTGATCACAGGCTTGGAATTAGCCTTATCGTTGGGAGCCGAGCAACTTATGGCACATAGTGATTCCCAACTGATCGTCAACGAAGTACTCTAAATATATGGGGTCAAGGGCGAGCTCTTGATCAAGTATTTATTAAGGATATGGAACTCATTTCTAACTTTTTAGCAGTCCAAATGATTAGAATGCCGAGAGTAGAGAATGGTTGAGTTAATGCACTTGCTCGGCTAGCCTCGACAACCAAAACAGAATTTAGAAGAACTATTCCAGTAGAGATCCCTGCATTCAGAAGCATAGACGAGAAGGTTACGGTTAATTTCGTTGCTATATATTTAGAACCATCATGGATGGACCCAATTAAAAATTACATAGACAAAGGTACCCTACCTGTTGATCCAAAGATAGAAGAAAGATGAGGTATAACGCAACAAGTTATGTCCTTGAACGAGGTATCCTGTATACACCATATCATTACTTCAGTGTGCACATTCTACTGAGTTACTGGAGTTAATCAAAGAAGTGCACGAAGGTTTTTGTTGAGCTCATTCAGCTAGCCAGTTATTGGTCTAAAGGATATCTATGTAGGGATACTACTGGTCGACTCTGAAAGCAGATTGCATTGCTTTTGCAAAGAAATATGACAAGTGTTAGAAGTTTTTGACTCTGACAACCCGCCTAATAAAATACCGGGCGATCACTCCTATATTAAATTAAAACAGGAGTCGCATATGGATCATTCTCAGCATTACTGTCGAAAACCAATTTAATTACTAATAACCTATTAGGCTAGCGTCAAAATTTTACTTAACTAATATTTTAAACTACACAATTAAAACATCCACACAGTCTATATAAATGAAGTAAAATGAAATAAAATAACCGAACACTCGGTTTAAACATCATACAACCATATCTAATGTCGCACTAAAAGGCGGTAAAAGAATAAATAACTGCAATTGGGTTATCAGCCCAAATGTTTATACAGTATCTCTTATCTAGATTACAAGGATAGAAGCGTCTATGATAAACCCGCATGCATCCACAGCTGTCGCAGCACACGTCTGATTCGAAGGAATCATCAAACAGGCGTCCCAGTGTCTGGACACCTATATATATATATATATATATATATATATATATATATATATATATATATATATATATATATATAATATATATAGAAAGAAAAGGAAAAATAGGAAAAAGGGTCAGAGCCCGAGTTGTAAAAATATTTTTTTTGCACGTGCATAAATGCTTTTTTTAAAAAAAATAAGTTGGTCTCATATTTAAATTGGCATCGCACTCCCATGAGATACCCCTCACCCCTATTCTAATAGTGCACGCCTAACGCACTCGTCTAAAACATCCTAGTTAAGCTACCCCGCCTAACTAATCTAATCCACCCGTCTGCTAGAAACCTTAACAACCCGAGTACTAAGGGCTAAACTTCTCTCTATTCTCGACACTACGCTAAGTTCGTGCGTGGGGTGTCTCACGAAGTGATATCCAAACAAGGAACCCCCCGATACACTACTAATTGGCAGTGTCAATGGTCAAGATCCATTAGGCCCTTAGTACAAAACGAATATATAAACATACTTATATAATAATATACCTATTATACTCATTCTCATATACATCCGGATAATATCTCTCGGACTGAGGTTTACTCTATATTCATTATTATAATGTACATCCGGATAGAATCCCCTGGACTGAGAATTTATCCTTTTTTTTCATTTTTATCTCTTTACTCTCATAGAGATATATATTACCTTGTTCTCATGCACAAGTAATATACTATACACACAAGTATAATAACCATCCCAACGAGCTATAACTCGAGGATGCAGTCTCATAGTGCCGATCCAAAATTCGGGATTACTCACTATCCCACGGTACTAAGCCAGACTCTCTCAATGGACATGGTAAACAAATACACAATGGTGGAGGCGGTCATGTTCCCCCTGCAAGTGGAGTTACACACATCTCACTCGAACGCGGGACGATAATGACATGGGGACTATACTCTCCCTGCTCCTCGAGCCAGGGGATTCACCCACATTGCGCAACCTCCCTGGATCTCACTAGAGGAAATATATACTCTGGCTGTTCCAACCGTATACCAAAGGAAAGCCCATGAAAATCAGCCTCTAAAATACACATATACCAATCACACACATATACATATGTATTCGTATTATATAATATAAATACTTTACTCACATAGTATATATTATATATATTCCACATTGTTCCTTAAACATACAAATAAACGGCCATAATTGCCAATCACACATAGCAATGACCAATAATCCCCAAAGATTCTCATAATTAATAATATTCGAGTATTCGCACACTCACGATACTAAACTCAAAAGTGTTCCCTCACTTGATAAATAATGTGTACCTTATTCACACTTAAGGATTCATACCATTTCTCTAATCATACCAATTCTCACTAAGTAAATACGCATTTTTCCAAATTCATTCTAGTAACTTCGCAGATATACTCAACCACAATCGATATACTTATGTTTTCTACGTGCATAATTATATAGGCCTAAATCCCCACAAAAATTATCCCAGTAATATTCGTCACCAAACACCCTTAATTTAAATAGGTAGTGGATTCCATTTCTACGAACCCGAGGACTACATTTCACTCAAATAATAATTTAGAGGGCCCTACTCTATTTTAGGAACCCCAACCCTCTAATTCCTCAATTTAATTGATTTTCCTCGAAAATATTATTTCTAGTGTCGCACACTTAAGACACTCTCGTAACTCCCATAAACTTCCTCAATTTAATAAATATATCTCCCTTATCTAAGTCTATTTATTTCCCCAATTAAATAGGCTAGTAACCCTTAATTTGGGAATTTATCCCATATAAATAACTCTAGGAAAATTTGCCAAAATTCCTGAAGGGTCGATCGATCGATGGTCGATCGATCGATCGATCATGACAGACAACTTCTTCTCCGACCCCTGTTTCGGCCATTTCCAAACCTCCAAACTTCATTTCCTCTTCTTCCACCAACATCCAACTACACCCAACTAAATATACACTAAGGAGATAGGTTCTAAACATCCTAAATCCAAAAAGTAACAATTAAATTCGATTAATTTATAAGTTTTTCCAATTTCATAATTTTCGGGGTTTACCCGTTAAACTTCCAAAAAACCCGTTTAATCCACGAAAAATCCAACCCAAAAATCTTTAGGGTTTGTTATTACCAACTGTGATACGAGATTTATGCTCAAAATTAAATAAAGCAAGTAAACACTTGCCTCTTAGATAAAATCCGACGACCCCGAGTCGAATCCCACGGATGTTGGCCGAAATCTCCCTTTTTCTTCTCCCTTTCTTCCTCTCTCTCTTCTCCTCTTTCTTTTCTCTCTTTTCTTTCTTTTCTTTCCCCCTCCCATGCCTTATATAGGGAGAAATGAGGGTTTATCCCTTTAAACCCAAAAATGACTCGTTTACTCAATTACGAGTTCTTAATAGCCCAAAAATTCTAGAAACTCAATTTCGATTATCCGATATACTATACTATCTCGGCCATTCCGAGACCAATCGCACACTCGAAATCTCCATCCGAGGTACTTGATCGCAACCCACTAATTTAACCCACCACATCTCAATGCGGGTTTTCCCATTAAAACATTATCCTCTGTCGCTTTACCCAGCCGCGACATATTATTAAAATACTCCGACTTACTTACTTAATCCCAAAAGTAAATATTACACCCATCGAAAATCATTAAATCCTTGAAAACCTCAAAAATTACTATTCACGATAGTTTCTTAAATTTCCAATTTGCATTTAATTATTAAATTTAATTTGCCATAAAAGTGCGGGGTATTACACACTTCCTCCCCTTATAATGGAATTTCGTCCTCGAAATTCAGATACAACCAACACTAACCTAGGATCGTGAATCACTCCATATCCTAATACCTCAAAGTGGAATGGTACTACCCAATAGCTCTTAACTGTATACTCAAACCGCACTCACCTCTAATGAGGTTTATACTATTCTATACTTCCATCTAGGCATACTCTTCAACTCTATATACTACATTCCTTCTATCTCAGGCGGTATCTAAAACTAACTTACTAAGGTGCCCATACACCCTTTTCATACAACTATCATAAACGTCCGACACGTACACACTTTCTAAACAATAGGCCCTATTTCCCCGGCGTAATACTCATACATGGGTCTTCCCAACCCGCAAAATCTCATCCTTCTCAAGGTTAACCAACCAATCCTTCTATATCGGTGCCACTAACTCCACTGGCTTCACTGCCCAAAATTCTAAGATCGAAGCGTTCTGAACTACGTAAAATAGTACTATCTTAAATTGTGTCCCTGGTGCCCAAGACCTTTCTCAATTCCCGACATTTGCTCGGTTTCATGCATGGGACGTCTCGCAAAGCAAAATCCAGACAAGGAACCCTCCCGTTACACTACTCCTTCGCATCGTCGGTCACCGAGATATAACGGCCTAAGGCACACTAGTGGGACATACTAAATCTTACCTCACTAACCTATTAACGCATTTCTACTCTTCTATCCTTCCACCTAGGTGAACAGGAAAGTCTAACTAATCGAGGTGCCCACTTTCTGCAAAAGCGTTACAAGCGTCATACCCAAAGCATACTTCCTCAAAATTCGCCTTTTCATTAAGGCCTGACTATAATACTCAAATCAATTTCTCTAAGTCTTACTTCACCCACCCACTTGTGGTGAGAGGACCACTTTAGTTCTTTTCTATAGCACAATATTTCCATAAGCATACCAGTATCATACGGCTCATAGTCTATAGTGTTTCCTCCACACTATATGACTTATCCACAAAACCAACATCCTCTCATTCATAACATCTCTCCACTCCCGACGTCGTTAAGGTTCATTTCAAAATCCAAACAAGGAACCCCTCCAATAAACTACTGTGACACCCCGCCTAATTAAATACCGGACGATCACTCCTTTATTAAATTAAATCAAGGTAAACAGTTGGTTCATTCTCAGCATCACTGTCGATAAAAATAATTTTTCCAATTTAACACCCTAAATAATTAAGCTAAGTGTCAAAACATTTTTCATACAAACTTCCAAATTTTAATTAAAGAAAAGATTTTATTAATACCAAAACAACATTTCTACATTATAGAATCACACCACGAAATCTAAATAAAACCATACATTCACCAATCGAATGTCAATAATATAAAGCTAAAAATCATAAACCATCCTGAAACAAATCCCATAAACAATACTGGAATAACTGAAATATAAAAATCCCCAACAATAAATGAAATGATAAAAAGGGCGACACGTGCCCCATAAATGAGAGTAATAGGAGTGGAGTCAATGACAGAAGCCGTCTACTCAAGGGACCTGCAACTCCCACCTAAGCTGCAGCTCGTTCTTCTCAAGAATCCTAAGCAAGACGCCCCTGTGGCTGGGCACCTGAAAATATACATATATATACAAGAGAGAGAGAGAGGAAAAAGGAAACGGGTCAGGGCCCGAAAGTGTGTTTGATTTTAGAATACGTTAAGCAAGTATTTAAATTGATACAGGCCAATGCAACATCATATTAGTTCGTCTCTCTCTTGAGAAATACTCACCTCTCTTCTAATGTGCACTCCTATCGTACTAACCTTCCCAATGGTTCGTTTATCTTAACTTACTCAAATGTTTTCAAAAACTGAACGATAACAATGTTATAAAAAGGTTGCTTTCAATTTGTAGTATTGCTCTCGTTTTAGCTTCATTAAATTATAAGATTTCCCCGTGCCTTTTCATATTTTCACAAAACAAGTATTTAATAATTTGAGTCAACAACCATGCTCTACTTATCAAATCACAGTAGGCAGTTCAAAGTTTATAACCTCATATATATATTAACTACTCGTATAAGATATATATATAGTGGCACCCCAACTAAACTATGGTGCGGGCATACTCTGCTATCCAATCCCCGTATCGCTCACATAAAGGGAAATACAAGTTCGGAATCACTCTCGAACTGTATTAACATATACAAAACAACGTTGAGGCGAAGCATAGATTCCAAGTCCAAGAGGTCAGTACATACCCACACGTCTCTTAGGACCGTCCGACTATCAATTTAATAGCCCGTACCTAGGATCTCTATCTTCTAGGGTACGATTCAATATCCCCATAAAGCAACACAGGATACGATCGTCCCAGCGCGGTAACCTCAGGGATAGCAAGTAGCGCGGGTACGTTTTTCACATGTATATAATATATGTACACACATTCATATAAATATACCGATTTCATCATATTAATATAGGTCACTCTCATTACCCATAATTACAACCTTTGTCCTAAATTTCACCCTATTAGTATAACGTATAAGGTTTCGCCTCTAACCTTAATTCGAAGGGTTTTCTCACTCATTACCTAATACTCATGGGTTATAACTTTACAATTCTAAAATTCAGTAAATAACTTCATTTGATTCCAACGTAACTCTCTTACGCACCTCACCCTTAAGTTTCATAAATCTAACAACCTAAAGTAAATATCCCATAATTACCCTCTTCGTTGAAGATTAAAGGTTCTAACATATGTCCATATACTCTACTGGTCCTCAATATCTCCCAAATCATTTTATTTAGAATGCCCAAGGTTTATTCCACGATAAATTAATTCAACTAATTAAACAAGGGGAATAATAGGCTGCCAGGGAGGGTCGATCGATCGACGTCTGGGGGTCGACCGATCGAACCTTCGATCGATCGACGATCTAGGGTCGATCGATCGATCGAGCAGGTCTGTGAAAATTCTGCAGAAACTGCAGTGACGGGGTTGCTTAGGTTTCTTCATCAAAACTCATATTTTCCAACTCTAATTGACCCAGAAAGCCTACTGCTTACATCCTAACATAATTCCAGGTTTCTTTTACGATCAGCATGCGTATATACATCAATAAACATGATTAAACAACCTAATATTTCATCTAATCATCAAGAACCCTACAGTTTTCTTAACCTTTGTTCTAATCAGTTTTCTCCAGAAATTCCTTCTAACAAATCATCATAATTTCGTGGGTTAAACATCTACTTCACATATTAATTTCCAGAATAAGGTTCATATGATTTCTACATGCAAGTCCCTATCAAAATTGGGTTTTCTTCCATGGATTATACTCTTAATCATTCCTACACTAACATGATTATTGCACCAACGAAAATACGCAAGTTAAACACTTGCCTGGGATTTCAGAGGTCTGGTTTCCTGCTGATATTGGTATGGCTGCGTTCTCCTCCTCGCGATCTACGCGTTGGTGGTGACAGTGGTGCAAAAGGTGGTGTTTTTGGCCTTGAATCACCTAGCAAGGTCTCTCCTCTCTTCTCCACTAGCCGTCTTAGGGTTCTGAATGATCTAACCCTAAAAGGTTGACTTAAATGGCTGCTAAGGATGGCTGAAATTTGTGGGTTTAATTACCCTAATTTGTAAAATTACCAAAACGCCCTCCCGGGTCACTAATTAAGCCTAAAAACATCCGGAGACCCAAACTAAACCCCCAGGTACACTTTTCTGACTATCTCGACCCTTCCGGACGCATTGGCGCACTCAAAACGACCATACGGACAACTCATAAAATATTTACTTTTATATCTCAATAATTAGTCCCGACGCGACACGGGCGCGTCCCGACTAAAATTACCAAAATTGTCATTTTCATTCACTCGTGACATTTACCATATATTACTATTCTCTTAAGTAATATTCAACAAATTTCATATTATTACTAACTCACGTCACGTTAATAATTATAACATAATTAATTTCCGGATTTTTATTAAATAAATCCCCAAATTAATTATAGCATAAAAATACGGGGTATTACAACTACTACTTAACTTTGTCGGTCGTGGAGGTCCGTTAACTTCAAATATGGAACCGGGATAACTCTATCCCCCCTCTCAACAAAATGTGGTCTGAACTCCCGTCTCTAACCAGGAGCCACACCACTAAGCGCTCGCACTACACTTAGTCCTTGCGCAATCAATAATGAGCTCAAACTCACAGCTCAACAATTAGCCCTGCATACCTTAAATCACATCTATAAGGTCGTCACGCACTTAAATCATGATAATGAAACCTCTGCTCACCGAAGTTCCATCTATGCACATAATAAAGGCGAACTCAGCCTGTATCTAGGTGAGATATCGCAACAACCACCCGTTCCACCCTGGAATCGCGGACACGATAGTCTTGCTCTCATTAGCCTGCTATCGCTCCGAACAACGAATATCATATTCTACACAAAATAACACAATACTCATATAACACACACACAAAACGAGTAATACCAATCTGATAAACACTCAAAATACTAACACCCCCTATTCTCCGCGAATGAAAGAAAATAAATTCCCGCTATCGCGGAAAAACACATAAACATATACTACATAACGTTATCGATGCTATTTGTAAACTCGTATCACACACGAACCTGGAGCTAATAAAACACTGTGACTCAATCTCGTCACACAGAACAAGCCTCCTTCAACTGAGGTGAAACTCATAACAACAACTTCGCCTATCACCCTAGTGACTCCAAAAGGTTCTCGGACTTAATACACTTGTCGTAACTAAACCAAAAATTTCTTTAATCAACGCCCCATCTGGGCACCCTACACTTGCCCCTTAACTCCCACTGGTCAATGACTAACCGTAAGGTTCTACACTCCACATTACAACATTCCCCATCTCGGGTCACCCTGACCCTTTTAAGGTTATCAGTATCTTGGACTCCATAGCCGCGATCCTGATATTCACTTTACTAGTTCCCCCTTAACTTCTTCATGAAAAGGAAACTCCACCACCCCCTGCCTCCTGCTTCCCTCATCACGGCCTTCCTCGATCAGCACACGAATCTCGAATGAGCGCGCAAAAGATTTACTACAATTTTATAATATGGCAGGAGAACGAAATCTCATAAGAGGAATCAACAATCCTAATCATAAGGCTCTATAATAACTTGAGAGCAACACTGAAAGCGTAGTACATCCGCACATATTCCTAAGGACAATAGAACCTGATGCTCTAATACCATCTGTGACAACTCGCCTAATAAAATACCGGGCGATCACTCCTATATTAAATTAAAACATGAGTCACATATGGATCATTCTCAGCATCACTGTTGAAAATCAATTTAATTACTAAAAACCTATTAGGCTGGCGTCAAAATTTTATTTACCTAATCTTTTTAAGCAAGTACACAATTAAAACATCCACACAGTTTATATAAATGAAACTGAAATGAAATAAAATAACCGAATACTCGGTTTAAACATCATACAACCATATTGAATGCCGCACTAAAAGATGGTAAAAGAATAAATAACTGCAATTGGGTTATCAACCCAAATGTTTATACAGTACCTCCTATCTAGATTACAAGGATAGAAGCGTCTATGGTAAACCTGCATGCATCCACAGCTGCCGCAGCACACGTCTGACTCGAAGGAATCATCATCCAGGCGTCCCTGTGTCTGGACAGCTATATATATATAGCAAGAAAAGGAAAAATAGGAAAACGGGTCAGAGCTCGAGTTGTAAAAATATTTTTTTTGCAAGTGCGTAAATGCTTTATTTTTAAAAATAAGTTGGTCTCATATTTAAATTGGTATCGCACTCCCATGAGATACCCTCACCCCTCTTCTAGAAGTGTACCCCTAACGCACTCGTCTAAAACATCCTAGTTAAGCTACCCCGTCTAACTAATCTAATTCACCCTTCTGCTAGAAACCTCAACAACCTGAGTACTAACGGCTAAACTTCTCTCCATTCTCAACACTGCGCTAAGTTCGTGCGTGAGGTGTCTCGCGAAGCGAAATCCAAACAAGGAACCCCCCCCGATACACTACTACTTGGCAGTGTCAATGGTCACGATCCATTAGGCCCTTAGTACAAAACGAATATATAAACATACTTATATAATAATATACATATTATACTCATTCTCATATACATCTTACAATATACATCCGGATAATATCTCCCGGACTGAGGTTTACTCTATATTCATTTTTATAATGCACATCCGGATAGAATCCCCCGGACTGAGAATTTATCCTTTTTTTTTCATTTTTATCTCTTTACTCTCATAGAGATATATATTACCTTATTCTCATGCACAAGTAATATACTATACACACAAATATAATAACCATCCCAACAAGCTATAACTCGAGGATGCGGTCTCATAGTGTCAATCCAAAATCAAGGATTACTCACTATCCCACGGTACCAAGCCAGACTCTCTCAATGGACATGGTAAACAAATACACAACCGTGGAGGCGGTCATGTTCCCCCTGCAAGTGGAGTTACACATATCTCACTCGAACGCGGGACGATAATGACATGGGGACTATACTCTTCCTGCTCCTCAAGCCAGGGGATTCACGCACATCGCGCAACCTCCCTGGATCGCACTAGAGGAAATATATACTCTGGCTGTTCCAACCCTATACCAAAGGAAAGCCCGTGGAAATCAACCTCTAAAATACACATATCCCAATCACACACAGATACATATGTATTCGTATTATATAATATAAATACTTTACTCACATAGTATATATTATATATATTCCACATTGTTCCTTAAACATACAAATAAATGGCCATAATTGCCAATCATACATAGCAATGACCAATAATCCCCAAAGCTTCTCACAATTAATAATATTCGAGTAGTCGCACACTCACGATACTAAACTCAAAAGTGTTCCCTCACTTGATAAATAACGTGTACCTTATTCACACTCAAGGATTCATACCATTTCTCCAATCATACCAATTCTCACTAAGTAAATACGCATTTTCCCAAATTCATTCTAGTAACCTCGCAGATATACTCAACCACAATCGATATACTTATGTTTTCTACGTGCATAATTATATAGGCCTAAATGCCTACAAAAATTATCCCAATAATATTCGTCACTAAACACCCTTAATTTAAATAGGTTGTGGATTCCATTTCTACGAACCCGAGGACTACATTTCACTCAAATAATAATTTAGAGGTCCCTACTCTATTTTAGGAACCCCAAACCTCTAATTCATCAATTTAACTGATTTTCCTCGAAAATATTATTTCTAGTGTCGCAGACTTAAGACACTCTCGTAACCCCCATAAACTTCCTCAATTTAATAAATATATTTCCCTTATCTAAGTCTATTTATTTCCTCAATTAAATAGGTTAGGAACCCTTAATTTGGGAATTTATCCCATATAAATAATTCTAGGCAAAGTTTCCAAAATTCCTGAAGGGTCGATCGATTGACCCCTGACCGTCAATCGATCGATGGTCGATCGATCGATCCTCTACCCTCGATCGATTGCTCGATCTTGACGGACACCTTCTTCTCCGGCCCCTGTTTCGGCCATTTCCAAACCTCCAAACTTCATTTCCTCTTCTTCCACCAACATCCAACTACACCCAACTAAATATACACTAAGGAGATAGGTTCTAAACATCCTAAATCCAAAAATTAACAATTAAATTCGATTAATTTCTAAGTTTCTCCAATTTCATAATTTTTGGGGTTTACCCGTTAAACTTTCGAAAAACACGTTTAATCCACGAAAAATCCAACCCAAAAATCTTTAGGGTTTGTTATTACCAACTATGATATGATATTTATGCTCAAAATTAAATAAAGCAAGTAAACATTTGCCTCTTGGATAAAATCCGACGACCCCGAGTCGAATCCTGTGGAGGTTGGCCGGAATCTCCCTTTTTCTTCTCCCTTTCTTCCTCTCTCTCTCCTCCTCTTTCTTTTCTTTCTTTTCTTTTCCCTTCCCATGCCTTATATAGGGAGAAATGAGGGTTTATCCCTTTAAACCAAAAAATGACTCGTTTACTCAATTACGAGTTCTTAATAGCCCAAAAATTCCGAAAACTCAATTTCGACTATCGGATATACTATTCTGACTATCTCGGCCATTCCGAGACCAACCGCACACTCGAAATCTCCATCCGAGGTACTTGACCGCAACCCACTAATTTAACCCACTACATCTCAATGCGGGTTTTTCCATTAAAACATTATCCTCTGTCACTTTTCCCAGCTGCGGCATATTATTAAAATACTCCGACTTATTATTACACCCATCGAAAATCATTAAATCCTTGAAAACCTCAAAAATTACTATTCACGATAATTTCTTAAATTCTCATTTTGCACTTAATTATTAAATTTAATTTGCCATAAAAGTGCGGGTTATTACAGCAACAATCCATTGAAGACTAGGAACCGCTCGAACTCCAATTACTTCTCCATGGCTATTTGCTATCTAGGGGATTGACTTTGTCAATCCACTGCAGACAACCAACGACAGGTTCAAATACTTAGTGGTTGCAGTGGATTACTTCACAAAATGGGTGGAGGCTGAACCATTAGTTGAAATGCCTTATGAAAGAGTCATACCTATGCTTTTATCACTAATCATGTTACTCAGTTTGATAATGATGATTTTGAGGCGTATTAGGTTCAATCCAAGATTCAGAAACTTCATTCCGCCCCTAGACATCCGCAATACAATGTCCAAACATATATAACTAACAAAACCTTGCTAGTTGGATTGAAGAAAAGACTTGATGCTGCAAAAGGTAACTAGATAAATAAATTACACACTGTTCTCTAGGCGTATGGAACCACGCCGAGAACAACCACTAGAGAAACTCCCTACATGCTTGCCTTTAAGACAAAAGCCATGGTGCCAGTCGAGATTGGTTTGCCCATTCATAAGATGTTAAACTTTGATTCCCCTAAGGGCGATTTCATGAGGAGGTTAGATATGGATTTTATTGATGAAGTCAGAGAAGATGTTGCTATTCGAGTAGCTGCCTACCAACAGAGAATTGCTTGATTCTACAAAAGAAGGGTCAGGTTAACCAATTGAGAGGAGGTCTATTATATCCTCAAGAAATTTATCCCGAAAGGAAATAAGCTAGAGGCAAACTGGCATGGTCCTTATCATATCTCGATAGCCATCCGACCGAGGACTTATTACATAAAGACTCTCGAAGGGAAAGAATTCAAGAATCCATGGAATGGCGATCACTTCAGGAAATACTACCTGTAGTTAAGCTTAAGCTTTGATGTAATCCTTTCATCCAATTCAATAAAAACAATGATTTCAGATCAATTATGCTTTTATTTTCTATTTTTTTTCGGAGTACGGTGATGAACCAACCCCATCAAACTTGAAACTTTTCCAACTTCAAAAAAGAAAAAGGTAAAGTCTTGTTAAAACTCAAACTTTATGTATGACTTCGTCTTTAATAAGTCACGAACAAGAAGCTCCTAAAACTTCATGTATGACCTAAAGTTAACAAGAAGAAGTTTTAGCCGACCAAGTTAAGAAATAGGAAAACTTAACTTTCCTAAGACATTTAGTCATTATCAAAGGTAACTAATGAAAACGGGAAAACTTGCCTTCCTAACTACGTTAGAAGATGTCCAATCAGTCAAGTTATTAACTTGACCATGCAAAAATTAATTAAGCAGGTTAATCGGCTGAACAATCGATCAACCAATCGTAAGCTTAATAAGAAAAATGAAGACTAAAATACATACACAAACATGTATAATAAAAAAACAGTCTTTATTCCATTAAAATAAAAAGTAGGTATAATATGGAATAAATGACAGTTACAAAAGGAGTAAAATTATTTTACCGGTTGTTTTCCCTTAACCTTATCCATCCCAATAGAGGGATCATCAAGGGTATATGGTGAATTTATAGTGTCAAAACCTGTCAGTATGGGTTCATTAATGCTATTCGGCTTATCAAGAAGGTGAAGAGTACGCATATACTCAGTCTCATCATGAAGACCATAATCCCCTAGATACTTCCTTATCAGGCATTGGGGAATGACATCAGGAGGAATCCACTTAGCATCAATATTCAAAGGAGGATATGGATAACTTAGCATTCCTTGATCATTCCAATGCCAAAACCCACAACTACTATCATACTTCAGTAATATCAGGACTTTCGTCCAACCCCATTTATAGCCTTCACGGTTGCTCTGCTCCAAATGATCATCCATATGGCCAGGGCTTTATTATAACCATCTATCTAAACTGCTTTAGGTTGCTTGTGAAAGTGAAAGGTTAACCTATCAACTTGATCTTACAGTTTCATAATGACTTGATCCTTGGCTTTCAGTAAGGCGGCGTGGTCGACCAATGTTTTCTTAGTCATTTCCTTTTCAACAGTTGGTTGGGTAACTACTAATTGCTTAGAAGATTGGCCTGAGTTGGGCTTCTTCTTCTTAAATTTTTCTAACTTCTCCATCAATCTGTCATTTTAAAGTTCCAGGAAAGAATCACATTCGTTCGGTACAGCCTCAGATTTAGCAGACCTTTTCAAGTTGTCAAGCTCATTCCTCAATGGGTTATTTTCCTCTCCCAATAGTTTGGCAACCTCTAGAGCACTTTCAACCTCTCGGATCAACAAGAGCTCTTTATTTCTATAAGTCGAGGATATATTTTTCAGCTTCTTGTCAAACCCACATCCTTCAATCAATGGTTTAAACTTAGCTTCATAGTCATAATGGAGTACAACCAAAGAAAGTTTCTGGTTCTCTTGCAGCTGCCCTATTATCTCATAATATGCCTCATTATTTTCTATGGCTTTGTTTAGAAGAAAGTGTTGATGAACGTAAGCATCCTTCATATAGTCGGACGCATCGTTGCCGAGTACATTTTCCATCTCTTCATCAGTCAGACGTACATGACCAGCTGCAAATAATTTTTTGCTACAGTTGAGTAGGTCGGATCCAGCGAAAAAAATCGTATTCTTCCTGGCATCAAACTAGAAATTTACAATTGTAAGATCCTGACCAAGAAAGACGAGTATAAAGTAGTACTGAATCTAGCAAGTAATAAAACACCATAAGAAAGTTGAAAAGATGAACTGAAAACCATGTCATTTCAATAATAAGTGTCAAAGGTTATAGAGTTGATGACATTACAAAGCAAAAGAAGAAGAAATGGAAAATACATACGAGAGGGGGCAAAAAGAAGTTGGTTAAAAGGAGCAAAAACTTCTCCTTATCTTTGGTTTGGTCCTGGTTTGTAGCAGGTAGGTCACCAATAGTAGATGGCACCGTGGAGGACTCTCCAGACCCTTCCTCATCATCAAACTCCTCACCCAATTTAGGAGTAGTGCCTGGGTCATGCCTTTGAAAAAGCTCAGAGTTTTCCTCTGTGCCGACCACCTTCAATGCCTCCTACCAACCTTCCTTAAAAGAGAATTTCTTGGCATATTCAATTTGTGCAGAAGCTACAAAAAAGTCATTCTCCTAACCCTTGTCAAAGGAGGCATCCTTATCCTTCTTGCCTTTAGCCCCCAGGGTGCCAACCTCAGCATTCAAATCAATGATTTTGTCCTCGGCAGCTTTGACCTGGTTTTGGTCGCTAGAAGCTTGTCCTCAACATCTTTGGCTTTATGCTCAATATCCTTCAATTTGTCCTCGACAGCTATGGGTTTTTCATCAGCCATTTTTATCTTATATTCTGATACAATCGCTCTATTCACAACCTCCTCTATATCGTTATCCCACAGTTTTTGCTTCTTTTCAAAGGCCTTATTGGAATCTTCCAAGGATCACCTAAGACCTTCAAATGCGTGTTCTACCTCAACCGAGGAAGATCTCATCTAATCCTCCTTATCTAGTATTTGATTAAAGTCAACCAAAAACTATAAACAAATAAATATACAATATTAGAAAAAGATCATTAAAGCGAAGATGAACAAACGTTAGGCAATTACCAGAGCCAAATTCCGGCAAGCTCTTTCAGTTAGTCTTGTTCTCGGCATGGGAAATGATGCCGCTCTATTTGCTAGAAGAGTTCTATAATTGATTAAACCTCTGTCCAACCCAGGGTTGATAGCTACAGAAGTTGACCCAATGTCTCCCTGTTCGGTTTGAATTTTTTCAACCAACTCTTGTTGATCGGCTTGAACTTTTTTTGCCTATTTTGGAGGATTAGGCAAGCCTTTCTTTAACCTTTTGAACTAAGTTTCAGTGACTTGAATTTCTTTAGCATTAAGAACTTGAGGCCTCTTTTCGGATACTTGAGTTCTCTTGTCAGTGTCAACATTCTTCTTGGTAGGAGGAGATAATGGCCCACTCAGGAAATTAGGGATCCGTCTTTTACCCACGTTAGCAATAGGAGAAGCAGGAATAGTTGTAATATCAAGGGACTTAAATGATGAAAAAGTCCCTTATTGGATAAAATCTTCTCCAATTAAATCCTTCTCAGCCGAAGAAGTGGAAGCAGGCTCCTGGTCCAAATGAATGGGAGATTAAGGCAAAATGATAGTTGACCTGGAAACAAACGAAGTAGTTGAGCTCTTGTACTTTAACAGGGTAGAGGTTGATCGGGGATGCTCTTCTCCAACTCTCTAATGAATAGCCCAAAAGTACTTAAGCTCTTCAAGGTTGATGTCCTCTTCCTTAGGACACTTCTTCTTGTTGTCCACTACACAAAAACAAAGCAAAATGGTTAGTCGACATTCTTTAAAACAGTTGGTATACTTGAAAAGAAATGGAGAATTTAAATGCAATACAACCTATGCCACGCCCTTCCTGGGGGCACCTGGTTCCATTATAAACTTTCCCCCTTAGGAAGAGGAGCATACTGCCAGTTCTTGACCACAACACCATAATCCCACTAATCCTTATTAGAGTTTGACAGATTGACTACTAAAGCCCTATTGGCAAATCTGGTTTGCAGATAATACATATTTTTAGTGATGGTGTCCCATTTATAATAAAACATTAACTCTGGCATACCGATATGGGTCCCATGGATATCATTAAGCCTATTAACCCCATTTACCACTCTCCAAGTGTTAGGGGATATCTTAGAAGCAACAACGTCAAACTCTTGACAAAACTCAGGAAACAATTAGTTGGGAGGAAATAAAATGCCATATTCAACAATAAACAATGTTATGATCTAATGACCCTTAGTTAGAGATAAAAAAATCCCAAGGATAACTGGGTATTTCTAAACCTACCCAAGCAGGGATTTTTCTTCCCTCTCTAAATTCCTCTAAGGAACCCTCATCAACGATGTGCACCATGATGAAAAGGAATAAAATTAGAGGGACAAGAAAGCTTATAGAGATTGATAAACTACGACAATGAATAAATAGAAGGAGCGAAGATCAGCGAGCAAAAATAAATCTTGGAAGCTAAAGGAAGTTTGAAGTCAAAAGTTTGAAGTATGAACTACAGAAAAATCTTCGTTCCTTTTCTAGTTTACCCTGAAAAGGGAGAAGCAAATGATGAACTGAACCAACAATTGACATTCTGGCGACCGCACGGTTCCACAGGCACAAAAAGATCAGCGTACCCTTTGGTGCTTTGAAAATTTTCAATTTTTTTTACAAAAATGCCTCCGCCTGCTCAATAGTGAAGTATTTCACAAAGTCCAATAAGGTGGTTGTTGACCAATAACATACTTAAATGCCGAGAAAGTATCCAGAGCTCATACTCCATCCTTTCAAACAAATCTTTAAAGAATGAAGCAATGGGAGCTCTTGTTGTATGATAAATCATCCAGGTCACGTGGGCTGATAACATTGGGACACCTGTCTGATGGTCCCTATGTTGGTAGAGGTGCCAAGTGGCACATTACGGAAAGTAGAATTGATGGCATCAAGTCATGCCACGTGGACTAGGGATACCAGGACACTTGTCTTCATATACATGGCTAGTTGGCTCCAAACTTACTTGGTCAGTTACACGGTCGACCAACTGGAGAAGGTGAACCATCAAGAAGCACAAAGGTCGTTGATAGGGTGGGTTTCGTCGCGGTGCGAGAGTTACCTACGCGCCGGCCGTGTTATATCCGTCTCACCAACTCTATACAAAAACCTAAGTTTATGACCACACTCAAAAAGGGAGTATAGTGATCAAGTCCGGGTATCGAATCCACAAAGACAAGTTGCTAGAATTTAATTGATTTATCACTTCTAAAATAAAAGTGTAAAAGGTAATTTTCTACCTAAAAATAAAAGATAACAAAAGGACAGATTAAACTAGGCGAGGGAAAATTAAACTAGATTAACAAAATGAATAAAAACTATAGTATAAAATGGTTACGTGGGTCGTCGAGTTATTAAGATTGCGTCTCGTTTCGACAGTTAATTAAATCAAGAGTTGTCACACCCCTAAATTCGCATAAAAGTCTAATAAGATTTTGGCGTAAAAAAATACCCCAAAAATTACGCACGAAAGGTCGTAAATACGGCGCATACATGATATACACCGTTAAATCTCCTAGGCGTAATAACTAGGACAACACACTCGAAATAAATACGTAAGCTCCATCACCAAAGCAAAGCAATACGTCAACCCTAAGTGAGTTCAATCCGACATAACCTAGACTAAATTAGCCACTACACATAATTAAAAGCATAAATAAACACAACTAATTAATTAAAGTAACTAAATAAATTAACAACTAAAATTATCTAGGCATGGAAATATTTAACTAAGCATGAAAATAAATGGACAAAGCACAAATAAAAGGAAAATGACAATGAATAGTATCTACTTACATTAATGGGTGTCAAACCAAGAAGAAAATGGAGGAGAGGGTCAAGTTCCACAAGAACCCCAAAAATCTCTCTAACCCTAAACTAAGTAAATTACAAGATATCTACAAAAATAAACCAAGTGGTCTATTTATACTAAGTTAGAAGATAAAGAAAAAGAAATAAGAAAAGAAAAGGATAAGTCTCCTAAATTAAGAAAGAAAAGAAAATAGAAAAAGAAAATAAAAAAAGGAAAAGGAAGGGAAACAGGTCAACAAAAATCTCGGACAAAAACAGAGTCTCGGTCGACCGGGGGTGGTGACCGGTCGACCGCGACAGAGGGAGAGGGTGCATTGTCTTGTTCATGAACCAAAAATTGAAACAGCGATCGACCGTCGGTGCTGGACCGGTTGACCACGGCTGGTGTAACACGCCAACGACTTCGCAGCACACTGATTTGCCAAGCCCACCATGGGTGCAATCCATATCCGAGATCACTTTGTGCCCAAACCGAGATCAAAATCGAAACCCCACCACATCAGTTATTTCGTGCCAAACTCCAAGCTGCGAAGTGGACCAAAATCGAGACCCTCATGGGTGCAAAAAACCTCCATAGCCAAATACCTCCATTGATGAACAAAACTCATAATGGGTATAACCCGAAACGCAAATCCGTGTCCCAAAATGATATACAATCAAAATCCATGCTCAATTTCGGACGAAAGCTCCGAATTTTGGGTGAAACCAAAACCCGGGCAAGAACCAAAATCTCCCATGGAGTTTGCTGCCAAAATCGTGTTAGGGACATGTATGTCATTTATGGAATTGTTAATAAAGAAGAAAAGGGACACAAGAGGAATTATATAAATTGTTATTTTTCTTTTAATTCTTCCTCCGATTAAAGGTCCGTGTTTCCTTCGTTTGAACTCCGATTCGAGCACCGTTCACGGCTACACGAAACTTGGCCCGAAGGCTAAAACTTCCGTGAAGACTTCAGGCAAAAATCCTAAAGTGTAAAATTACCGAAATGTCCCCGAACGTGCGAATCGCAACGAAACTTTATTGGAACGCGCCCAAACTTCATACTAAGCACTTTAATACCTATAAAAGCTCAATTATACCTCAAATAACATTTTAGAATATAAAACGAAGGTTTTTTTAATTATTGAGCATAATTATAGCAATTACGGTACCCGAGGGGGCTAAAATGCATAGGTTCGAGGGTATAAATATGCAAGATTCGATACGAATCAGTCGTACGCGTAGGAATTATCGAGAGACACTCCACACGTGTTTAGAAGACTAATTGTATCTTCTATTATGTACAGGTAAAAAAGCCTGAATCTATAAAGGTAATACAACCCTTGGTTTCCAGACCACTATAAATACTCTACTTCACTTACCTCAAGAGAGGAGTGCCATTCTTATACTAGAAGGATTACATAAAACTCTGTGTAATCACCAAACCTAATAATATAATCGTGGACGTAGGTATTCTCATAGATGAGCCACGTTAAAAACCCTTGGTGTCTCCTTCAATTTATATTTTAATTACATATATATTTATCTGTGGTTATAGAATTGGTACTACGTGGCTAAGATAATATTGCTACCAATTTTAGACATCAACAATCATCATCTTTAAAAGTGGATCGTTTGGCAATACTTTTGGTTTCTCTTCTTGACGTTGATCATGGTAAAGATGCTTTTCGGAATGTATAAAATGGGAATCTGACGTTACTAGTTTGGCAGACAATTTTCATAAGTCTATTCCTTTACTTCTCTCTAAACACTACTCTTAATGGATCTCTTGAAGAAAGTGCTCGAACTTTGAAAGGAAGGGGAAGAAGTGTGGTTGGTTCTTTCTATGTCGAGATTTCTTTTGCATGCATTTCCCTTTTTCTTTTGTTTGTTCTATAAACAACATGAATTGGGGTGTTTTTTATATATATATATATATATATATATATATATATATATATATATATATATATATATAGGGGCTAAGTGCCCGAACCACTTTGGTGTGCACTTGGTGCAGACCAATTTATAAAAAAAAATAATAAACAATTAAGGTAATTTTTATAAGGTCAATTACTATATAGTCCCCAACATAAATACATATTTTGTGAAAAAGACGCTTATTTTTAATATAACCCATTTAGTTCCTCAAACACTCATTTGTCCAAATTTTAGTTTAACCACAATCCTCGCCGGAGCCTCGGAGATCTGATAGTCTCGTTGGATCTCTGGTGGTGGTCGCTGGGGCTCTGCCAGTAGGATGGGGGAGGAGGTGGGTAAATGAATTTTTATGTGTCCTTATTTTGAGTGTTTTTATGAGTAAGAGACTTTTTGAAACAAGATAAAGGGTTTGGACTAATCATGTATTAATATTTGTTTAAAGGACTAAATGGGTTAACGCCCATTTTTATATGAGTTTTTCATATTTCAATGAATCCCCCCAAAATTAGTTGAAAGTCGATTTTGACCTACTTTTTAAAGATAGCAAAAGAAAATTATTTGAGCTTTTTGGGATTCATTGAAATGTTAAAAATTCGTAAAAAAAATCACCTAAACTCTTTTTTTAATGATTAGCACAAAAGTGCGCACCTAATGGTCTGCACTTGAACCTTCCTCTCTCTTTCTCTCTCTTTATATATATATATATATATATATATATATATATATATATATATATATATATATATATATATATATATAAGTTTTTTTTCCCAATACGGGAGACGCATACGGACCCCTTTACGGGATGCATTTTAGACATTTCAGGGTATCTTTATAAAAATCAACTCAAAATGATTTTTTTTGATAATTTAAAAAAATGATCGATATTTGGTAGTTAAGGAGTTGACTAAAACTACTTAAAAACTGTCAAATATTGATCTATTTTTTTAAAATACTAAAAATTAATTTTCGAATGGAAAAATATATTAGTGATTTTTAGTTACCCATTTTTTGAAGTAAAATTGACCCATTTTTCAAATATTGACACATTTTAAAGTACAATAGTGACCCATTTTTGAAATACCTAAAATTGACTTTCAAATGGCGAAATACGATTTATTTTTTAGTTATTTTATTATTATGTAGTAATAATAATAATAATAATAATAATAATAATAATAATAATAATAATAATAATAATAATAATAATAATAATAATGTTGTCAAACGTTCATACATCAATAAAGATAACAATTTATTTATTATCCTTGACACTCTCATGAGAATGTTCAATATTAGTCTAGATGGAATAATGTATATATTATATTATATTATTAAATTATTCAACTCCCGCGCATCGCTCGGGCTTAAAAACTAGTTACATCAAAATTTGAGTACAAAGTGCATTAAAATATTGTACTCGTATATCTTTGTACACGTGGTGTAAAAACTTGATACATATAGATTAGTGAGACATTAAGGAAAACGAAAAATAATTTGGCCATTCAAATAAGGAATCTTTATCATTTTCAAGCTTTTAGATGATTTTGATTAAACTTAATTCAACTTACACTAAGGTACTAATAATTAAATCATAAAAGCTTGATTTGACATGAAAAGGTCGTTAAGGAAATAATAATAATAATATGAGTCCAAAATATGTTCCTCAATTTCTCCCCCAAATAACGTGACATTGCGATAAATATTTTGGATTGTACTGTAATAATGACATGTTTTAATATTCTATTCTTATGACACATCTTTTGGTGGATTATTTTGAGGATGTATTTGGTACTCGTAACATTACTTGGAAAAAATAATGATACGAGTCTCAAATATGTCCCCAAATGACGGGATATTGCAATAAATGTTGTGCATTGAATTGTGATAATGACAAAGTATAGTACTTTATTTTTGTGGCACATCATTTGGTGGATGTATTTGGTACTCATTGCATTACACTTAAGGGGAACGAAAACAAGTCCCTATTTTATAGATAATTGACATGACAAACAAGGATCCTTTCTCATTTTCAAGCTTTTAGATGAGTTTGATTACACTTGTTTATCTTGAAAAATAATATCAACTTACACTAAGTTACTAGTACCCAAAGCATAAAATGTGAGAATTAGTTTCCATGGAAACCTATGTCATGGAAATCAATTCCAAATAAGAGTAATTATGGAGGGACACAAAATTCAGATATATTTTAGTAGATATACTAACCGTTTTTGCGTTTGTCAGTATTTGAGGTCCACATGTATCTACCAAAATGTGTTTTAATTTTGTGACCATATAATTCCCCAAATCATCTCCCAAACCAAATGATGCAGTAATTAAAGAGTATAACAATTTATTGCTATATAACATCATTTGGTGTACATTGAGATGTATTTGAGACTCATAATATTAATTTAAGGAAAAATAGAGTTAGATGTTAATGACTGAGTGTTATCTTGTAGGTGTATTGATTAATAATTTAAATAATGTTTCTTTTCTCAATTAATTGTTATTTATTAGTACCATTTTTAGATGTTTAGGCACTTAACATAATAACACGTTTACTCGAGACAACTTAACAACTCAATTGCGACATAACATGATGACACGATTAATACAAGCGTTCTATGTAGATAGTAATTTTCAAAACTAGTATTCGAACCCAAAAATTAAAACTCGATTATAACACGACTACCCAGAATTTGATTGTATATTGGTATGATAATGCATGTATTTTTGTAGGGTTAATTATATTTAGGCTCCCGGAACTTTGACCCTCCCAACACTTCACCAGCTCAACTTCAAGTTTTTACAATTCACCCTCCTAAGTTTGAAAACGGTTATAAATAATCTCCTCCCGTTTAACTCTGTTAGTTTTTTACGAAAAATGTTAGGCATGTGCGTGCCACATGACTTAAAGTAAGAGCATTTTTGTCCTAACATCATTGTTTTTAAAAAAAAAATCTTAAAATCACAGCAAAAACATTTAAAAATTAAAAAATACTAAAAAATGTTTTAAAAATATAAAAAATCCTTGGGAAAAAATTTACAAATTTTTTAAAACAAATGGAAAAATACAAATATATATTGAAAAATTCTGAAAATAAAAATATTTAAAATCAGCAAATTCTAAAAAAATAATTCAGGAAATATATTTATAATAATTACTGAAAAATTATTTCCCACAAAAAAAATATTTCCAGCAATAAAAATTTATATTGGGCAATATATATTATTTTCAGCATATAAAAATGATTTCTTGGAATAATAAAATAGTTTCAGAAATAAAAATTATTTCCCACAAATAAAATTTTTTACCAGCAATAAAAAAATAATTTTCAGCAATATAAATTGTTTTCAGCATATAAAAAGTTTTTTTCAACAGACAAAAAATAATGTCTTGCAATAATAAATTATTTCTAGCAAATAAGATGTGATTTCAACAATAACAAAATAGTTTCATAAATAAAAAAATATTTTCAACAAGTAAAAATTATTTTAAAATATTTCCCAAAATATATTTAGAAATTCGAATAATTATTGAAAAATACATTGAAATACAAAAAAAGACATTTAAAAATATGGAAATTCGTAAAAAAATAACTAAAGAAGTGATTTCTAATTAAAAAAAATTCAAAAGAAAAAACCATGTGAATAGACCAAATAACTAATGAGTTCTAATTTTACAAACCCATGAATGAGTTTTGTTGTTGCTGTTAACTTGTTTGGTCTTCGATTGAGAAGAATACATTTGAATAATAACCAAGTAACTTATTTCTTTTATTTTGTGAAATCCTGCCACTACCGCCTCACCAGCCCCACCCACAATTGAAATCCTCCAGCCCCGATTCAACTCTGTCCCCCCAACGTTTGACCCCTCTGCCCTATGTCTCTTCATGTGTGTGTTTATGTGTTCGTACGTGTGTGTGTGTGTGGGGGGGGGGGGGGGGGGTGCTATTTGTGTGTGTGTGAAAGAGAGAGAGAGAGAGAGAGATGGGGAGAAGAAGAAGAGTGTTATGAGAGAGAGACTGAATAAAGTGAGTGCAGGGTTTAAAAAAATAAAATATCCAAAATGCCCTTTTGAAAAAGTCAAAAGGGTTGCCACGTATCATTTCACGCCAAAAGTTAACGGAGTTAGACGACAAAGGGTTATTTGTAGTCATTTTCAAAGTTAGAGGGGTGAATTGTAAAAGTTGAAGTTGTGGTGGTGAAGTGTTTGAGAGGTCAAAGTTTAGGGGCCTAAGTGTAATTAATCCTACTTTTTAATTTCCAAAGTTGATTTTCATATGCTAGTACATTGGTTTTAATTGACTAGAACTATGAGCTTCTCTTTTGCCCTTGTTTGGTTAACGTTTGCAAAGCACAAATATGAATAGACATATCTTATTCGGTATTCTGAAAAATTGAATATATATATATATATATATATATATATATATATATATATATATAGAGAGAGAGAGAGAGAGAGAGAGAGAGAGAGAGAGAGAGAGAGTAAAGTATCCCTTTGGCCCCTAAACTATTGAGGTTTGGCCAATTTAGTCCATAAACTATTAATTTGGTCAATTTAGTCCTTAAACTACTAATTTTGGCCGATTTAGTCCCTAAACTATTAATTTTGGCTAATTTAGTCCCTCAAATCTGTTTATTTAATAAATATAAAACAATTTTAAGTATAAAAACACTTTTAATAAAATATAGTTTTAATGAAAACAGTTTTAATTAAAAAAAAAAACAGCCTTCTATTAAAAAAATATTTTTCTACATATAGTTAAAAAAACCTCTTTTATCCTATTAAAAAACATTTTCCTACATATAGTTAAAAAAACCCTCTTTTATCCTATTTAAGAAACTGTTTTTATTCTATTTGAAAAATTGTTTTTTTCCCATTTAAAAAAAATTGTTTTTTTATCCTATTTAAGAAACAGTTTTTTATTCCTTTGTAAAACAGTTTTCTAACTTTGAAAAGAAATAATCAATTTTAAGCTATTTTAATGATTAAATTGGCTAAATTATTAGTTTATGGACTAAATTATTAGTTTATGGGATAAATTGACTATTTTAAGCTATCTTAAAAAATATATTTTTTTAAACAGTAATTTTTTATAGATAGACTTTAAAAAACATTTTTTTTAAATACAGATAAATTATTAGTTTTGAAAAAAGAAAAAAACTGTTTTTAAAGTTTATCTTTAAAAAATGACTATTTTTAGAAAAAAAAATAAATAGCTTGAAATAATTTAGCCAATTTAGTCCATAAACTAATAATTTAGTCCAACTAATAATTTAGTCCATAAACTAATAATTTAGTCAATTTAGTCCTTAAACTTTCTTATTTCTTTTCAAGGTTAAAAAAACTGTTTTTAAAATGGAATAAAAAACTGTTTTTAAATAGGATAATTTTTTTTTACTTTTTAAATAGAAAAAAAGCAGTTTTTTATATAGGATAAAAACAGTTTCTGAAATAGGATAAAAAAGAGTTTTTTTAAGATAAAACCTGTTTTTTATATAGGATAAAACAGTTTTTTCATATTAAAAAACATTTTTTAAATAAAGAAAAACAGTTTTTAAATTTAAAAAAACAAACAGTTTTTTATCCTACTTAAAAACTGTTTTTAAATTTAATAAAACAGTTTTTTGACTAAAATTTGTATTTTTTTAAAAATGTTTTGTTTTAATAGAAGGCTGTTTTTTTTAATTAAAACTGTTTTTATTAAAACTGTATTTTATTAAAACTGTTTTTATATTTAAAATTGTTTTATATTTATTAAAAAACAGATTTGAGGGACTAAATCGGCCAAAATTAGTAGTTTAGGGGCTAAATTGGCCAAATTAATAGTTTAGGGACTAAATTGGCCAAAGTCCAATCGTTTAGAGGCCATAGGGGTACTTTACTCATATATATATATATATATACAGTCCTGCTCTTGTGCGCACTAGTCCGCATTTTAAGAATTCGGACCGGGCATCTGTCACCTGCCCAGAAAAGAGAGAGAGAGTGCCTATAATTTAGGCGATAATTTCTGGGCTCACCACCAGGTGACACCTGTCCGGTCCGCATTCTTAAAATGCAGACTACTCCGCACAAGAGCAGGACTGTATATATATATATATATATATATATATATATATATATATATATATATATATATATATATATATATATTACATGCAAAGTGGTAATTTCGTGCGAGATAGTCGAGTTGTTTTATGACTTTTTGATCAACTTTGTAAAGAGGCAAATGTGTAATTTTGGTCTTTTGTTATCAAACAAATAGTGCTTTACATTAGATAAGTTTTTGTTCCACTACAAAATGACTTATTCAAAACTGCAAAGTGACTCTTTTGTATCTCTCAAGTATCTCAGGAAACCATCGTGGGTTTTCATGAAGTATATTAAACATAAATAGGTATATGTGCACACAAATAAATACATGTGATTTATTTTCTATTTTTGGATATGTTTTTTATATGCTTCAAATACGTGTTATATTAATATTTATGTATCTAAATATCTAATATGTACCCGTTACAAGTACGAAAACCTATAGGTTTGAGAATCGCTCACTAGTAGACAAACAATTTATTTAAACAAGATATATAATTAAGGGGCCTTTAGCCTTAAACCCCTAACTTTTTATAGTTTTTGAGTGCGGTCCCATATGTTATACAATGCGCGGTCCCTAAAAAATTATATAACATTGTTTGCGGTCACTGACGTTATATTATGACACTGCTATATTAGAATTTATTTTGTCATAGAAAGATCAATAATTCTAATGAGACTCTTAAATTAAACCCAAAAACTAGACTCACTTAGTTGTTAAAAACACACTAGTTAGTAAGTGATATTCAAACGGGTCTATTTCAAAAATCATTTAATGTGTTTGACAACTCAACGAGTTTGATTTTTAGGCCAATTTGAGGGTATCCATGGAATTACTCTAGAAGTATTTATGTTACATTAGAAAATATTTTTGTGATAACAAACCACGCTACGTATTATATTAAATAGAATACCAATTACTATAATAGGCGGGGACCACACATTTCTGTATATATAAAACTGTAGCCTGAAAGCGTCCTAAAACTACATGTGTCCATCTCATTAAATCTATGTATTCAAATTTTTTAATTGGTAACACCTACAAACCTTTGAAATGTTTTCAAAAGGAAAAAAAAGATAAAAAAATCAGAAAACAAAAGGGCTCTTCCCATTTCATCTCTGTTAACATTTTACAACCAAAAGAAAGATTAATCGTACTTTAAAACTTCCCCCCAACAAAAAACCACCCAACTTCTTCAAATCTTTCCCCAAGAAAAAAAATCCCGAACCCAAAAGTTGCCCCGACACTGAGCCCCTGCATTTCACCCTTTTCAGTTGCTTTAATCCCTCTACTTAAATTCCAATCGTTCAGAATCGTTCAGCCATTTTAGTTTTCAATCTCGAGAAAAAAATTGAAATCGGCTTCAATCGTTTTGAATCCAAACGACTTGATTTTGCTTCAGCACTCTTTGTCATAGACAAATTTGATATCATTTAACAACTCACGTATTATTGGACGTTGTTTCTCTAATTGCCTGAAAAACAATTTCCTATCAAAGGTAATCAGAATTCAAAGTGGTGCTTCAACAAAAAGGAGATTATTGAGGATATAGAAGTCGTAGAAAGGTGTAAGTTCATAAAATGTTTCTGCACTTTCTATCTACTACCCATTGAAGTTTGTTTCTATGTGACTTAATTTTCCTTAATGGGTAATTACTATATCTCTACGCTATTTTATTTATCAAATTAGAGAAGGGATTTTGTTAGTATATTGACATTATGGAGGGATGAAGACTGTTTAAGCCTATGAGAAGCTTCCTTTTTAGTTTAACCATGTAATTTTACTTGAGTAATGCTATATAAATTCTGGGTATTGCAGTCTTTCTTTGTTTTTGGAGTTATATTTCTACAATTTTGAGTAAATCAACTACAATCTTGGTTTTTCTTTGTGTGGGTATGGGTGTGGGGGGGGGGGGGGGGGGGGGGGGGGGGTGTTGTTTAAATATGGGTTATATTAAAACCAGTGATATATTAATTCGGGAAAAAAATTCTTACATTTTTTCTTTTAATTATCACTCGGCATAAGCACTAGGAAGAAATTTCAAATTAGTCTAAAAATTTGATAAATTGCTCTCAATTTACAACAAATGAACACAATTTGAAATATTTTTTTTATGTACCTGCTATTTGTTACAATTCACCTTTTTAAATTTCATTCTTTATGTGTTTCTCATTGTGGTTGGGAAATTATAGTCTCCATTGATTATTCAATTTGGATGTTTAAAAAATTTTAGTGGACTTATTGTAAGTCTCATTATCATTTATGAAATTTATTTTATTCATATAAATTATACTAATACATATTTATCAAAATGAATTCGTGAAACTATCACACAATAACTTTTTACATTTTAAGAATAACATGAAGTGTTTGGCGCACATATCTCAGACAAGGGTGGAATAAAAGCTGACAGTGCCGATGTCGATATGACCACTGCCGCCGATAGCGACACTGTCAAGGTCTCTCTCTCTCTCTCTCTCTCTCTCTCTCTCTCTCTCTCTATATATATATATATATATATATATATATATATATATATATATATATATATATATAAACCATTTTTCTAATTTTTTAATTTTTTTCCTTGAAATTGACCTTCCAATCAATCCATATTCAAAAAATAAAAAAATCAATAAAAAACTGCTAGCACAAAGGTATTTTGAATATTTTTTGTGAATTTTTTAAAACTAGCTACAAAATATATTTTGACCTAGTTTTTTGAACATGAATTTATTGGAAGGTTAATTTCAAGGGAAAAATAGAAAAAATTGATTTTTTTGGGAGGCCTACAGTTAGGTGTAATGTATGGATGATGTATAGAGCATAATGTGGGTGAGAATTCTCATATATACAATCCTGCTCTTCTGCGGACTAGTTCGTATTTTAAGAATGTGGACCGGACATGTGTCACCTGGCGGTGAGCCCAGAAAAGAGAGAGAGTGTGCCTATAATTTAGACAATAATTTCTAGGCGCACCGTTAGGTGATACATGTCCGATCCACATTCTTAAAATGCGGACTAGTCCGCACAAGAGCATTATATATATATATATATATATATATATATATATATATATATATATATATAGAGAGAGAGAGAGAGAGAGAGAGAGAGAGAGAGAGAGAGAGCGGATCAAGTGAGGTCCCCGAGTTTGAGGTCCCTAAATGAGGTCCATTTTTTTAAAATAGTAAAACAAATATTTTGAGGTTGATTTTTTTTGTATGGTTCTTAAACATTTCAGTAAGACCATAAAAAAATAATCAGCTCAAAATGAATTTTTTTACTATTTTAAAAAAATCGGTCAAACTTTGTCAGTTTTTAACACCTTAAAAACAACTTAAAAATTGACACAATTTGACTGATTTTTTTAAAATAGCAAAAAAATTCATTTTGAGCTGATTATTTTTTTATGGTCCTACTGAAATGTTTAAGAACCATACAAAAAAAATCAGCCTCAAATATTTTTTTTACCATTTTAAAAAAATGGACCTCATTCAGGGTCCTCAAATTGGGACCTCACTTGATCCGCTCTCTCTCTCTCTCTCTATATATATATATGTATATATATATATATATATATATATATATATATATATATATATATTTTAACACAAATCGTATTTTTTTAATATGGGTTTTAGGAACTGGATGAGATAGAGAAACTATTGAAGGAGATGGAGGAGGACGCGACAACTCTCCCAACTATTGAGAAAGAAATGTGCGCTGCTCAAGGTCATTTTTTTTCGAATTTTGAAGTTATTGTTTAACTTGGTCCTGTTTTTACCTTATTTATCATTTAAAGTTATGTTCGATAAATTTCTTTATCTATGAATTTATTTTCACGAATCAAATGTTTTTTTTTTATAATTTTATGAACATTTTTTTTCATTATTTTAAAGTATATTTTAATAATTTCGTTAAAAAATATCCCACATCACGGAATTCGCACGCACATAAATACCCCAAATCCTGGGAGCTTTTAACATGTTATCTATATGATTAATTACAAGCCTAACTATAAAATATAATTTGTCAGAAGAAGAGGGGAATCCAGTCAACACTTTATCAACCTCGTACGAAGGAGAGAAATCCAAATACGACGAAGAAGAGTTAATTAGATATTCATCCCCGGACAACACTTCATCAGCATCGTCCGCATTAGTTGAATCCGAAGGCCAAGAAGAGGAGATTACAAACCCAACTCAAGAGGACACTCACGAAGTGTACTTGAGCTTCAGCGATGAAACGCATAAGAGCTTTACCGATTTCCTTTACACTTATCTCATGGATGCCGGAATTCGAGTCTTTGAGAACAAAATTCATCTTCACCCAGTGCTTCTTAATTATAGTGAAATCAAGGAATCAAAAATATCCATCCCTATATTTTCTAGAAATTATGCTTCCAGTACATGGTGCCTGCAGGAGCTTGCTCACATGGTCCAATGCCACACCACTTACGGCCTAAAGATTTTGCCCATTTTTTACGATGTAGACCCGAACCTAGTGGAACATCAATTGGGGAGTTACCAAGAGGCCTTTCACCAACACGAGACCATTTATGAAGAAAAGATTATCCAAGAATGGAAGATGGCACTCATAGAGGTTGCAAAGATGCCAGGATTTGTATTGCAGAAGAGGTAATTTATTCACTCACCCCTACACCTTGCTTTGCTAAACCACTTATTTTTTTAAAGTTGGAATCTATGATACTCTATAAGACCTTCTCTGAACCACTGGATCATTTTTCTCTACAAAATGCGCCAATGCTATTTTGCTGCACCAAAAAATGCACCTAACTATTTAGAATTGATTAAAAAAAGGAAAAAACTTTTGCGCGACAGTCAAACTTCCCCTCAAAGGGTGGAAAATAAATAAAAATTATTGAAAAAATACGAAAAGTGCTAAAAGGCAAAAAAATAGCTTGCGTATCAAATATCGCGGAAGTGTGAGGTTTTTTTCTCCTTAATAAGAAAATTCAGGAGCATTTTGCTCCCAAATTCAAGGGCACTTTATCAGTTTGAAAAATTCTCGAGACAGACAAAATTAGTAAATTAGTGGAGCAAAGTAACATTAACTTAGAGTATGGAAAAGGGCACCCTATATTCCAAATTTCACTATACAAGTTATAAAGATATATTGTGGTATATTAGAGTAAAATGATATGAAGCGTCTTTAACAACATCCTTAACTAAAAGGTGGTCGTTTTTAAGTATTTTAATTTTGAATACTTAAACTTGCATTGCTAGCACCCCACTAACTTTTACCAATTTACTTGCTATATACCCACTAGGTGGCGCAAAGTATTGTGGCTACTTGCCTTTCATTTTCTCTACTTGATTCTTGCCACATGTATTTCAAATGTATTGTGTCATGGTCATCCACAAATTTGGCCCAACCCAATGGAGTAATGCAGTCTTTTCCCACTCTAGGATTTCTCTTATGTTATTCAAGGTCTCTTTATTAATTACTTACACATGGCACGTAAACATATTTATGTGACACATCTAGCATCAAGTTTTAGATAAAAGTGTGTGGCAATTAATATTTGTCTTGAAGAATGATTGTTATAAACTCCGATGAATTACCCACCCAAACAAGGTGATCGAAAATATCTTTCGAAAAAGGTTCCCCATCAATAATCCCAAGAATATAAACAAGAAACTCTATCATTGAGATTTCTTCTAAAGATTATGTTCCAAGAATAATTAATCGAACATTCCAAGCGACCAAAAACTCAAAAAGTCAATGACCTCATGAAAACAGTTTGATTAGAGATAAATTATAGGGAACCAATAACTATGGTTGGATTCCCCCATCCATTCATCCTCCCAAAACTTAACTTTCTTTCCATTTATAATTTAAGACACGCATGTTTGAGGAGGGAGTCCAAGCCTTGCGAAATTGATTTTCACGAGTTACAGAGAGAGATATTAATTATCATTTTGGAATCTCAACAATTATTTATGAATCCCATATTCTCTTAATCTTATTTAATGGGAAACTTCCACAACCACTTATCGAAAAATGTTGGATTTATTTTCACTAAATTGCCCACTTTCAACCCGCCCTTGCTTTTAGATGTACATATAATGTCCTAATTAATAATATGATCATTTCATTTCCATACTCCCACTCCCTTCCCATATTAAATTTTCATTCATTTTTGTACTTTATTTGATATACAAATGAAGATCCTAAAAATAGACAAAATGTACTGGGAATACTTCCTCAAAATAATTAGACTAGAGTGAGTCTACTATCCATTGATAAACATCATTTCTTCCCAAAAAAGAAGAAGAATTTGCGTTCCCTCGCAAGGGTTGAAGTACGCCATGGGCCAAGGTCTATCACAACCTACTCCAATTGTTGAATTCCATAAATTAACTTATTCAACATTTATTCTTAACAAATCGCTTTTCGACATATTTACTTTTAACCCAAAAACTTACCCAAAATTTTTCACAATACCAAAAGTTCAAAAACTTTCTTCCATCACTATATATAAAGAATATGGTATCATCCAACCACTAAGTCTAGCCTAGTGACCATAACTGTGACTCTAATGTAGGAGGTACAAGGTTAAAGTAGGCATCTACTCCCCCACCCTACCTCCCAAATATTATTATGGTATCATCCGCAAATTGTAAATGAGAAACTCTAACTTTCCCATACCGAGTTTAAAACCATTTATTAAAAGTAGTTCATTTGCCTTGTGCACTAATTAACTTATGACATCAACAACAAACACGGAGAGAAGTTAACCAAACTAAAGCAAAGCTTAATCCATTTTTTCAAATTGACTCCAAACTCTTTTTCCCAAAGGCAAAATCAAGAAATTCCCAATCAGTATGATCATAAGCTCTTTTTATATAATAAATCTTAAACATCCACCTTATTTTTCTTGCATTGCCATTCCTTAATTTCTTCAGTGATAATAAACACTAACTCAATAATATGCGTGTTATTATCTAAAACTGGTATTAGGATATTTTTAAGTCTTAGCTAGTAAAATACCAATAATAAACTATAACAAATATAGAAGAAAACATCTTGGACATTAGAGAGGTGAGAGATAGAGAATGAGATAAGATTAACATGATTCAACCCAATGAGGTGCCTACATCATTTTGTATTAGAAATGGGTACAAGCTTTCAAGAATCTACTAGGGTTTTGTGAATGCCGTTTTCTTTATGTCCTTATCATGTGATAAGGGAAGCCATTTATAGGGGGAGAGATAAGAGGAAGAGGTGGAATGCCTTTATAAGTTAGGTAGTTACACTTTTTTACATTCTTGGTTATAACTAATGATGAGCTAATCGTAGGTAGTTGAAAGGATTAACCCACATGCGTGTATAACGAGACTGTACATATTCCCACATGTAGCTTACACATATGTTTAATAGTCTTAATTACTGGTGGTCGGCCACCCAACCAACCAAGAGAAAACACCGACCAAAGTAATGACGTGCGTACAGGGCATAATGAGCACTTTATGATGACAGGTGTCACAATTTCATTGGTCCATGTTGCACTATATTTTTACGGTACAACAAAATCCCCCAATACGTTATTTATGACTAGAGTGAGCAGTGACTTGTGGAATGATTGGATGGAGTATTTATCCATTATGCATTGATTGGTTCCACAGAAACTTGGTCATAAGCCTTTGGTTGTGGCTTTAGCCTATTGAGGCGCTTGGTTGGCAGCTGATCTCTAAAAGTTGGTGTTTATGGGAAATGATTTTTATTCTTAATGCAATGGCAGTTTTGTAAATAAGGGCAAAAACAACGAAGCGTCCGAGGGTACGTTGGTAATAAGGTGCATTGGGTAATGATTTGTCATCAAAATGAAATGACATATACTTTTAATCATGCCATCTTTGTGCAACTGGAGAGACGTCATCCGACTTATAAAATGTCATTTCCTCACTCTCCTCATTTCATCATTGATTAAAAAATATCCCTTTGCCCCCTTTGTTTTATTTTATCTCAAGATAAAATAAAATAAATTACATATACCATATATAATGCCCACCCCAAAAAATTGAAAGAAACCTAATCATTACATTTCATGGGGTATATATCAAACTATAACATCTTTGAACAATGGCTTGGTGTTAGCGTCGCTCAATATCTGCTCATTCAGAAGCCTTTGGAAAATGATATCTTTCTGACACAATAATATAATATTACAAATGGTTAGTAAAACTCGAAAAATATCCATATACAATTCTCATCATACCCCCTATATTTTATTTTATTTGATGTAATAAAATAAAATTTAAATAAAGTCAGGGGATATTTGTATAATGAATAATAAAAACCCATACTCATAGGCGTATCACTCACAATCTAATGTGGTTTAAGCACATGCCCTATCAAATTCAAGAGTGCGTAAAATATCAAGATGAATTCTAAATTGTGAAATCTACTCAAGTTGTTTCGTAATATACTAGTCATGCTCAACATGGTCTCCAACTATAAAATAACATTTACAAAATGTTTTGTAAAAACTCGGTATTTAAATGAAGGTTCATTACGCCCCCTCTAGCTCATTTTTAGCTTTATGTTATAACATAGCATATAGATATATCATGCGAAAGATCATACTATGAAACCACAATAGTTGTATCTCAGGTAGCGTGGTCTATCATGTACACAGGCTCCACGTGTATCATAAATAAATTCAAAAATAATGAGCCATATTCAAAATCGGCTAAAGTCATAGAATAATTTTGGAATGCCATAAACTATTCAGATTTTCCCCTTTATTGCATTTATAATATTATAAAATAAACTCAAAATAATAAAATATCTTATTACCTTCAATCTTAGGAAGTAAATATGTAGTTAATGAATATTGAACTATTCAATTTAATGGCCGAGTTCTAAAACCACATAACTCACGGGATATCTCTCCCCAACATAAAATCACGCAAGGCACATATACACTTTAATGTCGAGTCAAATCGCATATCAAAATAGCAAAACATGTCTTAGCATTTGAGCTATAACCAGGTACTATTTGCTTTCGACAGTTGGCAGTAAAAAATATAAGCTTGAATGTATCATTTTGTCTTTTCAACCTTGCAAGCATTAATTATGATACAACATTATCCATTACTTAATCAACCAAACCTCTCCATTCCAAGATCCCCACGACTATATCTATAGGTTAGTTGTACTTTTGATTTTGCCCATAGTTGTCAACGACTTTTTTTTTTCTTTATGAATGAATGGGTAGGTGTATTTGCTATTTCAAAACGTCTATATATATATATATATATATATATATATATATATATATATATATACGTTTCGATAATATGTGCCCTAAGGGAACACACTTAGAACCCAAAAATAGTAGGGACAGGATTCGGACATACAATTAATAGGGCACATATACTCATGTAGGGCCTTCATACTTATTATTTTAAGGCTCAAAACATCTTCCCTAAGGGCACATGTTATATATATATATATATATATATATATTAGCACGCCAGACACGATGTATTTGTTAACCCAACATGCATAAGTGTACTGTCAGATTATCTTGGAAATTGTGTTCCCCGGAGTTGTATCGGAGGTATAACATGAGGGGGAGAGGTTTTGTATGCTTGATTGAGCTCCATCTTCAACGAACGAGGTTTGTCAGTTTTTGCCACTGCATTAAATCCATTTGCACAACCGTGATGGGTCGATCTGATATTCTCATGGTTGATCGGTTTTCCTTCCCCCTTTTCTTTTGCGGTGGGACCTTCTTCTAACTGGTCCGTGGTTTTCTATGCTCCGTCGGATTTTTTACGGACGTTAATCGGATCGCAGGCCTATTCTAATCGTTCTTGGTGATTCGGAGACTCCTAGTTTAAGACAAAACTCATATATCCGTTGGATTAAGAACTAAATGGTCCGTCGGCAATGAAAAAGTGGGTCGTTTTGAACTGAGTTGAAATATAAAAAGGTTTTTGCCAAAGTTGATTCGGCAGATGAACAAGCCATAGCTGAAAAACATTGTGGCTAAAGCTCACTTCTACAGAATAGTTTCATCACACTGGAAATATAGGTTTTCCAAAACCCCATAAATGGGGGGAGGGTACGCCGGAGCTAAACCTTTTTTTTTACAGACACACATTATATATCTTCTAGTGAAGATATTAATGTTAAAGCATGCTTTCTAACAGAAATATCAACTAATATTCACATATAAACACATCATATGATTTTTATGTAAAAATTGTGATATCATAAAATAGACAGATTAATTCTTATCTGAAATGAAGTTTCCTTCTAAATGGTTGAGCAGAGAGTTGTGTTGTCAACCTCTTTTTCCTCCGTCTCCATCCACTTATTTTGAGCACGAATGAGGTGTTACATGATAAAAATCACGAATACCTCCCCAGCAGAGTCGCCAAATGTAAGAGGGGATACCGGATTTTTGTACGTGCCTGACTTGAGCAACTTCGGTTGCGCCTATGTATATATCATTGTAGGAATCAAAGTCAACGTAGTTCGCGGGTTCGTACTATTCGGCGAAAAACTCATTATGGTGGAACTCGAGAGGTGAATGGTTGTGAAACTCTTCTCAAAGAACTCATCCCAAAACTCTTTTCTAAAACTCTCTTTAAAAGCTCATAAGACAAGAAATCACTCTTCTTCTCCCAAGTGATATCCTTTTTAAATGTAAGTAAATGAACTCTATTTACAACAAAACTAATCTAAGTGGGATGCCACGTGTCAAATATATTGTGGAGGCATGTGTCAAACAACCCATGGTGACACATGTCCTCTTTTAGAGGGCATGTGACCCATAACATATTTTGGACCCTCAATACTAAAATAATGTCTAGTTAATGTATAAATAATACACAAATATGCATGATATATTGGACGTGCATAATAATACCTCAGTCACGTAAACACATGGAATTTTATCAATATAAATCATCTATAATCTTGTTTAATAATTAAATGAGAGGCTTATCATTAAGCCCCTCATAGGGATGGATATGAATAGAAGAAGCTGGATAGGCATCAATCTAAGTAGACCTCTGCCCCTCCATCTTTAGTGAAGGGGAAAAGATCCATGACCACTAAGCACATCAAATTCAATGATTATGGGATATACATGTGCCCTATTTAAAGCTAGTTGTTGAGAGCGAGCAAACATCTGAGATGAAGGAAGATCTATCGCTGAAGATACTCGTTAAAACTCTACCTTTGCTATAAGCATTACTAGAGATATGTGGATCCTCTTAGGAAACCTTGTGCGCACCTTCTATTATAAGGGACTTACATTCCTTAGCCTCATCATTTCTTGTGAAAAATACAGTGTTCCCTCAATGAAGGGAAATGAAGTTGCTCGTACTCCTCTGAAGTTCTATGAGGGGTCTATGCTGAAGGAGAAAAGCTCGTCGAGGGTCTTCCAAAGGACCCCTAACTAACTCTAGGAGCATTCTGAGGGAGAGGAAGGGGTGGATTTAAAGTTTTATAAGAGGACAAATATTCTGGGCCAACATCATCTAAGGAGAGGAACTCTTATACCTCAGATGTCGATTCTTTGACATTAATAACTAGGATGAGATAGTGTCAACGCTAAGAGGAAGGAAAACCTCAAGAAACTTTGAAGAGATGGTCTACATTCTTGCTAAGGTAACTTTGTAATTTTGCATTCTTTTAAATCATTTTTTTCTCATTTCACTTTTTACTAACATCCTCCTTTTGTGTATCAGTCTCAACATTTGATTGAGTCCCTCATGGATAATGCCATTGAGGGCCAAAGGCGTGGACGAAAGATTTAACTATGGATAAGTAGTGGTACTTGGCGAATATAAATCCACACGAGTTGGTTTGTGCCTAGTAAATGGAAATGACGGCTATGGAGGATGAAAGAGAGAGCTTCAAATTTAAGATAACATGTCTTTGCCAAACCCATAATCCATATGAAAAGGACATTTATGATAGTGTTGCTCTCTTTTATGTTGTTTGAAAGTCATTATTTGAGGTTGATAAGTCCAATGATGAGGGTCTTTCTCGTCATACAAAGGTTGTGGAGGCCTTCTAACTTCAATGATATAAGGGACCACATGATGTTTGAATTCCTAAAGTAGCAGGACGAGATGTCTAGGCTCCAAGTCAAGCATTCAAAGATTTTAGGAAAGTTATACTTTATGGAAATAAGACTTATTGATACATATCTAATCTCTGAGGCCTATAGGATGTTCCTTTTCCAGAGTTAATCTTCAGGCTTTAAGGCCTACAAGGCTAAGGTCCAGTCGCTCTTGCCCAAGGTTGATGTATTTGGTCTTCTCGTTGAGGATACGAATTTTTATAGAGAGGACTATGATAGCGAGAGAAGTGAAGGTGGAATTGTTGATGCTCCCAACTCCGAAGCTAAAGATTAAGCCTTTTTTTCCTTCAGTCGTGGAGACCAAGTCTATGTCGAGCCCCTATGTCAATGAACCAATTGTTGATAACCCCGAGACTCCCAGTCCTTGAAAGGCTTTAAATATTTTTTTTTGGCCAAGTGGTATTTATTTGTCATGGACTTACAAGCTCTTCTTTTACTCTATGAATGCAAGTTATTTTGTTTGTAATTTCTTTTTGTTATTTTTTCTATTGTCTTTTCTAAGGAGTTTTCTATTTGTGTTGTTTGAGGCATATGAGGCAGTTAATATCCCCTTACCCCCAAGATTTCTTAGTAAAGAGATGAGAAATGATTGAAAACACTCATGAGGGTATAAATGCCTTTGAAATATAGGCCATTAAGAATGTAAGACTTACAATCTAAAAAGGATATTACGCTAAGGGTCATAAAACCTCAAAACCATAATCAACTAATGATGAAAGCCTTAGAAGTTAAAAAAAACGAAGTTCTACCAAGGGTATTAAGACCTTAGAATTATGATTTATTATGGATGAAAAACTTTGTAGTTAAAACATGAGGTTCTATCAAGGGTCCTAAGACCTCAGAACTTTGTTCAACTAAGGAAGAAAGCCTTATAAGTTAAAAAATGAAATTCTACCATGGGTCCTAAGACCTCAAAACTATGTTCAACTAATGATGAAAGCCTTAGAAGTTAAAAATGGAGTTCTACCAATCGTCTTAAGACCCTAGAACCATGATCAACTAAGGATGAAAGCCTTAGCAGTTAAAAAATAAAGTTCTAACAAGGGTCCTAAGACCTCAGAACTATGATCAACTAAAGATGAAATCCTTAGAAGTTTAGGACTTTCCTGCTATTTTCGTTTTAAACCGAAAATATGAGAATTTTTGTATAAACTCTTAGCCCCCAAAATTTATGAGGGTGGACGTTTTAAAACTTGTCTTTTTTAGACATGGCTTTAATGGAGTTTTGTATTTTTGATGCTTAATCCCCCTTAAAATCTTTTTAAATAAAGGGAAGAAAACTATAATTTTTTAAAGAGTTTCTCATAGATTTTGGTTTTTCCAAGAAAATGTCCACGCATAAAATGTCCTTTAATGTGACTATTTTGGGTCCTCGGAACTCAGCTATTTCAGGAGGAATCAAGGATAGAATCCTTGGTAATTCCTTTGATATATTTAGGGCCTTTATACCTTAGATTGTTTGATTGAGCTAAGGATGAGTGATTTGCAACTCTTGCTGGGTATTTAAGACCTTAAAAGTGTGTGTGAAGGCATATGTAAAGTGAATCCATTAAGAAAATCAATTTCGAATAACTACATCCAATCATGATTAAGAATAATCCTAAGAATTCAAAATCATAATCAAATATCCTAGCCATCGATATGACACACACAATGTTTAAAAGAAAAGTACACAAAACGAAGCAAAATTTTTTAAGTCTTTAAATATTTTCAAAAATAGAATACAATTTTAAAAACAATTCAAAAGACAAACAAAATATTTTTCTATTTTTTCTTAATAAGACCCAATAAAACGAAAAAAAAAAATACAAAAACACACATCATATAAGCAATAAAGTATAACGTGAAGCACACAAGCTAGTGTATGAAAACATGCAAACACAATTAACCATTCGATTTAGCATCTGAAGGTTCATGTGCAAGTATGCGAGAATCAACAAGCCTAATGTTCATGGCTTCCAAATTGGAATTCCTAACCCACATAGCTCTAACATGAAGATCTTCGGTTAGGGTAACTTCGATGACTCTGGACTTAGATTTCCTAGGACCTTTTCTAAGATCAAAGAAAAAACTCCTTAAGTGGCCTTTCTTATCCCAATGCATGCACGTGTAGACGCGATGGGATTTGTTTCCTAAGTGTTGACATTTTCTAACGTCCTTGTCTATGGTTGACCCTCTCAAATATTGGTCTTGGATTTAGTAGCAAAAGCATTGATATCATTGAATATAATTCCAAAATTGGAATTTTTGATTTAGACGACGCCTAAAATATTATCCAACTTCTCTGACCTAGATTCCAAGTCAAATTTGACATTATTCGTGTCTTTCAAATTCTCCTCTAAATCTACAATCTTATACTAAAGTAAATGTCGAGACTCATCAAAAAATCGAGACTCCTTCTTCAATATCTCTATCAATCCTTAAAGTTTTTCTCTCTCCTTCTCAACGGGTGCGAGATTCTCATATGCTATAAGATCCTCAATGAATTTCGAATTACCTATGACACGCTCTTTAAACCTAGCTTCCAACCTCAATTTTACCATTTTCAAATTCAACAACTTGGTGTATAACTATCAAAAGGCAACCTGAAGCTTGCTTTCCTCCTCCTCTTCTTCTTCCTCATTACCACTCACTTGAGATTCACACAACTTGACCTTCAAAAATTCATTCACATAATTATCTTAATTGAAAGTTTTTTTCATTTAGGCTCACACGACTAGCTATGAATGCAATGTAGTTATGCTCAATGGGGGATGAGGTTCCTCTTTCGATTCACTATCCCTAAGGGTAGCATTATATGCCTTTGAGTTCTTTCATTTCTTCTTTATCTTAATGGGACACTTATTGTCCCTATGACCATAACCCTCACACCCAAAATATCAATCTGATTCATCCCTCTTAAAATTGTCATTATGATTTTTAGGGAATTTTTATCCTTGTTAAACTTATTCTTCTCAAATTTCTTATCATTAACTTTAGACACCTACTTGTTAAATTTGAGAAATTTCTTAAATTATTAGCAAACACGGCCTTATCATCGGAATCGACGTCAGACTCGTCATCGGGAATAATTATTTCCTCCCTTAGGGCTTTTAAATCACATCCCTTATCTTTCCTCTTCTTGTTTTGAGGAAACATGTCGAGTTCATAGGTTTGAAGATCACCCACAAGCTCCTCGTGTTTTATGGAACAATATTACCCAAAGAATTCAAAACCATGACTTTGGGATTAAAGATTTTATTCACAATCTTTGTGTTGGGTATTCTTTCTCCCAAGTTAAAAGATGAGTATCAATATTAGATAGTCTCTCATTGAACTCATCAAAGGTTTCATTATCCTCTATCCTAATGGTCTCAAACTGATTGGTGAAGTTTTTGAGTTTGGGAGCTTTAATTGCACTAGTACCCTTAGGGGTGAGTTGGAGTACGTCCCTCACCTCTTTAGATGTTTTCACTTGTCATAATACGACGAAAGTCCTCCGGTGTGACCACACAAAACCAAAAATTTAAACCACAATAATTGTAAATACTCAACTTGTGTTCATCCCCACTCTAACTTTCTATGGGTTTAGGGACATTCAGATCATCTACTCAAGTTACGGGTGGGGTCCACCCCTTAATTACGGCTAACTATACCTGTTCATCTGCGGACTTAAGCGCAAATTTCGTACGCACTTTTCAATATGCATAATTAGACCCATCAAACAAAGGTAGCCTAGAAAATGCCTGGCCATCCATATAAAAACCTCCCGAGTACATGCCTAAATAACTTATAAACCTTGGAAATGTGGCTCTAATACTAATTGAAAGTGAAGATTTTATATGTATTGCCAAACACACCAATTTTTAATTATTTTCAAATTAATTAAACTTATAAAAGACTAACCCAATTTAAACTTTCACAGATTAAATAGATTGTTTTGTAAATAGTTTACCAAATCTTAGCTTAACCTAAAATATGCATCTAGATGAGTTTAGCAAGATAAAATTAAAGCAATCACACAACACCCGATGTACGAGAAAAACACAAATAGGAAAAAATCTCAAACGACCTAGCCACACAAAATTCACTAGAATAAGGAATTGCAAAGGGACAACAGATGAATTACACAACTCGACTCGACTCCTTCAAGCCTTAACGGATCTTTGTTCCTTTGGCCTTCTCTTCACAACGACACATAGGAGTCCACTTACGCACTACCATAATGTATGATCCTCACATGCCTTGGTATCCACTGATCCAGACTCAATAAATCATCAACGAATCAAACATGGAGTCCACCCCTTCAAACCACCACTCAAGCGGAGTTGAGTGTATATAAATAACAAATAGGCATGAAGTCCATCGCACGAAACAATACTCAACATTATGAAGAGTATATAAACCTTAGTACTCAAAACGAAGATCTCAAACAAGCATATAGAGATGAAATTTGGATCTCAAAACCTTTTGGTGAAATTAGGTTTTGGAAGCTCTTACATATGTTTTTGAAAACTAAATTTGAAATCCCTACGAAAATAAAACTGATGCCAACACTCCTTTATATAGAAAATACGAGTTTTGGGGAGACACAATTTTTTAAGGAAGTAATTAGAAAAAAACTTATAGGGTCATATAAACAGTCTACATTCTCATTAAATGAAAATAAATCTCATTCCAACGATCTGTAGAATTCGTTTTAACAAACTTCAAATGACCTTCAAACAAAAATCTTTTGTATGATAGATAACTCTCAATTGATCTTCGTTCGTTTGAACAAAAATATACAACTCGTTTGAACCAGTCAAAAATGTCGTTTTGACGAACTATGAAACTTCGTATCAACATGATAAAAATCTTGTTCGAACGACTGTTCATAAAAATATAATTTTCTTTTACAAAACTTTTTATGAAAAAGGCCTCGACGAATATTTTGAAAAACAACGCCTAAATGAAGTTCCAATGTTAAAAAATAATAACATTCATACCTTACAAGATCCATGGATATTGAAGACGAAACATGGCAAAAAACACGATACAATAATGCATATGGTTTAATTTGGCTTCTACGGTCTTCAATCACACACGCTATAGGATTTGAAGGATAAACCAACATAAGTGCTAAACTATGAATCAAATAGTTTTGTCCAAACGGAATTAGGCCAATACATATAAATTGACTATATTGGAATTTTTTCCTTACACATGTGAGATAGTATGGGTGGTTGTTATTGGTTATTAAGAGACAACACATGCTAGTGTCCTATTTGTCTTACGATCATTGGTGAGGGTGCACCATGTAGACATGTCTCGTGGTACACCGGATACATATCTTGACACCTCAGACGCAATTTTGGAGGGAGAGATCGATTCATAAATCACATTGAGTCCATGGTTGGGTTGAGATTCCATAAGGGTGGACCGACCTACATTTCCATGACCTTTGGCCACATGTATAGGCGATCCCTAGAGCGAACAATTCTCTAATATTAATTTGATGTATACTCAATGAAATGAATCTCATGAAACAATAACACATACAGGAAATTAGGGTTCTTAACCCATTCTCTAATTCTAAATCTTTTATAGTAATAATAGTGAATACAAAAAAGATATTAATGCATCATTATATAGGCGCGCCATTGAAAATCGATGTGGACCTAATAAGATAACAAATAATATAATAGCTTTAACAAGAAAATGAGATAACATATAATAAAAGAATGATATTAATGACTCATTATCCCTTAACAAACTATGTTAATGCATCATAAAAACCTTATTTTCGTTTTTGCATTTTTTTCTTTTTTATGTCATTTATTATAATTGTGGCAGGCATGAAGGAGAACTAATAAAGAACATTGTCGAAAATATCTTGTCCAAGTTGGATAGTGATTTCATGGATTTACCAGAAGATTTAATTGGAATGGATCATCACATAGAAGAAATGGAAGGATTATTAGATGTTAACTCAAATGATGAATTTATTGTTGGAATCCATGGCAAGGGTGGTATTGGCAAGACAACAATTGCCAAAGTCGTTTATAACAAACTTCGTGAGCGATTTGAATGTTCTTGTTTCCTTGAAAATGTTCGAGAGTTATTATCACTTAATAACGGTCTTGTTAATTTGCAAGGTCAACTACTCTCTAAGATCAAAGGAGGGGAAGTCCCCGACATTAGTAATGTCGATGAGGGAATCAATACAATCAAAGTGTCATTATTTAGAAAGAAAGTTCTCATTATTCTTGACGACGTGGATGAAAAGTTTCAATTTGACAAGCTTGTGGGAAAATGCGAATTGTTTGGTTTCGGAAGTAGGATCATAGTTACAACAAGATATAAAGAGGTTCTAGATCAGCTTAAAGTGATACGTGAAGTGAGGATTTATGAACCACGACTAATGAACCCTGATCATTCTATACACTTATTTAGCAAATGTGCCTTTATGAGTGAATTTCCTCCAGAAGATTTTAATATCCTCTCAAAGGAAGTTGTATCCATAGCTGGAGGGATTCCTTCGGTTCTTGTGACTACAGGTACACTCTTATTTGGTGAGGAGGATATGGAGTTATGGGAAGAGATATTAAGAAAGCTAAAGAAATTACATGAGAAGGACAATATAGTAAAGTCGACAGTAAATCCTAAAGAATTGAATGGTAAGCAAAATAGTTTTTCTTGATACTGTAGTCATTTCATTAGAAAGATATCCTTCTACATGTGGGTTGGCACTGATGTATTTTTCTTTTATTTAATTTTGTTTTAGGAGGACTCATGTTCTTATTTGATACATATAAATATCATTATAATCTTAGTTACGTATCATGTTTTTATAAAACAAGCATGGAAAATGATTGCATTTTATCCAAGAAATTATATTAAACTCCTTGTTACTAACTCTCTATTAAAAGTTGATTAGGCTATGGATGCATGATCAAATTAAAAATATTGGTATGCAAATTGTTTATCGAATGAATTTTGAATAATAGGTTATGGCATCTTGGGGAAGCCTTCAATGTAATGTTGAAACAAATTATATTATCCCATTACATTATCAATTTTAGTTTCCTCACAACATGTTATTAAATTCTGCATTCATGTTAATTACAATATAAAAATACTTATATATAAATATTATTTACAATATTTTTGTACAAATAGATGTGGATAGCCATTTAGTTATTAGAAAAATGTTTCATTTTAAAGTCAAAACAAAGAAACCACTTTATGTACAAGAAAAAATTAACAGGAAAATAGGAGAGAGAAATCGAAGCGCAGAGCGAATGTATGTCACTTTCTCAGTTTTTTTTTCTCAAAGTTTAAGGATAAATTTTAATAACAAGTTAATTTTCAATGTCTATAAGAAAGACTCCGGGTTCTCTTGAAATCTGGAGGAATTTCGTGGTGTAAACACTCGTATCCTTTGTTTATTCAATTTTGGAATTAATTGAAGATTCCTGAGATCCCCAAACTTTATATTTTATTTGGAGAAAGGTTGTAGATTTTCAAATTTAGAGAACTTATATTCAATTTTGGAATTAATTGAAGATTCCTAAGAGCCCCAATCTTACTATTTTATTTGGAGAAAGGTTGTATAAATTTGGAGAATTATGGAATTTATACCCGAACAATTTTAACTAAAATGCATCGTGGAGATATTACCGAAACTTGGAATCTATTCAAACCTCTCCTCTTAATGTGAATGGTTTATGCACGGTACAATTCTCCTCAGTCACCGGTAAATACAAGATTATGAGGCGATAACATTAGGTAAGGTTTTCACTCTTTTTCTCTCTCACGATTTTGTTTGGTATTGCTTTATCTAATTTTGTTTTATTTCCTCGCAAATTTCACTTGACAAATTTGTTTGTCCGTTTTTTTAAGATTACATGTTTTTTTTTGTATCATACCACGTTGTGTCCGGACCAGCTTTAAGCGCACCTCGATTAATTCATGTTCTCAGTTCGTGGCTTTCGCTGGCCAAGCATTATTTTGACAGTGTCGGGGATTGAACTGGGGACCAAACCCAATTCACCCCCAAGAATGTCCTAGTGACAACCTTATACCACTGAGCTAACAGACTTGATTTTAAGATTACATGTTACATTCCGGCATATACTCTGTCGATCTGAATATCACTCCACTTCTCTCTCTCTTTTGTTCTTTGGCTTCATTTCATTTCAAAATTTTACATCACGTGAGATAGTAAATTATAGACCAAAAAGATATGAGGGCCCACTGTTTTTATTTGTTGCTAGTGTATATTGTTGTTTCTTAAAGACTACTGGAAAGTTCTCGAAAAGGACGTAGAAAGAGATTAAATAAATTTCTTTGGTTTGGACAGAGCCATATGTTTTTGGAATCATACACAAAACGATTATGCTAAATGCACGTAAGACTTCCTATATTTTATGTTTATCTTCCGATATTAAGAAAGAAATAACCATGATATTTTTTCACTTTGTATTGTGAGTTAAGTTTGCATTACTCTTATTATTGGGTCTATGAGTGCAATTTTCCATCTTTTTTAAGTTTGAATTTGTTTATGAACATTTTTTATTCATTTCCATTATATTGTTTCTAAGATTTGATTGAGGTCAGGGGCGTAGCTAAGTGGAGGGCTAGGCCGGGCTCAAGTCCGGGTCACTTTAAAAAAAAAAGTAGTCCAAATTTTAAGGCCCAATACATTACAGTCCACCCAACAAATGAAAAAGTTAGCCCGCCCAACCAATCAAACCTCAATGATCCACTTCAAAAACAAAAAAAAAACTATACGAACCTTTAGTTTGGCATTATTTTGCGCCTATATTTATTATTTTTAAGTAAATACTCAAAAATAACCTCCAAAAAATTTGGCTCGGGGGCTCCCGCCCCCGAACCCTCAGAAATCAGTGTTAAGTCAACCTACCCGGATATAAATTCCTAGTTACGCCCTTGGTTGAGGTTGCTTGAGAGTGAGGTAAGTGGAAGAGAATGGGTTGGAAACATTTATTGAGATGGGAACGAGTGTTAATTGCATCACAACAGAGTGAAGGGTAAGGATAGAGAGGGGCTTTGTGGGTTGAGAAGGGTGACAAAAGGAGTTATATCATTTGGGCACCATGTAAATAATATTTTTGTTTAACGAGTGCACTTGTGGGTCCACGTTTTTTGGTCCGGGACCAAAGTTTCGAGTAGTTCCCTGAGGTGAATTGTTTTTGGTTAATTCAAGTTTTTATATAAATTTTTGGTCAATTTTAAACTTATTCCGTTTTTTACCCTAATAAATGCGAAAACCTCGGTATTAATGCCTTTAACTTTCTATCTTTAAATATAGCACCCTTAAAAAATTCTAGGGATTTTTTTCTTCAGGAAACTCAGGAAGGGCCCCGCCCCTCCTCACCATATTATGCATCCACCTTTGATGGGGTGCATGGAATATATGCTCGGAGATGGGTGATATGTTTGGGATACATGTTACAAATTTACATCATTGTGTGAACTTAAAGTTGTTATTTAGGTGCCTTAGATTAATACGCGGATGAGGGATAACAATTGTATGTCAGTTTGTATTTCTTGGGAGCTAGAGATTACATTAAGTATGGGTATGCAAGGGAAAAAAAAACTACCGTAGAAAGCATGGTTTTAAGACTATGTTATGGACACTTATCTTTTGTGAATATAACAAGGTAAAAATCATGATTTGTTCTTTATTTTAAACTATTAACAAATACTTTACATATTTAATAAGGTTACTATTTTTTTTACAAGGATTCTTCGTGTTATACAACTTTATTAGTGTTTTTTTATACATTTCGTTATTTTTTTAGGTGTGTTGGGGAGAGGTTTTGTAATACCCCGCACTTTTGAGGAAATTAAAATTCAATAAGTAAGTGTAATTTGGGAAATTCAAGAAATTATTGTGTATAGAAATTTTTGGAGTTTTCAAGGATTAGATGATTTTAGATGGGTGTTAGATGATTTTCGATGCATGTTATAACTACTTTTGGGAATAAGTAGATGAGAAGGATTATTTTATCACAAGTCGCGGTTGAGTAAAGCGACAGAGGATAATATTTTAATTAGAAAATTCGCATGGAGATGTGTTGGGTTAAAATAGTGAATTGCGATCAAGTACCTCAGATGGAAATTTCGATTGCGCGGTTGGTCTCGGAATGGCCGAGATAGTCAGAATAGTGTATCCGGGGGTATTGTTTAGGCTCCGAGAATTTTTGGGCTAATAGGGACTCGTAATTGAGTAAACGAGTCATTTTTGGGTTTAAAGAGATAAACCCTTATTTCTCCCTATATAAGGGACAGAAGAAGGAAAGAAAAGGAAGAAAATAAAGAGGAGAGGAAAGGAGGAGAGAAAAGAGGAAGAAAAGGGAGGTTCTGGCCAAACTCCGCGGGATTCGACTCGGGATCGTCGGATTTTATTCATGAGGCAAGTGTTTACTTGCTTATTTCGTTTAAAGCATAAATCTCATATTGTAGTTGGTAGGGATAAACCACAAAGATTTTCGGGATGGGTTTTCGTGAACCAAAATGGGTTTTCGAAAAAGTTTAACGGATTAATCTCAGAAAATATCTCAATTGGAAGAACTTAGGATTTAGTTAATAATTATTGTTGATAATGGGTTCTAGAATGTTTAGGACCCTCATAGATTTTGTATATATAGTTAATTGAGGTTGGGGGACATTAGGTGAGGAGATAAAATCTTGGGAGAAGCTTTAATGGCCGAAGCAGCTTCTTGGAGAAGAAGCTGTCCGAAGCGATCGATCGATCGAGGGTAAAGGATCGATCGATCGACCATCGATCGATCGAGGGCCAAGGGTCGATCGATCGACCCTTCAGGAATTTTGGCAATTTTGCCTAGGGTTAATTATATGGGACAAATTCCGATATAGTTGTTCCTAGTATGTTTATTTGAGGAAATAAGTATTCATCTAAGAAATTATCACTAGCCATTTGGGGGAAACTTATGGGGGCTAGGAGGGTGTTATGATTGTGTGGCACTAAGATATATTTTCGAAGAAAATAAATAGATTGAAGGATTAGATAATTGGGATTTTCATAAAAATAAGAGGGGACTCTTAAATAATTATTATTGGAGTGAAATGTATACCTTGGATTAATTGGGTAAAAATCGAAGACTTATTTAATTATGGATGTTCAGAGTGAGTGACACCCGAGGTGGTATTTTAGCGAGTGATTTTAGCTAAATAATCGTGCGAGTAGGAAAAATTAAGTGTATATGGAATTAGTGAGTAACTCTTACGAGGCGACTAGGATGGAATTTGGGTTATAGGCTGAAGATAAGTTGAGGGTACACTTATCATACGATTATGAATTGGGATATTTGGAGAGTATATAAATCCCTAACAGCGATTAAGGTGCGAGGCATATTTAAGTAGGAAAATACTTAAATATTATTATGAGATTGGCAATTTTCGCCATGTATATGTTTGAGGAATGATGTAATATAAATGTATATGTATATACGATGTGATTAAAGTATATATATATAATATAATACGGATATGTATAGATATCTATGTGTGAATGATATATATATATATATATATATATGTGAAGCATACCCCCTCTAATGCTAACATGGGAAGTTACGCGATGAGGGTGAGCCCTTGGCTTGAGGAGCAGGGTGTGGATAGTCCCCAGGTCATAGCGTCCATTGTTATATTGTATGATTTTTAATTAGGGGTGAGACGTGGTGGGTATGTTTCGTCTCATTGTCGGGGAGGAACTATGACCGCTTCCTAGATGTTGTGACCTATGGCCGTGATGTCGGTGATATTGAGTCTGACCGCTGGTCCCCAGGATGGTATGTGAATGTTGCCCTGGAAGATGATAGCATTGAGAGACCGCATCCTCGAGTTATAGCTCGTTGGGATGGTTATTATACTTATGTGTGCAATAGGTATACTTATATACTAGATGAGTATAGTATATTGTTTATATATAAAGACAAGCCATCATATAGTAAACTCACATATATATGTGAAAAGCCTAATAAGGTGTATTTTTTCTTTTCGGTAAATTTGGATCCGGATGTATATAACGATGAATATGGAGTTTTAGTATGAATATATACATTATTATTATTATATGTTTATATGAGTCTTATATACACGTTATGTGCCGAGGGTCTAATGGATCTCGACGATCGACGCTGCCGAGCAGTAGTGTATCGGGGGGGTTCCATGTCTGAATTTCGCTTCGCGAGACACCTCACGCACGAACGTAGTGCACTGTTGAGAATGGAAAGAAGTTAGCCCTTAGTACTCGGGTTGTCGAGGTTTCTAGCAGACGGGTGAATTAGATTAGTTAGGTGGGGTAGCTTAACTAGGACGTTTTAAATGAATGTGTTAGGTGTGAACTATTAGAAGAGGAGTGAGGGGTATCTCATGGGAGTGCGCTACCAACTTAAATATGAGGTAAAACCTATTTTCAAAAATATAGCATTTATGCACTTGCAAAATATTTTTACAACTCGAGCTCAGACCCGTTTCCCTATTTTTCCCTTTCTTTCTATATATTATATATATACAGGTATCCAGACACAGGGATGCCTGGATGATGATTCCTTCGAGTCTGACGTCTGGTGCAGCATCTGTGGATGAATGCAAGTTCACTGTAGACGCTTCTATCCTTGTAATCTAGATAGGAGGTACTGTATAAACACTCGGGCTAAATCCCAATTGAATTTATTTATTCTTTTACCGCCTTTGAGTGTGACATTTATTATGGTTGTATTATGTTAAACCGAGTGTTCGGTTGTTTCATTTCATTTTCGTTTTATTTATTCAGACTGTGTGAATGTTTTAATTTGAAAATTGTTTAAAAAGATTAGTTAAGTAAAATTTTGACGCCACCTTAATAGGTTATTAGTAATTAATTTGGTTTTCGACAGTGATGCTAAGAATGAACCATATGCGACTCCTGTTTTAATTTGGTACAGGAGTAATCCCCGGTATTTTACTAGGCGGGGTGTCACAGGTTTATTTTTTCTTTTGCGAAGTGCTAATAAAATAGAGTACTAACATCTACCTATAATTGTTTAGCGTTTCATCATCAACTATGATGTGTTTATAATTGTTTATTTTCCTTTTCCCAAGTTCATTTTTTTCCAGGAAAAATGAAGAAGCTATCAATTTAACATATTATAAGAACTAAAAAACTTTATTTTTTTAATTGAGAATTTCACCTCATTTACAATTTATACATTTAATATTTCCATTCTTCTTTCCCTATATTCTGGTTTAACTTGAATATTATATTATTAGTGTTAAGTCACACACTATGCACGTGCAACACAAATTAAAACATAAATTTAAATATATGTTTTCAAATTGCAAAATTTTTTATTCCTCTTATATATTTTTAAAATATTATTTATGGACAAGATCTAATTATAAGGAGTTTATTTTATTTTTCTAATTTTTATTAAGAATATAATTTTTTTGAAGTATCTAATTAGAAGGAATTTATTAATACACGTAAAGGTGGTATCGTTCTTCCTTTGAACAATAAGGGTTATTTATCATTTTTGGCAGGGATGGCAATTTGCGACATGACCCGTTAACCCGACACGAAATCGACACAATATAACCGGGTTCGGATCATAAACGGGTGGACCCGCCATACCTGTTAAGAGAATGAATCAATTTCGTGTATATTCGCAAAACCCGTTAGTGACCCATCACCCGTTTACAACCGCCACCCGTTAACATGTTTACAACTCATTAACCCATTCACACCCCGTAATCCAAACATCCCACATCGATTTGTTATGAAAATTCTTCATTCTTAACTAAGTATAAGTAAGTTGTTTCCTCTCTACATTTTTAAAGTAACCGAATGAATGGGGTGAATGGGATGAATCGGGTTAAACGGGTGAACCGGTTTGAAACCATTCGTTTATTTAACGGGTGTAAACGGGTCGTGTCATGTCACTCGTTACGTAAACGAATCGTTTATGGATTAAATTTTTTCACCCATTTAGTAAACGAGTCGTGTTTGGGTGGATGGATTTTTGACACGATTCATTTATCACCCAACACAGACCCGATTTGACACGTCCCGTTGCCAACCCTAATTTTAGGTATAGAAGAGACGTTGGTTACAGTTCTCACCTAGTAAATAATATACATATAAATTTTACTATTTCAGATTTCTTAGTGCCTCACCTAGGTTTCTTTTAACAAAACATTGATCATGCAAAAAAACTAGGTCGTTATTATAAGTTGCCATATTAATAATACTTATATAGTTTTTATATTTTATTTTTCTTAAATTCTAACAGCCAGCCCAATTAATGGCTTTTTCTCACTAACACTCATTAATAAGAGTTTAATTTCTAATGAGTTTAGGGTCTTATCACCATATTTTTCTTCAAAGTAGTTAGTTTAACACTACTATTACTAATAAATATACAAAAATGCATACCATTGTTATGCCTGCATGAAATATGTGATTTGTGGATGCAACTTTTTATCAATGTGGTTAACTATTTTCTCCTGTAAAAATGGTTTTTTTGCTTAGTTATCGTAAAATTGTTTATTGTGAAAACATTATTTGGTTATGGATATTTTTGTTAATAAAAACATATCTTTATAGTGATGTATTTCAAGTTGATCATAATACTTATTTTTTCATGTGTAGGGACATGATTCATATCACAAATATCTAATTACTTATGACAAAAAGCATGTTCAAAAAAAAAAAATGTGTTACTCTCCCTGTGCATCGCTCGGGTTATCACTAGTATATATATATATATATATATATATATATATATATATGGGAGAGAGAGAGAGAGAGAGAGAGAGAGAGAGAGAGAGAGCACAATTATTAAGGAACTTAGAGCATTTTGAAATTATCAAGGTTATCAAATGTTATTTGGGGATCCATCATTTAACAAAAAAAATGTATCATGTATCGAAGTGGTGTATCGTAAGATACATATCATATAAAGAACTATAGATATTATTTAGATATTTTCTTATACATCCTAAGTACCAATGTTTTGTGAGGCACCGATCATTCTACTATCATTTTTTTAGTTGGTAGTCCCATCAATTATAGCCAATTTTTCATTTTCTTAAAAAATCGTACACTTTTAATGGGTTAAGAGTATTATTCAGTCAAAGCATTGGCTCAATTACCATTTTACCCATTAATAATACATAACCGTTATTGTCAGTTTCATTTAAAAATTAGACTTCGAAAAACATTTTTGGCATGCCCATACATTGTTTTATGGCTTATGGATTTTTTTGTTAAAAAGCCTGTCCGATTAGAGGTGTGTGTTGATAACAATAAATAAGAATTAGTTTTATTGTATGGACATGTAAAACAATCCTGAACTAGCGTATGAATTTGTAGTTTGTACATAAAGTTCTCCCATCTTTAAATTACTTCATATGTAGTTGGTTGGGGTTGATTATCATGCTCCCAACTTTGTTTTGTGCAAATTTTCAATTATATCTTTATTCTTTGGAATTATATTGCGTATTAGTTATATAAATTGTAACTTCCTGCCTTGAAAATGAAAATATTTCAGTCACTTTAAGTTCTGAAAAGTGTTATATCTCTTTATAAGAAACTAATTACATAAATTCAACTCCTTTGAAAAATTACTTTTATTTTAATTCCAGTTCATGATTCTTTTTAAAAAGTGTCAGGTTGTCATTACAACACTGAATTTTACTTTAGAAAGCTGCTAATTACAGTACTTTTCTTCCTAAAAAGGTGTCGCATTGAGGTCCTCGTAAGTTTTGTATTTTTATGTGATTTGTTCGTAGTGATATTGGTCCTTATTTCCATTGATGTGGATACCTTTCATATGTTACCATTTACATTTTTTTTAATGATTGTGCAATATATGAAATGTCATTATTATAGATGGTTTCATGTTACCTACATTCACTTATCGGTTATCACCTGTGATTGTTATAAAAAAAAGTATTGGATGCTAGTGAATTTTAGTTACAAGTATTGTTCGATTAGTTTAGAAAATGTTAATGTAACTGTGTTTGTTTGTTGGGAAAAAGTGTTGGTTATAGGACGTAGTAACATATTAAACATAATTCGTGTGTTTGTTTTGAAACATATTATAACTATTTGTGTATTTGTATAAAATGTCAATGTAACTACATTGTTTATTTGCCTTATGTCATCCATTAATATCAAAATTATGGATGTCATGTATACGAACTTTGTTTAATATGTTTTGTTACAAGTCATTTTAGGCAGTGATACTTGAAATTAAGATGAAAACATTATTTTCTGCAAATGAATGTGTGGAGATATTTTTTTTGACATTTATAATTTGTTTGGGGATTTTAGTATTTTTTTTACTTAATGGTTTGGTATTTTGTGATTTCTTATAAAGTTTATTGTTTTTTAAGCTAATTTTTACGTTACATCCATTGATTTTTTCTTTATTCGCTACCTTTGAAGCTCAATGGAGGAGTTTAAGTTGTTAAGGTTTTTCCGTCACTTGCATCATTAGATTAACATCTGTGGCTTCATATAAGGAGCTAAGCATTGCCATTATTGGAAAATTCCCCAATCTTTGTAACATACTACATATGTTATTCCTTCCCAAATTAACTGTTATAAACTAACATAAGAGTATGACATGGACCAATGAAATTGTGATATATGTCATCATCATATATTCCAATGGGCCCTACCCCATGATATTATCGTGGTCGGCTGATTATCCCCCATTGATCAGTAGTATGGCCGGCCACCTTCAGGAAAGCCAACCACCAACAGAGTAAAACATACACACGTGGGAATATCAATAGTCACCAATATACATGCACGTGAAGCTAACCTCCATTATGTCTCATTATTAGTTGTCACCAATAATAGAAAAATATGTAAATACTTGATATATAAAGGAACTCCACCTATTCTTATTTCCCCTACAATAAATATCCCACTATATCCCCTAGCTGGGACATTTGTATGAAAAACATCATGCACTCATCCCTAGAGAGATTCTTGAGAACTGGTACTCAACCCTAATACCTAGTGACTTTGTACCTGGTGATGCAGACACTTCATTGGGATGAACCATGTAAAAATCTTTTGTCCCTTTCTTTATCTCTTATCTCTCTAAAGTTCATGACATTTTCTTTTATATCCGTGGTAGATTATTATTGGTACCACTCAGCTAAGACACATAATTATCACCACACCAATTTTATACAACAATAGATTTGCGTTGTTTGTGGGAAATCGACAAGCCGTTATTACTATTTTTCAGTCCTAAAATACTTGTGCTTTTTTTTAAGAGGTGCTTGCAAGTTCTGGAAAAAAAGAAAAATAATCCAGACAGTAACGGCCCAGCAAAATCCGTCCTACCCCTGCCTCTGCAGGAGTAGGATAACTCCAAAGAATTTTGAGGAGCATATCTAAAGATCAAGGGGCAATACAAGAAATAGTAACACAGTTGACTCAAACACTCTAGGCTAGTCAGAGTAGGCATGTATCAGGCCCCATCATGCCATTTAGGTGGGAAAACTCTAATAGGATGGGAGAAATGTTGCCTTATGCCCCTATGGAAATAGACAACTCATAAACCCAAATGTAATGAATGTTGAGAGGAGTGGATCTAGGTATTATGGATCAACTGATGACCAAACGTACCACCCCGGTGCCACCTCATCCCTGAGGTTTACTGATTTTTATGACGGGGAATCATTATCAAAGGAAAGTACGAGTGTGTTGGAGAGGCTAAGTAAAGGCTCAATATTTGATCACCTAGGCCCCCAAGTGGTGAGGGGACATCATTACATAGAGCCTAGAGGATCTAGGGACCACCGAAAAGGATACTTCAGGTCAAGGACTAGCGTGTGAGGGTCACTACATGCCGAGAAGACTTTTAGGGAAAAGAGATCAGTACAAAATAATGACCGAGCAACTAAAACTATCTCGACCAAGATCAATGCAGCCGATTAACCATGAAAAGTCTCAATCCAACGATTAGAAGATGGTTTGGGAAAAATAGCGAAGTCAAAAAATCCTTTACACAAAAGTTTCATAAAGGGATCATCCTTCAAGTCTACAATTATGGATTATCCAACACCTTCAAAGTTCAAGCCACCTGTGATAACCCCAAAATGTGATGGAAAAATGGATCTAGTGCTACATGTGAAACAATATTAATCTGTAGTCGACATCTATTCGGCCCCTGATGAGATGTGTTATCGAGCATTTTCTAGCAGTATTATTGGATCAACATAGATTTGATACAATAATCTACCACGAGGATATATCTCTAGCTTTCAACAGATGGTTGATTTATTCATCAGTAATTTCTTCTTTGGAGTCAAACCAGCCAAGAGGGTAGCTCATCTACTAAGTGTTCGCCAGAGATTTAGAGAAACCATTTGCGAATATATCACTCGGTTCAACAATGAAAAACTAAAGGTCATCGATTATGATGATAATACGATGATCACTGCATTGATGAGTGAATTACTCCCTGAAAAATTATATTATAAGCTTGCCAAAGAGACACCCAAGAGCATGACTGAACTACTAGCCAAAGCTACTAAAATTATAAACACAGAGGAGGCCATGGCTACGAAATAAACCCACAACTTCAAGGCTGATGAAGTAGGAGCTCTGAGAAGAAAGAACAAAAAAATAAAAAGGTAGAGAAACATAAAGATACAATGAATATATTCCTCTTACCATGGGTGTGCACCCTATTCTATAAGAAATTTGAGGAAGCAGGGATCTGAAATGGTCTGGGAAGTTAAAATCTCCCCCAAACTTAGATAAAAGTCAGTATTGTGAGTTCCACAAAGATAACGACCATACCACAGGCAATTGCATAGCCTTGAAGAATGAGATAGAGAACATAATCCAAAAAAGGATGCTATCAAAGTTTGTGGATAAAGGAAGCCAAGCAGGTCCCTCAGACAAACTAAAACCCAGGAGACGATCGGAATCCCCTTATACAAGGGGAGACGATTAGAAAATAGGTAGGGATGACAATACTAAGGATGATCCAGATCTGTCGATAAGACCTAAGGAACCTATATGCGAGGAGCAAATGATATATTTTGCCTATAAATTTATTGCAGGTGGCGATGTCAGTAAAGGAGATAAAATAGTAGAGAGGGAAGTATACAAAGATCGACTGGTGATAGACTGCTCCAAAGATGACCTGTTAGGGGTGCTCTATCCTCATTATGATCCCCTGGTTGTCATAATGTTGGTTCAGGAAGAAAGGGTGGCTAGAGTGTTGTTCGACAATGGTACTTTAGCCGATGTCTTATTCTATAACTGCTTCAAAGGTTTACGACTTCGAGATAACAAGCTTGAGCCCAAACATATGCCCCTCATTGGTTTCTCAGGGGAAAAGGTGTATGCTCTAGGAACTGTTAACCTATAAGACATAATTAGTACCTGGCTAACCTTCCGAACTGGGAAGACCCATTTCTTCATCCTTAACAAGAACATTAACTCAATGTATAACATTATCCTTGGTAGGATTAGATTGAAGAAATTTGAAGTTGTGCCTTCCACCGTGCACCTGTGTCTAAATTTCACCACACATCATGGGGTGACACAATTGAAGGGAATCAAATTGAAGCTAGGGAGTGCTAATATAGTTCAACCAACCTGGATTAATAAGAAAAACTCACCACTACGTATCAGCTAAAAACTATAGATCCGTGCGAAGAAGCAAAATTGATCAAGGGATAGGTTATGGAAGTAGAAGAGTCAGTTATCTTAAATGACGAACACCCGGAGAAGACAACAAAATTGACTCATTGCTAGATCATACTATCATAAAGGAGTTGGTGGATTTCCTTAGAGAACGAAAGCATGTGTTCACTTAGAGTCATGACGATATGCCAGGGATTTATTTAGAATTTGTGTGTCACGAACTCAACATAGTCAAGGATGCAAAGTAGATAAAAAAATGATGTGTCTTCAGCCAAAAAAAGAACATGGCCATATAAGAGAAAGTGGAGAAGTTACAAAAATCAAGCGTTATTGAAGACGCCAAGTACCTCGAATGGATGTCCAACACAGTTTTGGTTAGAAAAAAAGAATGATAAGTGGCGTATGTGTATTGACTTCACAGACTTGAACAAAGCCTACCCAAAGGACCATTACCCTCTAGTGAGGATTGATCAGTTGGTCAATGCTACTGCCAAGCATGAACTACTTAAATCCATAGATGCATATTCATGCCATAACCAAATCATAGTAAGACAAAGACAAGGAGAAAACTTCGTTCATCCCTAGTCGAGGTACCTACTACTACAGCATTATGCCTTTAGGGCTAAAAAATGTTAGGGCAACATACCAAAGGTTAGTGAATAAATTCTTTGAGGAATAAATAGGCAACAACATGGCAGTATATGTAGACGACTGGATCACCAAGAGAAAGTAAATCATCAACCATATTAAAGACTTAGGACAGACATTCGAGTAATTGGAAAAGCACAAGATAAAGCTCAACCCCATAAAATGTGTGTTCGAAGAGCAATAAGGAATGTTCATTGGCTTCATAGTGAATGAAAGAAGTATTAAGGCTAACCCATACAAGATCCAAGAACTAATAAACATGTAATCCCTGATAAAAAAGAAGGATGCACATTAGTTAATACGTAGGGTAGCTGCGCTCAATGGATTTGTTTTGCGATCTACTGACAGCTGCCTTCCTTTCTTTAACATTTTAAAGAAGTCATTTGAATGGAACGAGTAATGTGAAGACACTTTCTTGGAGTTAAGGAAATACCTGGGATTTCCACCCTTACTCTCAAGGCACTTTGTAGGAAAAAAAGCTCTACTTATACCTGTCTATATTTGAGTTGATTGTTATATCGACGCTGATCCAATTAGAAAATGGTGTACAAAAACCAGTTTACTATACGAGAAAAGCATACTCAGGAGAATTTTTTTTATATCCAAAACTAGAGAAGTTATCTCCATCGCTAATTGAGGCTTCTTAAAGAATGAAGACATATTTCCAAGCCATTGTAGTCTATATAGACCTACCCTTACGTTAAGCAATTCATAAACTTGGTAAATCGGGCAGATTAATGGCTTGGGGCATAGAATTAGGAGAGTATGACATACAATACCAACCCATAACAGAAATAAAGGACCAGGCAATGGATGATTTCATTGTATAATTAACTTATGAGGAAAAACTTACCGAGCAAACTTCTAGGAAGAGAGCTCAGCAGAGAATCATATAAGTAAACTTCTTCAGAAGAAAGCTCAAAAGTATAACCTACCAAGCAGACTTCTTTGGAAGATAGTTCCATGACTAGAGCAACCGGACAAATCGTAGATATACTAGAATTATCAGCTAAATGAGAGGAAATTGTTCGCTACCTAAAATAAAGGAAAAAGGTGTTTTGATAGAGTGAGATTTCAAAGAAGACACTCTTATTTGGAAATTTTACGTAGATGGACAGTCATATGCCTCTGGAAGTAGGGCTAGTATGATAATAAACACCTCCAATTAAAATTAACATTGAGTATGCCCTCAAATTCTAGTTTTAGGACTCTAATAACGAGGTAGAGTATGAAGCATGCATAACAGGGTTTGACCTAACGCTATCTCTGCGTGACGAGAAAGTGCAAGTACATAATGATTTATAATTGATTGTAAATCAAGTGTTATGTGTCTATGGAGTTAAAGGAGAGTTTATGAAAAAATACCCAACCAAAGATAAAGAGATGATATCATAGTCCCAACTGTCAAGGTGATCAAGATCTCTAGAACTGATAGTGCTCTAACATATGCACTTTCTCGGCTTACTTTCTCAACCAGAATAGAGTTGAGAAGGACATCCACTACACTAAAAAGGCTAAATTATCACCTTTCAACCGGTCAGCCTTATCACGATCATTGAACATGAAAAAAAATGTGTTTTTATCACGGTAATGACTGTGATAAGGTCATGACAAAGGCTTGTCACAGTCATTGACTGTGACATGTCCGTGACAAGTATAGTTTTCACGGACTTATCACGGTCAATGACTGTGGAAACCTTATAAAGTTGTCACGATCAAAGATCGTGACAGGTTAGTGACAACTTTGTCAGTAAAAAAACCCTCCCCTCTTCTTTTTTCCCATCGTTTTCACTTTGCTCTTTTTTTCTCTCTATAAGCGACTGTTCTCTCTCTTTCTCTCTCTAAGCGATTTTTAGGTTAGTTTTTCCTCTCTTTCTCTTTCCTTTGTATATATGTGTGCGCATATGTGTGTATATGTGGGTGTGTATATATGGGTGGTGTGTGTGTGCGTGTACAGGTGTGTGTGTGTGTGTGTGTCTGTGTGTATGGTGGTAGGGGGCAGGGGGTATGGGGGGTGCAGGTGGGTGGGTGGGTGTGCGTGTGTGTGTGAAGGTGGGTGAGTGGGTGTGAGTGTGGGTGCGTGGGTGTTGTGGGGTGAAAAGGGGGAGTGGTGGGGTGGGGGTGGGTGGGGGATGTGTGTGTGTGTGTGTGTTGAAATTAATTGTTAATGTTCAGGACTTGAAATTAATTGTTAATTTATAACTTGAAATTAATGTTTAGTTTAAGACTTGAAATTAATTGTTAATGTTGATTTAAGATATCCCCGTAAAGATCCTCCTATATCGGAGCATTATCAAAGAAAATCTTAGCATGATTAAATTGGATATAGGACCATCTTGGATTCGATAGGGAATTACCTAGAATAGGGAAATGTGACGACTAATCCTAAGGAGGCCATCAGGCTCCGATACAAAGCAGCTAGGTATGTTATGGAAGGAGGGAACCGATATAGGAGTGGATTAATCATTTCATTTCTAATACGTTTCAACCCAATTGAGGTAGGTAAGTTGATAAAGTAAATACATGAAGGCTTCGGTGGGGCATACTCAGTAAGAAGATCATTAGTCAATAGCCATGCAAGGTTACTACAGGCCCACCATGAAATTAGATTGCACCGATTATGCACGATGATGCAAAAAGTTCTAGAAATACTCTATGATCCACATAACACCGAGGACTTCACTCACACCGATCACATCCCTTTAGCCCTTTGCCATGTGGGGGATTGACCTAATCTGGTCCCTGTTGAAAATAAGGGAAAGGTTCGAATAGTTAGTCGTTGTAATGGATTATTTCACCAAATGGATGGAGGTTGAACCTCTAGTTGAAATGCCTTATGAAAAGGTCTTCCATTTCATATGAAAGTACATCATCTACCATTATAGAATGCCATATTCCTTCATCACTATCGTGAGACGCAGTTTGATAACTAAGAATTTGAAGACTATTATGTTCGCTCTAAAATCCAAAAGCTACATGCTTCTCCTGGACACCTACAATGCGACAGGCAGATAAAAGTGACGAATGAAACTCTGCTCGACGAAATAAAGAAAATATTGGATGACACTAAGAAAAATTGGATCAAGAAAGTACAAAGTGTACTATCTACTTGTAGAACTATGCTAAGGACAACCACTGACGAAATTCCTTACATATTATCCTTCGGGACAAAAGCGGTGGTGCCAACAGAAATTGGACTATCCAGTTACAAGGTGCTCAATTTTGACTCGCCGAAAAGTGATCTCACGACAAGGTTTGACCTAGACCTGGTCAAAGAAGTTAGAGAACACATAGCACTTTGTGTGGCAGCTTATCAACAGATTACTACTCGATTTTACGACAGAAGAGTAAGGCTGAGCAACCTCAAAGAGAGATACTATGTGCGGAAGAAAGTAATCCAGAAAGGAAATAAGTTAGAGCCCAACTAGCACGGTCCATACCACATTTTTTCAATCGTTCGACTAGGAACTTATCGGATTAAAACCTTAGAAAGGGAGTCATTCAAAAACCATTGGAATGTTGAGCATTTGAGGAAGTACTATCAATAATAGGATGAAATGTAATTCTTTTTTAATTTCTTGTAATTCGGTTTCATTACTTAGTAAACATTGCCAATTTTAAATAAATATTATTGCCCGTTTTTATGTTTTTTTTGGAGTGGGAGATGTGCTAAATTCAAAGCAATCTCAAATAACAATAAAAAGACAAACTTCATATACGACTTCATTTTCTAAAAAGTCACAAAGGAGAAGCCTAAATTTATGTATGATCCCATAAGGTTAAGAACAAGAAGTCATAAATATGAAACTTCATGTATGACCCAACAAGGTTAAGAACGAGAAGTTTTACCATACCAAATTAAGGACTAATCTTAACACATATGGTTTCCACTGGTAACTAATGCTAGCACTTGGTCAAAATGACGAGATTCGTTTAAGTCAACTAAAAAAATTACACCTTAGTGGAACCTAAGGCAGGACTACCTAGGTTCATCCAAACTGGTAACTAGTAAGGAAGATTAGTCGGACACTCGCTGACCATATAATCACAAGACTAAACTACTAGTAGGACGTGATTAAACAATTAACAACCAATGAATTAATCAAGGAAATCAAAACGTTAGAGTTTCTATTAAAAATCATGGAGAATTATTATAAGGCCAACAAGATATCAAGTCTCTAAACCTTTTCTGATGGATGATTGCTTAGTGCTTTCTCAACTCCAGCAGGTGGTACATCCATAGTGTAGGGGTAACTATGGTGCTTGGGTCCCTAGGCCTTGGTTGGCTACTAAAACTTTACCTATTAGTTAAGTGCAGTGGTCAATAAAGGATGTCATCACTGTGCAAACCGTAATCCCCAAGGTATTTCCTGATCAAGCTTGTCAGAATAAATGGGAATCTATGAGGTATCCAACTTTAACGAAGGATTATGATGATCCAAATAACCAGGGTCGTGACAGTACAACAACTTATCTTCTTTCAGTAATTTTACTACAATAAGGGCATTAATCCAACCATGTTTATAGCTAACATTGTTGGCTTCATCAAGTTCTTCACTCATATGTGCAAGGGCTTCATCGTAACCCTCCATCCATATAGTACGAGGTTATTTATGAAAGTGATAAGTAAGGTAGTCAACATTTCCAATCAACCTCTTAACGGTCACTGACTGATTCTTTATAAGTGCTGCTTGGTCAGACAAAATCCTCTTGGTCTGCTCCTCTTTCACTGACTAAGGAACCTTAACCAATTGTTGATAAGATTGGTCTATTCCCTTGGAATTTTTCAACCGCTCCAATCTTCCTTGAAGCGAACATTTTCTTGTTCCAAAAAAGAGACACCTTCATTCTAATCGGTCGTGACTAAATTCTTGAGGCCTTCCAACTCATTGCGCAATAAGTTATTCTCTTGTTCGAGCAGACTTACGACCTCCTGAGAACTTTTCAAATATGATTATTAAAAAAACTCCTTTTTAGAGTACGTCGAAGATAAGGCCCGTAATTTTTGATCAAAACCACCATCATTCCATAAAGTAGAAAACTTTTTCTCGTAATCGGTAGCTAGACTAGAAAAAGTGTCTTTATGATCTCGCTGGAGATTAAGGATAATTATATAGTATGAGACTTTTATCGCTACTGCCTAATGGAAGAGTTGTCGTATGCCGAAATAACCTTCTTTATCCCGATTTGATATATTTCAGTTGAGCAGCTCCTCCAACTCTTACTCATCTACTTCTTCATGACCAGCGTCAAACAACTGGTTATTGCTCTAATAAAGCTCACTTTGGGTAGCATTTAAATATGCCATCCTAGTGTCAAACTGAAAGAGATATGATGGTACATAAGCCACAACCAAATAAAGGAGAAGTTGTGCCAAATTGTTCAAGATTGTAACAAAGAAGATAAAACTTCATTTTATTGAAAACATGAAAGTATTACAATCAAGGAACTACAATAACACATCAAAAGTTCACAAAATAAAAGGAAAGAAAGCATAACATTCCTATAACTATCATGTCCTATCTCAGACCATCTCCTTATTGGCTACAACCTCACCTTCCGTTCGACTAACCACCACTTGCCTGTTATGGTGAATATTACTATCGTTAGCTCGTCTATGTGTCACGACGTGGCCATTATCATCGTCTATTTATAGAACGGTCACATGATACCCATACGCCCCGTCACATCCAAATTGCTACAAATTTTTTACTTCCCCACCAACTTGAGCATCATGCTTATAGGAACCTTGTTGCCCTCACCTTTTCGCTCAATAAGGCCCTTGATCGGTGCCTTACCCTTTCCATTCCTCCATATACATTCCTTCCCACCCACTTGTGGTCCACCAATGCTTTGCATTGTGTGATGCAGTTTGTTATACAAGTGCATTAACCCAAGTAGTTTATGTCCAAACAAAACTAATTTTTCAGTCTTGTTTGGGGGTGACTGTCGTCACCCACACCTTCTTCCACCATGTGTTATCATAGTTCATATCTTTATGGGTGAGTTCACTTACGTCTGGCTGAAAACTTAGTGATACCGGGAGGCAGCCCATCGTTTCTTATTTCTGAGTGCGAGTCTTATCCTGTTTGGGGGTGGTACTTCTCACCATCAAATGTTTTACCATGTTTGTAGACTTGTATACATTTTCGTCTTATCACTTATTCAGGTTTCTTCTTGGATTCATCTGTCCACTTCATTTACGGTTGATTATGGCAATCTATTTCCTCCCTTCTGCTCTCAATTTTAAAAATCATTTTACTTAACATCAAGGACGATTTTCCTTTTTGTTTGGGGGTTGGGAATTTTATCAAAATCGTACATCTTTTGAAAAACAAAATTCAAAACCAGAGTTCTAAAATTTTTATACAGTTTCTTTCATCTCATTCATTTGACGTGAAATTTCTATCATCCATCTTTTAAGTCTAGGAATCAAGATAGAAGATTTGTTTTTTTATATAGATTATGTAATACCTAACAAGACATTTTGCACCTTGAATTTCTAGACTCAACGAAATTTGCACACTTATTATGTCGCTATGTTTTAGAGTTGAAGAGTGCTATAATTCTCAAGAGAACCTTAAGGATCACTAGTAGAGACTTTATCTTGTGAGATATGTGCCTTTCACCATTTTAGAATGTTTTATGCAATCTCCGAATCACAAGTTGATTCAACTTCCTTTAGGAACGCACTTAATCGTTATATGATCTCATTATTCTTCAAATTTTGGCATAATCACTGAGGATGACATCACATTCAAGTTATAAGAAACATGTGTCTTCTAGTTTGTCCCGAACACTGATCCTTTACCCCATTTTCTATGCCCCACTATCCATTTTCCACATTACCACATTTTTCATACCATCCATATATCATAATTCCATCATCACCCTTGGTTTTTGAGAAAAAGAGTGTTTGAAATTATATTTGTAAAATGTATTCATTCGTGCGCTAAAAGACGATTTGCATCGCAAAGAGAGAGAGAGAGAAAAGAATAGAAAAGGAAAAAATGAAAAAATAGCGATATATAGAAAAAAGAAAAGCATGCGATCAAAATTTTGTGAAATGGAGACATTAATTGTTCAAGTTGTCCACTCTTCTCAAAATTCCAAAAATCATCATATCATCCATATTACCCATCTCATTCATTAACATTAAATCCGATTCCTACCTTTGGTGAAGTTTTAGGGCAAATGAAAAGTTTACGTGGTGAATAACTCGGCATTCTCGATATAGTGATTTGCATTCCTTCCTTGAGATCAAAGTGTTTCTTGTGTTCGTTCTTTCTTACGTGTGTGTGATACGTTTGACCTTTCTTACATTTACTCACCTCCTCACACAAAAGATCGATACACTTACCCAAATCTCGTGAGTTCATTTTGAAAGAGCTATATCCAGTGAGATTTTAAAGTTGAAGCATTGATTCTGAAAAGGTGATCTACAAATTACTCTTATGATACTTAAAATCGTTTTAAGCGATTCACACTACACACGTTGAGTTCTAGAAAGGATTTTCCTTGGGTATTAAGTGAGTTTACCGTAATGTACTTCAAAGGTCATTTCTCGTATTCCTTAAATGATGGATTGTATGATATTTCATTATCTCAAGATGAGATTAACTTCCTTTTTCAAATAAAGAATTTTTTGGGTATATTCACTGCAAATCCTCACGAGACAACACTCGTCCTCTAGGGCAACCTATAGGTTGAATGTCTTGTTGCACATGCTAAGTACAATTGCTTGTACCCTCAAAAGTGTCACACTTTTGGTTTCTTATCTTTTTCTTTCTCTCTATTTTTGCTCGAGGACTAGCAATTTCGGTTTGGGGGTGGTATGATAAGCACCCAAAAGTGTTTAAATAAAACCCCGAATAGACGATTTTTAATTGCTAATTCTCAGTAAAATGGGCCTTATGCACGTAATTTTCTATTTTGTAGGTCAAACGTCATTTGCAGATTCAAAAAGCATTAAATCAAGGCAAAATGCAGCGAAGATGTGGTTAAATGAGCTAATACATAACTCCATGCCCATAACCTTCACCTTAACCTATTCCCGAGCCCTGTGTTTAGTTTGCACCCGTTATTTTATTTTCATTTTTTTCATATTTTAGATTTTTATATGAGCCATTTTTTATTTTAGAATTTTGTATATATTTTTAGGATTTATTTGTGTCGACTATTTTTATTTATTTTTTATTTTGGTGTGAGTTTATTTTTATTTGTTTTATAGTTTTTTATTTTTAGCTTCAGTTTATTAATATTTTAATAGGTTTATTAGTTTTATTTTATTTCAAGTCTTTTACATTTAGGATTAGAAGTTTAGTTTTTTAGACTTTATATTGATTTGTTTTATTTTATAGTTTTGCAAAATATTATTTTTTTTAGGATTTAATTTTTATAGATTTTATTTTGAGTCTTAGATTATTTTTTCTGGGTTACAAACTAACACACACAGTTACCCTTATCCTATACCCCCCCCCCCCCCCCCCCCACACATACCCAAACACTAACTAATCCACACCTTATTACATTACACCTTACCACACATAAATACCCCTCTAACTATTCATCTTCTTCTAACAACCCACACTCTCTCTCTTCCTCCGTAACCAAAACCACCCAAACAAAACCCAACCCTTTACCACTCCATATCCTACCTTAAACCCCCTTCTCTATCCCCCAAACTAGCTAACCCACGACCAAATCCCCTCACCCTTATCCTTCCATCCACCTGCCATTCCTTCTAACCCGATAATCAACCTCCGGCCGGCTTCAACCCTTACCTCCGACATGAACCTGCTCCGACCACCCCTAAATCAAAAACGAAACTCATAAAACCTAATACCATAACCTGGACCCAAACTACTATTTTTCCAAACCCATAAACCCAGATCCTAAACCCAACTACGACCTACTCGGATCTCCAAAGCTCGATCCATTTCACCACCTAGACCCGCGACACTTAACCTGAAACCAAAAATGACCCATATCCACTTCTCAACCCATTTCCAACTACCTTGAATTCCATGCCACTGCCTAAGTCCAACCCATTAACCCAATCGTATACCCAAATAAAACCTTAAACTAACAGTCCCAAAACCCAAACCTCCAACTCACCTTGACAAGGCATAACTTCGACCGCTATACCTGCAGACCTCTGACACCCTTTTGTAATCCCAGCTATACACGCTTCCAAACTCTTACCAAACCCCTAGCCTCATGCCTTTTAATAAAAGAAGACCTCTCTTTACAAAAAAAGGGAACAGTGCAAGAGTGAGAGAGAGAACACATTTTAGTGTAGTTCTTAGAGTAGGATTTATTTTTATTTTTTGTTTTTTTAGTGACTTGAGTGTGAGGTAGATTATATTTGTAAGATACAAATTGTGAGTTGAATGACATTTTTTATAGTGTTGTAAAACTCAGATTTGTGGGTTACTATTCATGTCAAGTTTGGGAAGTTAATATCAAACTCAAGGAAACTTGGTTTATTTATTTATTCTCACTCTATTTTATTCATTATGCCTCTTATTGTGTCATTATTACATTTTATACGTAATAATGCCAAAATGAGAGGCTAAACACCCCATTCAAAAGGTGAGATGGAACCCTTAACTTAATTATTTTTATTTTTGGTTTGTTTATTTATTACGCCCCTTTGAATATTAATATTAAAAAATTTACAATTTATATTTATGCCTCAAGAGAGGGTGAATTATTTTCGAGAGAAAATCATAAATTCGAATTATAATATTTATTCATTAATTAAACTAGAGATAGGCAATTTTTGAATGATATATTAGTTTGAATTTCTCAACTCTAAAACTTATTTTTTTTATGATTTAAATGTTTTTAGTAAATTTTCCCTAGCGGATGAAGATGTTTAAATCTAATTTTTGTGACTATGAGAAATTTAAATATTAATCTTCTAAAAGGAATATATGTAACTTTACATTTGCAACGAGAGTTGATTTGTGAATTTATACATGTTTTAGGTTATTTCAAATAGGCAAACTAATTAATGAAAATAAATGGGTTAAGTGGTGAAGTTTAATCCCTTGAATTATCTCATAATTGTTTTCTCCTCATATTTGGCTCACTTTATCATTTTCTTAATTTATTAGTGTAGTTTTAATTTAATTCATAATTAGTAGTATAAATATCCCTTCAAAATTATTTTAAAAATTGTCTGCACTTTGCTCTTGTCCACATTAATAAGCAGGGATTGACCCCTTACTTGTCAATATACAATTTTAGTGTGTTTGTAGGTACATAATGAATTTTTGATTGACCGTATTTACTCTACAACGACACAATATGCAAAAAGATTTCTATCACATCCTACATTCCACAAATTTTCAGGCCATCCTAACTACACCACTCGCATGAGTCGCCAATAACCAAACTATGTTTCTTTCTCACTCCAATGAGTATTATTCTTACCAAGTCATCACTGTGTGCTTGGCTTACACCTTTCGCTGCGTCACTTTGATGACCCTAGTACTAACCTAGGTGTCTCACCTTTAAGCACTCGCTAGAACCTTGCTCTAATCCATTCACCATGGAAAAGAAACATCGTGTGCTAAGTTTTACTCGATTTCTAACACCATGCCATATCCTCAAGTCATCATCCCCCTCTTTGCAACTAGATTCACTGACTGTCGTGTCGGCTAGTCGAAAGACCACTAATCCTAAGAAATATCAATATTACGAGCAAATCGTGTGTCCGAAAGTGAAACCACCTGTACACATAACTTTATGCAATAAAAAGGATACCTTAGATGGGGTGCACCCAGTTACGAAACTGCATTGACCATACCCGGTCCACTGCGCTTGATGAGTGCATTATTTTGTATTATTTACACCCAAATCTAGAACTTGTTAGTTCCGTTGCACCATCAATAAAATATTTTTAGAGCAATTTTTATTATTTTAGAGAAAATACAAATTTAAGAATAAATGGGGTTAATAATGAAATTTTGAGAACTTCAAGCTCACATCTTATATTCATTGGTAATCTCTTGTTCAAGGTTGTTATTGAGTATTGACAGGTTTAGAATGCAAGCAGTGAAGTCCGGACGTAAATTGAGCATGAAAATGTCACTTCCGCACCATCAGGGGAAAAATTGTAAATTCAAATGATTGATTTCAAACTCAGACCAAACACGGAAATTGAAGGACTTGAATCAAGGGACGCCTGGGTTCAAATGTTGTATCCATCGGAGTTGAAACGAAGAAGTTATGGTCGTGCAAAGTTCGAATTCAGAAAAAAGTTATCGTCAAAGTCCCGAGTCAATGCCCAAAGTCAACCCCGAGACCCGAACACTATTGAAATATTTTTGTTCCCGAATTGAGGGTCATGTCGGTTTTTACGGTTCGTCATTTGGAGGTCGTATGAAGAAGTTATGAAGTTTTAGGGGTTTAAATGTAATTAATGAATTAAATATAGTATTTGTTGCAATAAATCTGATCTCGCCACATGGCGCCATCCTGGCGTGACATGTGTCACTGCTACAGTATGCGCTACAGTACACTACAGTGCCCAGAGTTTTATTATTTACACTTTTACCCCAGAATCTTTATTTCTTTATATTTTCTTCAATAATTCACATTTTCTTTTCATTTCTTTTCTAAAAAGAAACCCTTTATTTTTTTTAACCCATGCCTTATTATTCATTGGCCCTTGCCTTTTAATTAGATAAACCCTTACCCATACCCCTTTTATTATTCTATTTAATAGAATATTGATTGGTAAAATTCCTAAAATGCCCCCACATCCTAAAATTTCAACTATTTAAGGGGCATTTGGTCTTCATTTTAGAGGAGGGAATTTTGAGAGATTACTTAGGGAGTAGAAAGATTTTTGTACATATAGATAAGAATTTTTAGAGTGTGAAATTTTGTGTGCAAGTGTGGAGCGGACTTTATTGTATTGGCATTCAAATATTGGGACTTCAATCTTGTAAGTTGATTATTATTATGGCCAGTAGTATTTCATCTTGTAATTTTTGTGTTTTAATTATGATGTCATTTTAATTTAAATTTCTAGGATGAGGTGAAATTTACCATGATTATTTAGTGAGTGTTTAATTGGTTTAATTCGCTAAATTCCCTACTTGTTCCAAAAACGTTTTAAAAATTCGGTACTCATTTAAAATAGTCACGAGAGTGATATTTTAAACCTTCTAAATTAATTGTTTTATTCACATCCTTTGATTTTATGTGCTTACGTTTGATGGATTATGCTTATGTTAAATTGTTTGATAACCCTGCTTATATTTGACATTTAATGCTTAGGAACAATAGTTTTTAGGCAATATGGATTTTTGGTATCTAAAAAGAGATGTAAAAATATTTATTTAAACTTTCACATTTTCATCATCCAAAATTTACGCAACGAGAGTCGGTACAATTTTGAGTTATAAAAGGGAATAGCGAGTTAGACTAATAATCATAAACTAATAAAAATGGTAAACGGATCCGAAATCCTAGTAATATCTCCATACTTATTACATAATTTATGTTCACTCATTTATTTTTATTTTATTTTGTTTTCACTCAACCATATTTATATACACATTTGTCTAGGTGGAAAATCGGTACCTTATAAATTGACGAAATCTCTGTGGGTTCGACCCGTACTTACACTCGCTATATTTCAATAGCCCGTGCACTTGCGGTAGTTTTATAACAATTAAAACTTGACAACAGTGCTCTACCATAACAGGGCACCAATTCGAGTCACCACATACGTGAGATTATCGATCCCCGATTATCAAAATCGAAAGGGACACACGAGAGTCAGAAGGAACGAGTAATCATCGCAAGAAATTCTGCCCATAAAAGTCTGACTATGATTTACGAAAGTGAACCTATTCCGTATGTTTGAAGTCATGTCACTCATTTCCAAAATTCTCACCAAGCACTAATCCTAGCCACAGACCTTGGCTCGGGTCACTTGTCATGATGAATCTAATCGCAACCACTCATTCTCATAACACGAAAGCAATTTACTAATTGGCAGTCCTCTAGGAAGTCAATGTTGACTTCCCTCCTTGGAGGAAGACCCTACTCTTCACATCTTTGGCATGCATGAACCACCCTGATTGGCGGATACCTCACGCCCTTGTCTATATTGACCTTGTATAATTACTAGTGATGACATCACCAACCTACTACGCCTAGGTTAATATCTGCCTTATCATATCGTGATCGAAATCCCAACTAAATAGGCATTACTTAGTTCAAGAGAGGCACTCACCTTGCCGTGGCCTTTGACCACACGAGGTTACCACCAATCTTACTTTCAGTTTCTGCCCACACTGAATTTATGTGGCAACCACACCCGCTTCCATTGGCATTCTGAGAGTAGTAAATATCACACAAGGCTACATCTTATAATTCGTACCGGCTTGGACAGACGTGCTAAAAACTAGTCCTTACCTTGGTAAGGCTACCCTAGCATATACCATCGACACATGCCTACATTATAATCATGTTTTGATGTTACCCCACCTCGGTTTCCATTTTCAAGTCTCCATATGGCGTCATCACCCTAAGCCTCAAATACAATTCCTAACATCTCAAAACCGAGTATCACGTCACTATAGTAGTCACTCAATGACATGTGAGCATCACACCTATAAAGACACGAGATATCACCCTACCTTAAGGATTACACTACCCATCCGTGCCGCTTTTGGGACTCCACACATGGCACGTACACTACATGACAAGCAACTTGGGATCATCATCTAACCCTCGACACAATCATTACTAAGCTGGTAATGCTTCTTCATACTAGACTAACTAGTATCCTAAGGACACCAAACACATTCCCTGTAAAAGTCCTCAAGACCTGACAAGATTTCATCATCCATACCTTTATCATTGTAGGCTCTCTCTACAATCCTTTCAACACCCACATCAGATCACTTGATGCTCGTAAAGACCTAGTCTGCGATCTTCTACTTATAGTGCACCTTAACCATCACACACCTCAAGGTGTCACAACGTTCCGTCTTTATCCTCAGTGATGTCGTATATAATTTGTCCAATGGGCACCTCAAAATGCCTATGAACTACTCTCACACTGGGATTACCTCGCACCTAGCCATTACCTTAACAGCTAAAATGAGTCTCTACACTTAGACAATAATCTTACCTTTCTTCCAAACGACTGTGTCCATATGCCACGTACAAACCATAAATGACTCTAGTAAGTCTTATGATAGGGTACACGACATCGCCAACAACCTATAAACCTCATTATCTGCCTCGTATAATCCCCAATAACTGACTAACCATGGAAACTAAATTGCCTCATTATGTGAACATCACACCCTGTGCTAACTGCAAGTTAACACGAATATATAGATCTTGGTAGGATATGGGATGTCGAGTATTGCCTATAAATACCAATGCCCACACCACAGACGTCATGCGAGATCATATTCCTCAATACCACATTATAATCAAGATATTAACCCAAGTCCTCAACCAAGGAACCCAACATGTTCTCACCATAAAATCAATACTTATGAATGCCGCTCAGTTATATAACCTCCATACATGAAATACACACCTCTTACAGCTAGGTCGCAATGAACACTAATCACTGTTGACACTTCCAAGGCTACTCTCATCATCAAAGTTATCCCACAATACATCTCATGCAGGATCACGGTGTTAACGCTATTAGCCTACGCAACTTCATATGTTCACCGGACCACCAAAAATTGAGATATTACCCCAATGATCAAATTTTCCTAATTACATTACCGGCGTTAACTACCCATAAGCACCGCACCCAAAGGCTATATACTTTTTAATTATTAATCATCAGTGCCGAGTCATGACACCTAACCATTAACCTCTACCGTTAACTATACACAATTCGTTCCACTTACCCGATGGGCGTCATTTCACTCTATTGACATTTTAAAAGATTCTACATCATCAAGGATCGGTTCATAAGCACCTCACAATAAAAACCATGGTTCCACCAGTACTGGCGTTCAATGACCCTGGTAAATTACTAACAATTCTAATCATAAGGGCAGAGGCGATTAATAACTATCAATTTGACTGCGTGCCACTTGGCACTAACTTACTTTTCATGCTAACCTCTTTGACTTTCCAATCGAGGACACGAACTAAGCCATCACCAAACTAGCATGATCGTCCCAAACCAACACCGATGTCAAAAGATCCAATATCGACCTCACCAAGTCACTCCCGAAAGGAACCTTAAACCTAAAGCTCTAATAGCATTTGTAATGCCCCGGCTTGGATTTATGGGTTACCCGTCGTTAACCCGGTCTAACCCAAGCGTTAGGTGTGAAGTGAAATGAAACAACCTACATAATGTTGCTAGTCCAGTTTTATTTCAATTAACATCTCACTTATTTAGCATGCGATTCCAATTTCAAATTGAACTACATAAGGGACCCATGGGAAGCACCTCGAATTTCAAGCATACAGAGCTACTAATGTAATATAAAATAAAGTACTTACCTATATAATACTCTCAAAATACGAAACCTCCCCTAGCCTACCGTAACAAAGCGAGATAGTGAGCCAAATGTTCAGTGGGAAATATACAAATTCAGTATAGAATCGAACGGCAAAAATAAGACCCTAACACGTTATACCGACATGCACATGCAACTACCTTGTATACATATATAAACATACGTATACATATACATATAGTTAATGAATGAAACAATTTACTTTCAAAAATCTTATTTATCGATATTAATTCACCTTAATATTATAACGACTTCCTTCTATCATTTTTACATTTGTCACCTTATTTAACACACGCAGTTAAATACTTGAAACAACTACATTTGGTTTGACCGAAAACCATTTCTTTATCAGAATTACCTTTTTTATTTTAACCAATCCACATTAGTATTTTCATTGAAAATCACCCTTTCAACACACGCGTTCACCGTGTTATAAAATACTTATTTAGACTTTGAAAACCTTTTAGAGCACACTATTGTGTTAATTATGGGTTGAACCACTTAGGTTGCTTAACCACCCATTTACCCCCTTACTTAACCATTTTTCCTACCTTACGGACATTAATCAATTTCAGACTAACTTGTCCATTTCAACCTTTATCGGAACAATTATTAATTCATTCAAGTTAGGTTTTATTAACACGTTTCATCACACGACCCATTTCTTGGCATGTTCCTTATAGCTTTATCTTTTCTCATAATCTTCCAATAACCGCATACTTCAACGATATCCACATCGCCGACGATGCGCACCATATGCTCTGGTCAGTTGTTTTGGGTCTTTCACCCCAAGGCTTTTGGCCCTCCATAATTATCTCCGTGTCATTCGAGTTCCTTTGCATGTATTTTAATATTTTTCAAATGCCCACATTATTCCTTCATTTCCTTTGTTCTTGGCCTAATCCAAACCCGAGGTTACACCCCAACTTGTGATACACTTTGAAATTGTCATTTCATGTCCTTTAAACTTTAACCTTGGTTTTATTCCAAAAATCATATTCATTTAGGACCAATTTGTGTAATACCTTTTCCAACATTTTTATTTCATAAAAATGTTCCACTTTAAGTAAAATTACCATTTTACTGATTTGTTTTCAAACTCATCTTTTACTCCATTTCCACAAGTGTTAATTTTTTCGAAACACTATTAAGTTACCCATACTAACTTCTTAAGTGTTTTAACATCCTTTTAACTTTGGAGTAATATTCTTCTTAATTGGAAATATCTTTATCTCATTATTTCCTTTCCAATTTCGTAAGTGTTAATCTTTTACAACATCATTAAGTTATACACACCAAATTTTCCATGTTTAACCATTAACACTCATTCAACCTTTTATTAACTATTTTCCAGACTAGTCATTTCTTTCATTTCTTTATTCAATAAATCTAATTACACTTAAAACTACTTTTATAATAAAGTACCATTTCTTTTTTATCAACACATGTAGTCTTGCAAATTTGTACTTATCACACTTTTAACCCATTTTTCACACTTTGAAGACAAAAATTTCTACTTTTCTTATTCCATATTTAAACCCAACAAAATCTTCTTTAAACTTGTTTATACATCTATTACCAAAATACTGCAAGTTTATAAGAATGAGAAGATGGATTTTAAATCCTAAAATCCTATTAATGGGTTAAACATACATTTCCTTTTAGAGGCTCATCATACTTGCAAAAATATACTTTTAAGGCATAACAAACATTTAATTTCTTCAAACTTAACAAATGTCCATTTTTCATAAAATCTTCATTTTTTACAAGAAACTTCAAAACATTATTTCACCAATGTTTATTAAAACAAATCATTATTTCCAAACATTTTATTTCATAAGATGTTTAACATCAATCTTTCTAGAAAATACACCATTTTCATAAAATACCGACTTTTAATATTTCAAGACTTTAAAATATTTATTCATCCTTTATTTTCCATAAAAATCTTTATTATTTACTGCACACGATTTTAATCATTTAATTAAATGCATCCTATTCATGTAATCTAACTATAAGACTACAAATAATGAAAATAGAGTCTTAATACTAAGAGTAAGATTTCCTCACCTTTAAAGACTCCAAATGGTGGTAGAAAGGTTAGTGTAGGAGTTACAACCCCCACCTCCAAAGGTGGCCTCAAGGGGATACTAAATGCACCCTCCAAAATGCTCCATTCAAGCTTCTAAGCAAAACCCTTCAAAACCCACATTAAACTCCATGAAAGTTCAATATTCATAATACCCCTAGACTTCTCCAAAATTCGTAGCTCTCCTCATCCATGGTGGAAATGGGTGTATAATGTTCATATATGGAGGAATATAGTAAGAAAATGGTGGTTTATGGTGGTAGAAGTGGAAGAACAACCTGATATGGTGGAAGACCACCCTTCTCCCTCTCCCTCTCTCTCTCTCTCTTCTTGCACTTTCCCAAAAAAATGCCCCAAAAAATCCTTATAAAAAACCCTTAAAGAACCAAAATTCGATTTTGCCCGATCTAGGCTAATCTGGGCTTGACATCACACCAAATCAAGGGAAAAAAATGTGACAACACACAATGGCAATCTGATTAAAACAGTTTTGAGACACATCGTTCGAACGACATGCCCATCTTGTTCGAGCGACATGTCTACCTTGTTCGTTGGATGGATTTGCGCGACCTGGGACTGTAAGGTAGTGAAATCTCGCTTGAAACCCTACTTTGCATGACATCTCATCTCGCTTATAACAACATTGAGATGTCATTAGAACGACCCCCTTTTTGTTTTCTTTTATTTCCTTCGATTTTGACCCACAATTTTCCTATAATTATCATCAACCCCACTACAGTATAATTTACACAAAGATTTAAATGATAGATTAGAGTATGATATTACACACAGAAAGTACAAAAACTAAAAGTAGAACACCTATCAGTCTCGCATCCCGTATAATCAGCATCAGTAAAGCAAGAGAGACCCCTTTGGGTTTCTAAAGCATAGAATAGTCTAAGACCTGGTGAAGACTTGAGATACCTCAATATATGATGAAAAATATCAAGATGAGTAGTTCTACGAGCATTTATGAACTGACTAATAAGACCCACAATAAATGCCAAATCAGGATGGGTGTTAGTTAAGTAGATGAGATGGCCAACCAAGCACTAATACCTAGACAACTCAGAAAAGTAAATCCCCATACTTAACAGTCAACTTCATATTCGGATCCATAGGAGTAGAAGATGGACGATAACCAATCCGCCCTGTATCCTATAAAAGATTAAGAATATACTTCCTCTAAGACAAGGAAATATCACGACAAGATCTTGCAACCTCAATCCCTAAAAAATACCAAAGAGGATTCAAATCCTTAGAATAAAAACTACTCCAATTCCCTTCTTTACCGGGCAATCCCATCTTGATTATCATCGATAACAATGAAATCATCAATATAGACTAAAAGGATAATGCACTAGTGGTCGAGCTGATATCGAATAAAGCAAGTATGATCGAATAGTATCTGGAGAATACCATAGAGGTAATAACCCCACTTAATTAGCTAAACCAAGCTCAGGGGGAATGTTTCAACCCATACAAAGATTTTCTAAGACAACAAACCTTGCCCACATAATCCCCCTCGGCCCAAAAACTGGGAGGAAAATCCATATAGATAGTCTCATTAATATCCCCATGAATAATAGTGTTCTTAATATCCCATTGATGTAATGTCCAAGAGTGAGATACGAAAAAAGATATAAGTAGAAGAACATTAGTCATCTTAGCAATCAGGGTAAAGGTATCGCTAAAATATTTACTTGGAATTTAAGCAAGCTACGGGCCACAAGACGAGCTTTATATCATTCAACGGAATCTTCAGCCAAATACTTAACATTAAACACCCATTTGTAAGCAATAATTTTCTCCCCCGGAGGAAGAGACACTAACTCCCAAGTACCATTCTTTTTCAAGTAATTCATCTCAGTGTTCATGGAAGCTACCCACTCAGGATTTTGGAGAGCCTCATGCATAGATTCGAAATAGAAATAGAGTGAAGACAAATTAAAAAAGCACGATAGGACCCTAAAAGATGATCATAGGAAAGGTGCTCGAAATAGAATGGTTAGCACTATAAGAGTTAGCATAACGAGTAGGAAGGCATATATCACGAGTGAGATAACAAGATTAAAAACCAAAAATACGTGGGGGAGGGGGGACTAAAAAATAGAAATAGGTGGGGGAGAGGTGGGGAAGAAGGAGCATCAACAGTACCTGAGTCCATAAGAGGAGGAGGCAGGGGCAACCGAGAGCGACGAGCATAGACTTGAAAAGGGGGTTTCTTAGGATGAGTGGAAGACATATCAAATAAAGGGATAGGATGGGCCAGAAGAGAAACTGGCTCAAGAGGAGGAGGAGGTGGGGTTGGGGTTGAGGGAGTATCAGACCTACCAAAAAATGGAGTATCCTCATGGAAGGTAACATCACGAGAGTGATACATATGTCGACAAATAGGATCATAACATTTATAAGCTTTAGACATGGTAGGATAGCCCACAAAAACACATTCAATTGTCTTATCATCAAGTTTATGACATGAGGGGCGCCTATCCTGAACATAACACACACATACACACCTAAAACCCGAGGTAACGGAGGGAAAAGAGGGTTAGTGGGAAAGATAGAGTGAAAATGTGTTCTTCCATTTAAAACTTTGCTTGGAGTGCTGTTAATAATAATTGTGGTAGCAAGAAAAGCAAGGTGCCAATAGGATTTAGTAACATGCATACCCCGTAAAAGACATCGAACCATTCCCATTAAGTGGTGATTCTTACGTTTCACCACCCCATTTTTGCTCTGGAGTGTAGGGACAATTAAGTTGGTTTAAAATTCCCTTTTGGTTAAGTTATGACATAAAACTTCAAAAACATAACCCCATATTATCAGACCTAATGTTATGAACAGTGGCGTTAAATTGTGTTTTAATCATTTGGAGGAATTGGAAAAACAAAGGTAAGACCTTAGAATTATGTTTAAGTAAATATACTACATACATCTAGAGAAATCATTAATAAAAGTGGCGGTAATTATGACCAATGAAGTAGTGACAAGTGAAGGTATCCAAACATCATAATGAACAAGGTCAAACATACTATGTGCACGACTCATATGAGAAATATAACTAGTATGAATATGTTTAGACAACCCATAGATTTCACAAGTAAACCTCTTGTCTTTATAAGACTTAGACAGAGAGGGAAAAAGTAAACATAAGTACTAAAAATTGACATGTCCTAAATGGTCATGACACAGATGCTAAGTTGGTAAGGAAATAAAAAAAATAATGGCCTCCGTGGATGCAGAGGCACAGAGATCAGAAACAAAAGTAGTAGTAGGGGAGGATCCCCATAGTGGTATAGGCCATCGCGCTCATGTCCCCTACTAAAAACCCTCTTCGAACTCAGGTCCTATAAATAGCAATGCGAGAATAATAATATGATAACACAATTTATATATTTGTACAGTTGATAACAATGATGAGATTAAAAGAGAGTTCGGGAACATGCAACACAAAAGATAAAGTGAGAGAATGAGAGAGACGAATATTTTCCTTGCTACGAATACGAGAAAATGAAAAATTCGCAAGACACACACTACAACACATGGGGATAATGGGGTAAGTAAAAAATGATGCCTCTCGAGTCATATGATCAGAAGCTCCAGAATCCAAAACCCATGTAGGCTTAACAACTTTAAAATGAAAAGCAGGTGAGGTAACTGACACAATAGTAGCGGTGGAAGTAGAGTGCCCAAGAGAGATCAGTTGTTCCTAGAAGAGGTTATAGAGGTTAATTTGAACCAGAAGATGGCTACCATCCTCGAGAGAACTAGAAGGAGTAGAAATGCAAGCATCAATAATGGAAGATGTCTTGGGAGGGCCAGAGTGTTTGGCCTTAGCAAACTTTCGCTTCAACTATGGATGAAGTTTGAATCATCGATCTTTGGATGGATAAAAACCCCACAATAATGGCAGGTCGATCGTCCATCATGGGTACGAGGACCAATATGAGCCGTAAATGCCATGTGATTAGTAGGAGGAGATTGAACTGAGCAGTAACTTAAGAAGTCTGAGATTACCTGAGACAATGTTCCTCTACATCCACAATAGCAAAGGCCTCTTTAAGGGGAGGCATAAGAGATGTGTTTATGATATGAGTACATAGATCATCGTACTCAGATTGTAAATCCATAAGAAACACATAAGTGTGCTGAAGATCCAGACGCTGTATTGGAATAGAAATGACCTTAGGAGGGAAGTCTATGAGTGTCTCGAACTGGGATAGCTCCTCCCAACGGCATAGTAGATATCTAAAGCAGTGGGAGATAGAGAAGTTGAGTGACTCCTGTGAGGCATGAATAATATCTTGATAAAGCTAAGATACTCAAGCATCATTATGAGCATGAGCGTACATCTGATTAAGAGCTCTCCATAAATCACAAACAAACTCATTGAACATAAACATGGTATAAATGCGCTCCTTCATGGAGTTGAACATCTATCCAAGAATAGTGCAATGATCTATCCCCCATTGATTAAAAATAGCAACATCCTTAGCATCCAGTTGGATTTCAGTCCCCAATAACCAACTAGTCTTCCCTTTCGACCCAATAAAGAGGTGAAGAGATCGGGACCATGAATTAAAATTCATTCCATTCAATAGTACACTAGTAACCAGATGAGTAGGTTCATGTTGGGTAGTAGTAACCTCTTTATACCATTCAAATCAACCATATCTCTAAATACTCAAATATAATCCAACAAGTACACAAATAGGAAAAAAGTTAGTAAGGTGCTACTCAATCAACTCAACAAGATCAAGGGTTAAAAACCCATATAAACAATGCCAAAAACATTGGCAATGAGCTTAACCAAGTAAATCCAGCAACGTAGATAGGTATAAACCCTAAAAAATATTAAATAAAGGCAAATTTATATCCTAATACATGGGAATACAACCCAAAAACAAAAGGGACTAAAACCCCCAAATTAAAAAGTGTATAAACCCTAAAAAAGGAAGAAAAATGGTAGAGGATTTTACCCAATCAAACTAATGACGACTAAACCCTCTGCAGTGAAGAGATCGTGATTTTAGTGGATAAAAAAAGGCACCTCGGGCGGCCAGGTGAGGGGCTGGCTAGACCAAGGGTGGTCGAAGGCGAGAGAGAGAGAGAGAGAGATGAGGCAGGGTAGCTAGGATTTAGGGCTGGGTTGCTAGGGTTTTGGAGTGATGTGTTAGGGTTTGTGGTGGAAGGTACTTTGCTCTATCAACGAAGTAGATTTTTATGACATAATGTCTTATTCAACTTGAGTGCCAATATGTATATTTATATTAAGAGGTGAGACAAAAGAAATATTGAGACATCAACATGGGACAAGCCACACTCAAAATACATATAAATGTAAAAACACATTATCCAACCATTCTAACATGGGTGGTATAGTGATGGTGTTTCTTCGTGGTGACATGTTAGGATCATACGTTCAGAATGGTAAGGGGTCTGCGATTTGAGATGCGAATGAATCGATCCATTGAGTGAGTTTTGGTATAGATTGGATGATGGAGGTACTGTGTAATGACCCCCCATTATTATGTGTGTATTTATTTTGTAATTCGTTAGGTGAGGGACCCTACAAGTTTACTGATAGAGGAATGAGAAAGTCCCTGAATGTAGATGCCTTCGTATGGTTGTTATGATAATTATATACATGTATATGATATGTTTTCGATGATGGACACTTTATTTGAAAGTCATATATCACATTTATGTGTTTTGTTATAATATTTTGTATATCTTATTTTATGGGTGAAAGCTAGTACGAGATCGTATTGTATACATACGTTATAGTCCACTGGTGGACACAACTAATCAAAAGATGTTAAGGTAAAATGTACGATATGAGATCGTGAGTATCTTAGTAAGTAAAATATGGGTATTTGGTTATAATATGTACATGTGTATTTAGTTGTGTCCCATGGTAGTATTTTGTTATGTGGTATTTCTTATTAATCTAGTGGTAGAGACTTATTAGTATTGATTATGCCTTGGGTCGGGACACTCGTGTAATATTTCACTTACGTTTAGGGATGAGGTATATTTTGCTTGTGAGTGTTGACCGGATTACATGTTTATCATAAATTAGTCGCACAATTATTATTGTTTAGATACTGTAAGTTATTTCTTGTAACTTTAAGTCACCCTTGTCCCAACTAGTATTATTATTATATACAAGAAAAGCAGGATTGAGTAGTCAGACTTGTGGTGGTTGGAGATTCAACTTTCATTCTTAGGGTAGGAGCTTTTGTTTTCATTATAGCAATCACATTTATTCAGGAGTTATTATTCAAAGGTGGTTATTATTGTATCTTTCTTTTCAGTCGAGAAATTTGTATAAAATGTATGTTTTTTTACAGTGGATTCAATTTTATTGGAGTTTCAATTTAATTTCAGTTTAGTTTGTCTCATTGGTATCCTATATCATTTTTATGTATGGTTATTAATTTATTTACAGTCGTGTTTATTGATCGTTGATGCTGAGAATGATATAAATTACATAATTCTCATTGTGTTCGGAATAATCGGGCGTTGAAAATAGAGGATGTTACATTATTTTGGGCTTATTTAGAGGCCCAAAATTAGGCCTTTTGGTGACTTGCGAATTTAGAGTTATTTATGGTGTGTTGACCCTTAATAGTTTAACACTTCACACACAAAAAACAAACCCCGGCTACCTAAGAGATTAAGGAGAACTTGGGAAGAACTTTGAAGAGGAAGAACAAGGGATAATGAGGAGGAATCACTCGTTCATATTGTTCAACCAAGAAATCTCTTACTTTCTCACTGTATAATCTGTAATTAATTTATGATTTTATTATCATGAATCTATTTTGGGATTAAAAGCATGTTTAAGGATTAATCTTCTATCTTAATCACATTTTTATTGAGATTAATTCGGTTTAGACTTTGGACTATTAACGGGTTTAACTTTGTTTTCTAAGATTGAATCTTTTGATGAAAAACCTTAAGTTGATCCGTTTTGGGTTACCATTATGTTGTTAGAACGCGTGTTTAGGACCAAACCACTTGTGTTTATAAAAGCCCTATGTTAATTTAATTTTAAATATAAAATCTCATATTAGGATTATGTTATTTAATGTTGTATAAAAGCTTGGTGTATTAATAATGGAGGTTGGGGCCGCTTTTTGTAAATTTAGAACGATGGAGATGAGTCAGAACCCGTGGATTGATTGTGATGTTGGCGAGTTTGGGACAATAAATGCTTTATTAGGTTTTTCGGGCCTATTTAATTGTGGTTTAACTTTTATGATCAGACTCGTATAATTTATATGATACTAAACTAAAACAATACAAGAATGGTTTAATTAAGGTTTTGACAAATAGTAAGACTTTAATTAAATGGTACAATCCGGCTGTTAGGGTTAGGTTGATCTGGGGCACACTCGAGAGTTTATACGATATCCTATATTTATATATATACTAGGATATGCCTGTGCCTAAAGACACGACGCAAAGGTTAGAAAGTGTACATCATTGTTTGGATCATATGTCATTTAGTTCGCAATCGATAATCAATTTTTGAAATAACCCATTGCACTAACCTAATAATTTAAAAAAATGGAAATTTTTTGTAAGTTTTTAAACATACATACATACACCGTGGTACGAACCTATAATGTCAAAAAAATTACAATACGTAATTGTAAAAAAAAAAATAATTGGACAAATTTTCATATGTTAATATAACTATTCATTGTGTTTAATCGTTTTTTATATATACACCGTGTTTATGTACATACATACATACATACACCATCGTACGAACCCATTATGTTAAAATAAATTACAACACATAATTGTAAAAAAAAATTAAAAAATTTGACAATTTTTCATATGTATATAACTATTCATTGTGTTTAATCCGTCATGGATCTTGAAATAATTATTAATTATTTATTGTATAACACATTTATAAACAAATTAAAAATATTGGGAAAAATTTATTTATATATCGATCCATCCTATTTAAAAATAAAAATATTTATAATAATATTAATAGTCCATCTTGATAAAAGCCCTATGTTAATTTAAATATTAAATATAAAATCTCATATTACGATTATGTTATTTAATGTTGTATAAAAGCTTCGTGTATTAATAATGGAGGTTGGGGCCGCTTTTTGTAAATTTAGAACGATGGAGATGAGTCAGAACCCGTGGATTGATTGTGATGTTGGCGAGTTTGGGACAACAAATGCATTTATTAGGTTTTTTGGGCCTATTTAATTGTGGTTTAACTTTTATGCCCAGACTCATATAATTTATATAGTACTAAACTAAAACAATACAAGAATGGATTTAATTAAGGTTTTGACAATTAATAAGACTTTAATTAAATGGTAAAATCTGGTTGTTAGGATTAGGTTGATTTTGGGAACACTCGAGAGTTTATACAATATCTTATATATATATATATATATATATATATATATAGGGGGAATCTATCGGTTGAGGTTTAATTTCAATGTTTTTTACCGTGTACCACACTCCTAGCTCATAACGTAGGACTTTGTGGAGGTCAATATGTTTTAGTCAGATGTTCAGGATGGTCACCACTTTGTGATGTGATATGAAGATGAATCGATCCATCAGGCGAGATATTCGATGGTGTTACTTCATGGTGACATGTTAGGATCATATGTTCGGGATGGTAATCGTCTCGCGATGTGAGACACGAATTGACTCGATCCATGATGATGGTGTTATTATGTAATGATCCCCCATTGTTATATGTGTGAATATTTTAAATACTTTAGGTGAGGTACTCTTACGGGTGTATCGAAGGAAGCACGAGAATATCCCCAGAAGGTAGATGCCTTCGTGTGGTTGCTATAAGACTTATATTGATGTATGATGTTAGTCCAACGATGGAATATGAGATTGTGTATATTATGTTGTACGAGTGACATGAGTGGGGGTTGGTACAGGATCGTATTGGGTACTTATTATATAGTTCAGTGATGGACTCATTTAATTAAAAGACACTAAGATAAGGTAATATGTTACGTTATGAGATCGTGTGTATTTTAATGAGTAAAAGACTGATATTGGGTTGTAGTCTGTACATGTATAGTTAGTTGCATCCCCCAGTGGTATTTTGTTATTCTATGTTCTCCTATTAGTTTAATTTTATAAACTATTAGTAATACTTAAACCTTGGTTTGGGACATTCGTATACTATTTCACTTATGATGACAGGTGAGATATCTCTTGTATGTGAGTGTCGACATGTTAAGATGTTCATGGTAAATGACTCGTATGATTATTAATGCTTTGATACTGTAATATATTTCTTACAACTATAGGGTGCCAACCCAATTTATAAACTTTTTCCCTAGGTATTATTATGGTTACATACAGGAACTACATGACTAAGCAATCAGACTTGCATTACTTAAAGATTCATTTTATCATTCTTAGAGTATGAGTTGTTGTTATGTTTTCGTAGTCCACTTGTATCCATGATTTTTTTTTGTTCAGAGTTGTTTACAGTTGTATTTTTATTTCAGTTGGGGCTTTTGTACAAAGGAGATTTATTTAAGTGGATTTAATTTTATTAGACTTTTATTTTATCTCAGTTCAGTTGTGCTCAACGCCGTTCATTATCATTATTTGTCGTGGATGGTTTTTATTTACTGTCATATTTATTTATCTTTGATAATGAGTGATATAAACTGATTAATGATACCTATCTTCGGCGTGTTAACTTGATCAACTGCGCGTAATAAAGGGGCGTTATATAATCCCAAGCCCCCCCCCCCCATATATCAAATTCCTATTGCACTTCCCTCAGCACATCATGGACTCTCTTGTCAATTATCCTCCCAACACTCCATGACCCCAAAATAACTCAATCACAATAACAAGTCACGATAGGATTCTCCACAAATTAGGTAATTATTATTCTACCCAATTCTATAACTCAACACATGCGTAATATCATCTAAATACGATTTTCCCAACTACTCGGCATGAAAACAATATCACATAGTGCAATAAGAGTAATATATACAAGGATGGCATATAATATGTAACATATATCATGAAGTATATGTATACAGACAAGGGTGAACTTGTATATTACAAGAAATAATCGTAGAGGAAAATCCCTACCTTAAATGAATACAAATTCACGTAAAGTAATATTTCTAAAATTTTGTCGTGAACCAACTTCAAAAATTGATCTCGAATTCGTAATCTACGCAAAAAAAATGATTAACTTTCATGTCTAGGTCATCTTCAAACTCCAAGCACAAGGCCTCCATAATAGGGTTTACAGATAACAAACAATGGTGGTTTTAGAGTTTCTGATAAAGCGTATTGTAAGTGTTTGATTTAATTATGGTATGCGTGTGAAATAAAGATTATGGTTCAATGCATAACAATAAAGGTTCAAAGTCGTGAAGAACAAGAAAATCAAAATTTCATTGAAATCCCATGCAAAACAACCCAATCAAAAGAACCTGCCATTACCTTCTTTCCCACCTGCTATAGCAGTGCACCAAAACCTCTATAATGGTTGGAAAACCTGCTTTCCTCTCACCCCTTCCTTCCGTTATTCTATTTCTCTTCTCCTTCTCCTAAAATCCTACTCTCCCAATCCCATTATGATATCTCAAGCTCAAAACTAGCCTAGACATAACTTTCCCAAACTTGTATCCTAAGTAAAACCAAAAGATATAAATGTCCCTGACCTTCCAACTTAAATTTTGAAAGAATATAAATTCGAATAAATCTAAATACATGCAACAAAATCGAGAAAAGTGGGATAATAATTCTCATAAATCGATGCTGAAAATATGGGGTATTAACCCCACATGTTAATGGATTATTTGACTTAACCCCAGGTTTCATAATCTCTTTGACATTACCCCCAATTTTCTGATAGAAGTCTAACACTGTAAAAAAATTCATAATTTATAATTAGTTATTACCCCGATAATATTTTTAGACAAAACGTCGCTAATTAAAAATCAAACCTTGTAACCAAACACCCTTTTTCTTCCCTTTCAACAAACCCTAAATCTAACACCATACCCAACTTCCTCTCTCTTTCTAAAAATCCAAACCCAACATATATGATAAAATATTTTTGAAGCATTACAATATAATATATTTCATTCTCGAAAATAGATAATTCATACGCTTGGAGTTCTTGGATTTGTGTGCTGGTGGTATATTTTCTTTTTAGGGGGCTTTTCGTTCGCCTTTTGATCATTCCCAGAGGCACCATCCTTGTTAACAATTTTAGATCTTCTATCACGCTCCTCCTCCCGGCTTCTTCTACCGACATTAGATTCATAATATTCAGGCACTCGGGTCATCTCACCTTAACCCTCTATACTCGATTGCAGATAAAAAATCATCATCATATGAATCAATTAAAACTTAATCAAACACTTCAAAAAGCTTTTATGCTTCAAACATCATCATCATATGCTTCAAAAAGATTTATCATTTTTTTTGTGTTTGGGTTTTTATATATATAGAGAGAGAGATGGGTATTTTTTTTATTTGGGATATTTTAATTATGGGTATTTTTATCAAAAAGTGTTGTTGTGGGTAATCGAATGTGTGGAGCGAGGGTCCTCTCCACAGGTCCTAGGATAAATTGTTCGTTTATTTGTCCCATTTTCTCCTTCTCTCTCTCTCTCTCTCTCTCTCTCTCTCTCTCTCTCTCTCTCTCTCTCTCTTCTTCACACTTCTCTTCTTCCTAATCTGTATCCCTTCCCCGTCCTCCCCCTCTCCACAGATTCCAACAAATTTAATCTAGATCCCCACCGCATTAGGTAAATTAGTGCCTAATTACAAATTATGAACTTTTTAATGGTGTCAGGCTTCCGTCATGAAATTAGGGATTATGTAAAAAGGAACACATGTGGGGTGAAGTAAAAAAAAATTAGTGTATCATTAGTTTTTAATTTTTTGGGGGTGATAAACCCAAAAGGGAATAAATAGTGGGGGTGAGGTTGAAATTAGTAGTTCGGTTGTGATTCCCTCGTGACTCATTGATCCGTCTGTAGGCGTTGGCATTTGAGGTAGAAATCCTTCCCTCCTTTTGAAAATTATTAACACCAACGATAACCATATAATTGACATTCAATGCACGCTTTCTAAACTCTTGCTTATCACGGATCTACAAACCCTCTTCACTTTCTTTTTGCTGCCCTATTTTTCTATTTATATATACTCCCTCCCTATTCTCTTTTTGTATCGATAAAGGATACCTTCAATCAATGCACCAGATGAACACATGTTTACTATCGGGAAATTTGGTTCCTTAATTACTTTCAAGAAAGGAAAGTGGACTATTAATTTCATCCAAAAGAAAATAGTGGAGACGGAGGGAGTATGTGTTTGCTTTCCTTCAATTCCTCTCTCTAAAATTTGAGTCGTGTCCTATTCGTTAAGTCCTACTAACTCATAACATATAATTGACTTATTCTCACTAATGGTTTTATCATTAATTCTACATTTGCAACTTTTTGAGCCAATTTTATGTGACTAAATGATAATACTCAAATATTGCGTATTTCATCTCTCGAACCTACGCATTTTGGCCCCCTCGGGTGCCTTAATCTCTATATTTAAGCCCGTTAACCAAAAAACCTCGGTTTATATTGTTAACATGCTATATGAGGTATAATTGGGCTTTTGTAGGTATTTAGATACAAAGAATGGAGTTCAGACGCATTTCGCTCAAGTTCCGTACACGAATGCACGTTCAAGGGCATTTTAGTCGTTTCACAGCTTGGGCACCTGTCCCAACATCTCCACGGAATTTGTATCCCTCCTCGCAATCTTCGTGTGGCCATAAATGGTGCACGATTTGAATCCCTTACGAAGAAGTTACGGCACTTTTAGCGAAAGAGAAAAATAACAAAACAAAAAGAGGGGAGAAGAGAAGGAAAAGGAATGCAGGGGGCTCACACCTGCTTGATAGATCGATCGATCGATCCTTCAGTTTTTGCCAATTGTGGGGAGACAGTGTCCATGACTTTCAACCATCGATCGATCGATTAAAGGGATCGATCGATCAATGCCCTATTTTCTGCAGATATTTTGGCTTTTCTTTTCTTTTCTCTTCTCTTCTCTTTTCTTTTCTATTTTATTTCCACTTACTATATAAACCAAATTTTGTGTAAATATCAGATATGAAGTAATAGAATAGATTTTATGATAGTTTTAGCTTAGGGTTTGGGTTTTTGAAGAGTTCTTCTTCATTTCTCTTTGGATTGACACCCAATTGGGCTTGTATGTTGCACTATTCATTACCCTCTCCATTAATATAATTTTTATTTCATTAATTCTTGCTTTGTAGTTAATTTACATGCTTTCTAATTTAGGTTTACATGCTTTGATTTAATTGCTTTTTAGTGTAACTTTACCGCGTTTATTTACCGCTTTTCTTTATCGCGCTTTTACCATGCTTTCTAGCTAAATTAGTCTAGGTTGTGTTTGAATGGAACTCACTCGGGTTGACGCGTTGCTTTGCTTTGGTGATGGTACTTACGGGTCTATTTCGGGTGCATTGTCCTAGTTATTGTTCCTAGGAGATTTGACAGGGCATATCATGTATGCCCCGTGCTTACGACCTTGCGTGTTCAATTTTTGGGGTATTTGTTGACCCCAAAATCGTATTAGGCTTTTATGCGGATTTAGGAGCGTGACAACCCTTGATTTAATTAACTGTCGAAACGAGATGCATTTGTAATAACTTGTCAACCCATGTGACCATTTTATATAAATAACCCGGGTGAGGGATATTCGACGCAACCTATAGCTTTTACCGCTTTGTTAATCTAGTTTCAATACAGTCACCTAGATTAATCATTTCCTTTTTTTTCATCTTTTCCTTTTTAGTTTGTAATTCACCTTTTACACTTTTATTTCTGGAATATTAAATCATATAAATTCTAGCATCTTGTCTCAGTGGATCTTTCGATACCCGACTTACCGTTGTGCTTACCTCGTAAGTGTAGTCATAATTTAGGTTTTTGTATCATCGCGGTGAAACGAAAACAACGATTATGCCCTCACACGAGCACACATTTCAAGCGGTGATCAAATTCCCGTAATCCTTTGACTTTCGGTAATCATTGTTATAATTCTCACAATTCTTGTAATCCTTTGACTTTCGGTCAATACTTGGAGTCCCAAAAAATTAAAAATTCAAAAATGACTTTCGACGAGTATAACGAAAGTCAAAACTTGGGTTATTGGAATTTTGATGATGATGATAATGATTTTGGGCCTTTACCTCCTTATAATAGGAATTTTGAAATGAATTGCAACAGTTTTCAAAATTTCTGTAATAATCAGTTTTCGTTTAAGTCCGATGGTAATTTTCAAAGTTCCCATTTTGATCACCCTTAATCAAAATGGCGCCGTTGTCGGGGATGAATTTTTTTTAGACTTTATTTGATTTATTATTTCTTACTATTTTCTTTCTATTTGTATTATTTGCTAATCTTTTTGCAGGACTTCCATATTTGAGCACTTAAAAACGCTTGAACTTCTCGCGTGCGCATATCTTTGTGGAATTCGCCATTTTGAGCCATTTTGGGGGGTAAGCACGTCTTATTATAATTCTTTTGGTAATCATTATTATAATTCTCAAAATTTCCGTAATCCTTTGACTTTCGGTCAATACTTGGAGTCCCAAAAATTACAAATTCAAAAATGACTTTGGGCGAGTATAACAAAAGTCAAAACCAGGGTTATTGGAATTTTGATGATGATGATGATGATAATCAATTTGGGCCTTTACCTCCTTATAATAGGAATTTTGAAACGAATTACAATAGTTTTCAAAATTTCTATAGTAATGAGTTTTCATTTAAGTTCGATGGTAATTTTCAAAGTTCTCATTTTCATGTATCCGCGCCTTGACCTATGACATTCGGTGAGGGCTTGCGTATGTATGAGAATGAGAAAATTGAAAATCGTTATCGGGAAGAAAATCATTTGTGGCAACATGACTTGGATTTATTATTTGTGTCCGACGACGATTTTGCTTCCGAGACTTTTGAAGTCGAGGAATGTTTTGAACAAAATGAGGTTTTTTACCTACTTTGGAACAAACCAATCTAGAATTTGCCCATTGCATAATAGATATTGAAAGTGAGGATGAAAATGACGTAATATTTATTTGCAATGAAATGATTTCTTCTTTGGCCCCCAAAGAAGAACATTTCATTGAAAATGATATTATTTCCTTCGAAACTCAATCTTCATGCGATGATGATTCATCTCATGAGTTTGAATTTCTTTAATCCCCATTTTCATTCTCAGTTATCACACCATCACAAGTACCCGATGATTCGGTTTCAAACTTTCATGTTTTAAACCTTTTCGTCGATGAGGAGTACTTGCTCGAGTCTCCCTCCACAATCGCATATTTTCCTTTGTGTGCGCCACCTCCCATTCCAATTTCAAAATCTTTGGGAGGATATTCATCTTTTCTAGGTCCCCATATGTTTTTGTCACCCGTTCAATCCAAATCCCCCATCGTCCCTCCAAAACTTTTAATTGACGATGGTTCATTTCTTCCGCCTTACACATGCCTTCCGTTGTTCAGACGGAATTCATATTTTTCGTAAGGCATGCTTATATGTGAGGGTACACCGGTTATCCTCCAAAGTCAAATCGTTTTCACGGTGGACCCTCAACTATTTAGACTTCTAGTGTACAGTTAGTATGAAGCCTAAATAGTAGGTTGTATATAGTTAGCTTTTTATTCTTTCTTTCTTTTTAATTTAGTCTAGTGTAATTAGTTAACTTTTTGTTATTTGTTATTTGCTATGCTCGGCACTAACTTGTTTTGTAGATTCTTTGGACTTGTTCTTATGGGGATCGCTCCAATTTTGGGTAATATCTCTCTTTTCCTCTCTTTGACTTGGTTCTTAATTAACATTGAGGACAATGTCAGGTTTTAAGTTAGGGGGTGTGGGATATTCTATCCATTTCTTTATTTAATCCATGTTTTTGCTCACATGTTAGTTACTTAGTATGCTTTTCTTAGAAAAATTCAAAAATTTCAAAAAGATCTTCTTTCTTTTTTCTCCTTTATTGGGCATTTTGCCTTTATTTCCGATGATAAATTTCAATAATCGCCCGATCCAATAGACAACTCAATGATGCATGTTCTCGATTTTAGAAGTTATTAGACTCTAGTCTTAATTATTGATATTATGAATAACTTCATGAATTAAACTTTAATCCCATGAGCAAATGCACTTTTATCGTTTTATTGATTTAGTTTAAGTTTTTTATAACTCGGTAATCTTTTATTTCATTGTATATACTTAAACCGAGTAAGCTTTGTACCTTTCATCGTTTGTGAGTGCATACACTATTCTTTTCTCATTGAAAAAGTTGAATTTATCGATAATCTCTCTATTCTTTCATTTGATCGTTCATTTATTGAGTTCATATATGAAATGTATTACTTGGGCATGATTTTCATATATTGTTTTGACTCGAGAATTGCATAAACTTTTTGAAATGATCATAAGAATTCTTTGTTATATCACCCATATTAGCCTTGACCTCACCTTTAATGTTTACCCTTGTCAACCCTTTGAGCCTAAATAATAGCCTTTCGTTTCATACCCCAAAATTCGATAACCAACTCAGCATTAGAGTTATATACCATACATACACTTTCCATACCTTTGTTTGGAATGTTACTTGGGATTGAATGATGTTGTGATGTGTGACACCCCGCCTAATAAAATACCGGGTGATCAGTCCTATACCAAATTAAAACAGAAATCCCCGTTGGATCATCATTAGCATCACTGTCGAAAACTTTTTAAAACTTACTAACCACCTAGTATTCCAAAAACTGGTGCCAAATTTTAACTTGTTAATTAAAAAAAACAGTACATGCGGAATTAAATATAAACCATTCACACAACTGAATAAAACTCAACTGGATAATTAATTAAATAAATTTGCCGAATAAACCATCGGCCACCAAAGTGAAATCCAATACAAATATCCAACACCTGAATAAATACAATCTGAAAACTGCACTGAGAAGTCTGGGCGACAAGCCCTAAATAAAACTGGAACTGATAAATGATTCCTACTCTAGGAATGAATGAGCGATGCGTCTAATCCAAATTCCTGCTAACATCTACATATGCTGTAGCTCCATGTCCCTGGAATAGAATATCAATCCTGGCGTCCCTGTAGCTGGACACCTAAAAGGTTTTGAAAATAGTTTTATAGCAAGGGTTAGAACCCAAAACATTTTGAAAATATTTAGCAAGTGAATTAACTGCAGTAATTTAAAATTCATGAATGCGCTTCATATTTAAGTTAGTGTCGCACTCCCTTGTGGAGATTCTCACCCCTCCACTATTGTGCACACCTACCGGTTACCTTAACCCCACCTAGTTGTACTACCCTGTCCAACTAGTCCTGGTATAACCTTCCCTTGCCATACTACTCTAACCCGAGTATAATAATTTCTTGAATTATAAGTTATCTCACAATTAACTTAATTAATTCCTCTTAAATAGTAGCGTATAACTGTGTCACAAGTTATATAAAGTAAATACATCACACACTGTGTTATTACCCGCATATAATATTTACTACCATTATATACGTACCTTTACCACAACATCCACACATATAACATACGTATATCCATCCCTTCAAGTATACCCTTGTCAGATGATTCCCTCTAAAATGCTATCTCACTAGGTGTGCTCACAAAACCTAGTTTTCCCAAGTTGGAATCGCTCACCAACTTGGCTAAAAATATAAACGTAGTGCAGGCGGTCATATTCCTTTTCTGAAAGTGAGATAAATCCCTCACCCATATATACCGAACGCTATGGCCTGGGGATATACTCGCCCAACTCCTCAAGCTAGGGGATTTACCCACATCGCGCAACCTCCCTTGATAGCATTAGAGTATATAAATTGAATAAATATCTAGTCACTGATATTTAATATCATACACAATATATACACGTATGTATGTATGTGTATATATATATATATATATATACTATCACTACACCGTATATATATAATATAAATCCCGGCTTTACCGTGTACTCAAAATCCCGTACACTGCCTGAAATTTCCTGAGTTTGTGGCCCGACTCAACACAATTAATTTTCTCACTTAATAATTTATCATCTTCCCGAGTCTATGGTCCGACTCTAATATAATTAATTCACGCCTCAATTAATATAATACTTTCCCTGAGTCTATGGTCCGAATCTAATTAAATTAATTAACACACCCATTAATTTAAATACCGCTCCGAGTCTATCGTCTGACTCTAATTAAATTAATTAACATACTTATTAATTTAATACCTCCCCGAGTCTATCGTCCGACTCTAATTAAATTAATTAACACACTTATTAACTTAATACCTTCCCGAGTCTACAATCCGACTCTAGTTAAATTAATTAACACACTTATTAACTTAATACCTCCCCGAGTCTACAATCCGACTCTAATTAAATTAATTAATACACTTATTAATTTAATACCTCCCCGAGTCTACAATCCGACTCTAATTAAATTAATTAACACACCCATTAATTTAATACTTACCCGAGTCTACAATCCGACTCTTATTAAATTAATTAACACACCCATTAATTTAATACCTACCCGAGTCTACAATCCGACTCTTATTAAATTTATTTACACATTAATTAATCAACACAAATCCGAGTCTGTGGTCTGACTCTAATATAATTAATTTACACATTAATTAATTCATACCAAACTGAGTCTGTGATCCGACTCTAATATAATTAATTTAGACATTAATTAATTCATACCAAACTGAGTTTGTGGTCCGACTCCCAGTTAATTAATTTACACATTAATTAATTTATACCAAATCCCGGGTCTACAACCCGACCCTAAACTAATTAATTACAACATGAACTAATTTAATACTTTTCCGAGTGTACCCTCCGACTCTACCTTCATTAATTATCACATCCATTAATTTAATAACTTGGTGTCACCCAACCATTATCCCCGGACCCGCTCACTTGGCCCATACCTTAATATTTCCCGAGTCTATGTTACGACTCCAAATTAATTACTCTCTCTCTTAATAATTAATTTAATACTTTGATGTCACTTAACCAACATACCCGGACTCGCTCACTTGGTCCATTTAACATCTCATAATTTCATTCCCACATTTTCGCCCACAATGTGTCGCACATTCATCTCCATAATTTCCTAATTATATTTACCTATAATTACCAATATATCCGGACTCGCCCACTTGGTCCATAATTAAATTCAATATGTTTCACCCAAAATTTTCACTTTAAGTCTCAACTCTTAACTTAGATTGCACATTCCTAATAGCTATCTTTTGAGCTCCTAGCTATTAATCTCTTTATAATTTTTTCACCCATTTGAAATTATACCCAAAAATCCAAACAGAAATTGAGGCATATATAGCAACCAACATGACCTTCCAGAATTTCTCCATCGTCGATTGATCGATAGCCCTCGATCGATCGATCGATCATCCCCTGGCAGTCCTTCTTCCCCACGAAAATTTCCACCATTAACGAGCTTTCAAGATCTGATTTTCCCTTCCATCCTTGACCACACATAACCAAATCTTTGAACCCCTTGATTAAACTAATTTACAACATAGATACAACAATAACTACCCTTTTATCCCCACCACAATTCATTGACTCACGAATTAGGTTTATCCATAAATTTCCATGAACTTTGTTCTACAATTCCAGTTTCAGATTTAAATATTATCCTTCTATATTCCGGGTTTCTTATTCAAATCAGATATCTATGCTCAGAGATATACAACACAACAAATTCTTACTTTGAATCTCATTCAATAGTTTCCATAAACAAAACCCCCATTTTTTGTACCCATTTATCCCCAAAATGGATTTTGATTTACACATCAATATGATATGAATTGATTATCATCAATTTAGAAATCACAACAGTTAACCACTTGCCTGGAATTGTTCGTAGTGTCTGATCCGTTGGTGTAGTCGCTTAATTTGGATCCAAAACCCCTAATTTAGCTCTTGATTTGCTTTCTCCCAATTTCCTCTCAAACCCTAGGTTTAGAGTTGAGTTGACTGCCGTTCTCTAATCTCTCAATTAGGTTAAAAACACCCAATCCCATTTTTGGCCATGTGGGTCTAATTAAAAAGGCCCAACTCACGCCATGTGGGCCCGACTATGCCCAAAAATACCTCGAGACCCAATTACTACCCACGGGTACTCTTTTCTAACTATCTCGACCCATCTGGACGCAACCGCACACTCGGAATTGCCATTTGAAATACTTTTCGAAATTGCAAATTTTGACCCCAAATGTGACACACGAGATTTTGAACCACTAACTTAAGAGTCGCCGATTATAAATAATTTGGCTCACTCAATTAAATTCTCCAAGTCATGAATTTAACTTTCTCCAATTTAAATATTTTCATAACTCCTAAAAATAATTAAGTATTAAATCCTCAAAATTACGGGGTGTTACATGATGTCGGTTGCAATTTAGGCATATGAGAGTTTGAAAAGTACAGAAAAGAAAGATGTGAAAAAGAGAAAGCAAAAAGCAAAAGAAAACATGAGAAAAAGAAGAAAAGAAAATAAAGAGAAAGTTGTAAATGTTGTGCATATAGTTTAATAAGATTTGATTACTCTCCCCGATGATATATATAATGCCTTTTTGGAACTTGTTTTCCAATTTTGATATTGCCCGCATTTTCCCATTATTCCAAGTTTTCATTTCCGAACACTTTGAATCCATACATACATTCCTTTCATTTCGTACCCTAGCCTACCTACATTACAACCCTATTAAAGTCCTATGTGATCTTTAGTTGATGTAATTCAAAAGTTTAAATAGTTTTGATAATTTGTGAAAATACATTTCGCCTCTTTTAATGTGCGGTATCTTTCATTGAGATTATAATTTTTAATTTCATATATAGCGTTCTTCATTTGTGACATGTGTGCGTCTTAGTTTCCATTTATATTTACACTTTATGACCGCATGTTTCGTGTGTTACCTCCCTGTTTTGAGTGAATTCGCTTGATGAGTGTAATGCCCGTGAGGATTGAATATATGCCTGCGTTAATTTAGTATCCGGTTTGTTTAAGTTTTTGCCAAATCATATTTTGCGTGTTGTGACAACCCGTATATAATTACGATAAATTATATTTAAATCATACTTATCTTACGTGATATGAATAATGTGTTATTAGTATATCTAATGTTAAGTGATTATGGTTAGTATAATTCTACTTTCATAAATCATGAAATGTCGAATTATTTACGAACACAAGATTTGGTTATTTTCGATAGAAATGTTCCTGTTTAAGACTAGTTTTGACCCTTATAACATTACAATTGACATGAGGTAAAAACTACATAGTTGTATACATATGAGTTAGGGTGGTAACACAATAAACGTTGCATCAAACGGATGTTTGAGTAAGAAGTTAAGCCAAAATTACGAACAAGGGGCAAATATGTCAATTCCCGTAAGTGGTAAATTGTCTTTTATTAAACCAAATGTTTTAATTTGATTGAATGGATTGGGAGGCAGCCTTGGCCGACTTAAAACTCTTCTCCTAACATATTTATTCAGCCAATTTAATCCTAAGTTCATTTTTTAGGACTTTTGGCTTGAGGAAAGAGAAAGTAGAAGTTAAGGAAGAAAGGGTTTCATTAAAAGCTAGGAAAAGAATTCCAAGAAAATTCTTAAGGTGTTTCCAAGGTAAAATTATGCGTTAATATTATTTTAATATTCTATTATACTTATTTCAAAGTATATAAATCGTGAAGTATTGATTAAAATTCCATCCTCTTTTGTGATAATATGTATTGGTTCATACGTGAGATAAGTGGTGTTATAGGTCATATTGCTTTGTATTGAAACCCTTAGTATTCAAACTTGCATATCTCTTTGTGTACTCACTACAATTCAAAAATTCCAATTTGATATGAAAATAGACTCATATATTCATATCATATCCGAAAATTAGAATTTAACTCCTTATGGTTAGGCCTTAGTGATGGTTGCAAGTTGGTGTATAGTTGTTGTTTGTATGTTTCGTTTCGGTATGCCCTGAGTTTGGTCAAGCTTTTGAGATAGCAAATGAAGTCCAAATATTATGAAACTTTAATTATGTACTATTCAGTATGTGAAATGAACGTTTGTTGAAAATCATGTAAAGTTATGCTAGAGAAAAATTATGAAAATTCTTGGAAGTTGAAGAAATAATAGAGGAGCTTGTAGGGCAGATTTCTTGTGTTGTAAAGAAATAGTCATAACTTGCCCTAGGGAGCTTGAAAAATTACACCGTCACTTGTGATGGAACGTATATTCATATATGTTTTCATATTGATAAGTTTGGACACCTATATGTGTGCAATTAATGAATATGGGAAGGTTAAGTATGGAGAACAATAATTTTAGGCCATACTGGATATCCCATGAAAGAATATTTTTATCTGCTCCTTTCCAAGGGTATTTTGAGTTCATGTTTCATGTGTATATATATTCAGAAATATAATTTTATGTTTACTTGAGTTTAGTTATAAATTCCTTACGAGGTAGTTTCTAGGGTTGAATGTTCATGACCTTATCAACATATATACCATCGTTTCATCTTTACATATGTTTCATGGAATATGACTTGAGTAGAATCATATTGTGGTTGTGTACTCATTTAAAGTTACATAATTATATTAAGATAATAATTATGATTGAGTTTCAGTACTGATTTAGTTGGATTAACAGGTGTAAGGTCAAATCAACCAAGTTCATCTCTACCCGAGGGAAACGTGAATACATAGTTGACAACACAAAATGAGTGTACTTACTGAGTTGATTTGGGATATGATATAAATGTATATATATTGAGATGATATGGCTTATTAAAAGTCATGAGATGTTATGATGTTATGGCTTATTAAAAGCCAAGATATGTTGAGATGTTATGGCTTATTAAAAGCCAAGAGATGTTGAGATGCTATGGCTTATTAAAAGCCAAGATATGTTGAGTTTCTATGCAATTCAGGAGATGTTAGGTTATTAAAACCTATGGATATGATTATTGCCTACGGGCAGGAGATGTGGGGTTTATTAACTCCGGATATGTATATGGCCTAATTTGGCACAGATATGTATATATTGATATGTTGAGATGTTAATATAGTACTTTTACTATAGATAGTTGTAGTACATTCACTGAGTTTTTAAACTCATGGTTTTATATGTTTACATTTTCAGGTTTTTCAGCTGTCACTGCGAGGTCTAGGAGGTTGAGTAAATAGAAGTAAGGTTTTGTTAGTTTGTTTTATACACTGTACTAGTTGTAATTAAGTTAAATGATATGTGAGTTCTGTTGAAATTATGTCTCCTTAAAACGATTGGATTTTAGTATTCCGCATTTTAACCTTGAAGTTGTTTCAATATGTATTACTAAAATAATAAATAAATTGTAATTGTGGTTTATAAACTATTTAGTTAATTATATCCTAATGGGGTTAGGGGGTGACACGTGTGCTCCCCTCCCATATTTTAAAGTTTCAATTCTATGAGGTGCATTCTATGATTTTAATGATATCGGACTTTTGTTTGAATTCGTTCAATTTGCTAATAATGCGTATGAAATCTTGTTCGCTATTTTTGAGCTTGTCGCATGTTGGTTTAGGAATATTTTGAGGAAACCATGTGATGTTTGCGGGTATCATCCCTAAAAACCCTCACGAGATGACACTCGTCCACTAGAGCAACCTAGGGGTTTAACCGCTTATTGCATACGCTAAATGCAATCGAATTGCCCGCGAAAGTGGCCTTATGCTTTTATACCATACTTTTGTACTATCTCCTGCTTTTGGTTTGCTTGTAGTTCTTGTTGCATCCTATTTCATTGCTAGGAACTAGCAATGTGTAAGTTACTCTCATGTGACTAGAGCTGGAAGTCACAACCCGAATACAAGAAACCGCCCATTTCTACCCAGGTCATGCTACTTTGGGGCCCATCGATTCAGAAATATGGGCCAAAACGGGTTGGGTATAACTGTTTTGCGAGTTAAGAACAGCCCATTTGTAACCCATCATTTACATTAGATATATATAAAGTGTTGAAAACCCAATTTCTTTAAGCCTCTTCAAATTAAGCTAAAGACAATAGCAAGTTCATCCTATTTCTTTTTTTTTTTGCCCATTTTTCAGTTGGACACTCTCTCTTGATCTCAAGAACACTGCCAATCAGATTTGTCCTCTTTAAAAAGCACCCACATTCTTGCTCAGGTCGGTAGGCACACCCAACCCATTTCTATCCCACTCGCCACCTCAACCCATTACTAGCCCACCTATATCTTGCCCAACCCATGACCTACCCGCCCAAATCAACCCATGGCCCATCCATTTGCCAGCTCTACATGTGACTAACCTCATACTTCACTATATTTTAAACACTAACCATGCGACAACACTCTTCCTTCTTAACACATACAGAGTCGGGTACAAGTATCTTGAAAACATTGAAATTACTTATGTATTAATGTGATTTTGATATAATTATCGTTAATTTGAAATGATACTATGCTTCGGATGCCCTGCTCTATGTGTGTGTGTGTGCGCGCGCGCGCGCGCGCGCTTGGGATGCCATATTTTAATGTGATTTCTTGTGATCTATCTTAAATTGGCTACTGCACTGTTATATAATTTTTTTTAAATGTCTCTTCGTTTTTACATGCAAGAACCATCTATACACGTCTCCCCTTACCTCTTATTTGTATTAAAGTTGCATTTCTTACTATAATTGGAGCCCATTCCCAAAAATAAATCTGAAATTTGAAATGAAAAGTTGTGTGTGTGTGTGTGTGTGTGTGTATATATATATTATATGAGAGGGGGTGTCTTACTGTTCTAAAAAATCAACGGCTGAGAGAAAAAATTTTGGAACGATCTAGGGGTGTGGTATTGTGCCACGTCATAAGAAGAGATTATGACATGGCAAAGTTGGTTGAAGAAGAGGTTATTTCGGTAAATTTGTTGCACACGTCTTTTGTAATTAATACCTCCACAACACCGACCCTACCTACTAGGTACACGAGGCTCAAAACAAAAAAAAATGCTTCATAATTGTTTCGTTTGAATTTCAAATTAAAGGCTTCATTTTTCGTGTTACCAAGAAAGTGAAATTAGAAGATAATTGGTTTTATGGTTTTGAAACACCATTCTCTCTCTCTCTCTCTCTCAAACCTCTCTAACTTCTCTTTCGTCTCACAAATAAACCCCCACCACCATAAACGTCCCACGGTCACAAATGCCGGCAAACCATGTTCCTCACCGTCGATAAACTTGATCAACAACCAACGTTTTTGTCTCTTTTAGTTGTGTTTCGGCTTGAACCGTTTGTCAACGTCGAGGTATTCAATATTTTTTCTGAGCCATTTTAGAACCAATAGGTTTCGATTAACAGATCAAACCAAATATGAGTTTTGATTTACAGATCCGACCCATTTTAGATTTTTTTTTTAAGTTGTGATTTTGCATCTCCAGCCATATATGAGTTGTGATTTATAGATCTGGACCATTTTTGAACCAGTTGGTTTGTGAGTTGTGATTTACAGATCGGAACAATTTTCTGACCCATGTACATTTTTTTCCATTTTATAGTTGAACTTGTATGCAAGCTATTTGATTAATGTCCTAATTCAAATTTGGATATATTTTGGCTTGTTGGAAAATTGGACTATTTAGAAAGCTGTCCAGAATTTTGTGGACAGATTTTTGAGCAACTTTGAGCTCAAATTTAGGTGGGACCCACACTACGAAAATCGTGGGACCATATACGAACGCGTTCTCCTCCACAAGGAGATTAACGTAGTATATTCATATGTCCAATTTCAATAAGTTATGAATAATAAATATGTCCCCAAAGTGACTATTAAAGCAATGAAAGTTAATGAATTGGGTATGTTTTAACTCTTGTCCCACATTGGAAGAGTAGTGGAAATTTGATGAGTTAATAACACCCCAAGTATGGAGTAAGGCTTGGATGCCTTGGGGTATCCCAACTCTTTGAAGGGGAGATGACCTAAGCTATGCACGGGTTGACTTTCGGTCAAAAGTCCACGCGCGCGCGTCCGTCCGTCCGGCCAGCTCGGCTTGATTCGGGCTTGGGCTTGGGCTTATAAAAATCTCCTACATTTTTTGGCCGAATTTATTTAACTTTTTGGGCTTTAATTATTAATTAATTACGAAATTAATTAATTAATTAATAAACTGTTGACAGTTATTGCCAACAGTGAACAGTTAATTCGTTTAACTGTTTTTTACAGTTGTTTGCCAACCGTCACCTACTTTGCAATAAATACAGATGCCTCCCTACGTTTTTAAACCATGAAAAATTTCCCTCCTCCAGAATTGTTGTCATATTTGTTCCAGAAAATTCCTGTCATATCTGTTCCAAAAATTCTTTCTCCTACATAACATCTGTTGCGTTGTTGTTGAGTAAAACCCACAGAATTGGGTTCGTCGTAATTAATTATTGTCGTGCTACATAATTAATTGGAAAATCTGTTCTATCTTGGGAGACAATATTCATCAACCTCGAAGCACATTGAAGGGAATAAATTGTCTTAAGGACACTGTGAAATCCACAGGGCTCGGATTATCTTTCCTTTTCTATTATTGTTTCCGAAAATTCAAGTAAGTTTTTTATTTTCTGTAATTTTGTTTTATTTCTATAATTAGATTTAATTCGTAATTCTGTACTTTTTTATTTATTAAACAGTAGAAATAACAATCTTAAGACAATTTAATCATTAAGTTCTACTGTTTTGTAGTGTACAGATATTTTTTTTAGAAATTTATTTGTTGAAAATAAATCTGTTTTGACAGAAAAATTGAATTAAATTCTTGTCCATTGCAAAAATGAATAAAACAATTTTGGTACAGAAATTAATTTCTATACTGTGTTTATATTCTGTTTTAGAAAATAAAAATTTTATTTGCGAATTTTGTTAAAATCTGTTTATGTAAAAAAACTTAATCTTAAAATTATAATTCTGTTTTGTACGGAATTATTTTTTATTATTAAAAAACTAGTGTGCCATAGATTTTATAATTTAATTCTGTTTTGTACGGAACTCTGTTTATATTATAATTTAATTCTGTTTTGTACGGAATTCTGTTTATATTATAGTTTAATTCTGAATTTTATTTGGAATTATTTTGGAATTTATTTATTGTGAATTATATTTGGAGGAAATTGGTGCACAGAATTTTGTATTCTGTTTTGATTAATTCATTATATATGAATTTTGTCATTGATAAAAATTCTATTTTTGTAATAGAAATGGAATCACAAAGTACGAACACTACTCCTACGAAACTGATTGTCACCAACACAAATGTGACTGCACCCGTATCTATGCCACATGGGGAGAAACCGAAAAAGTTCATTGGGGCTGACTTTAAACATTGGCAAGGACAAATGTACTTCTATCTCACTACCTGCCAACTAGTTAGGTTTGTATATGAAGATTGCCCCTCTATTCAAGAGGGAGATGACTCCGAAAAGGTTACTGCTATCGATGCTTGGAAGCATTCGGACTACCTATGCCGGAATTATATTCTGGCTTACTTGGACAAGACATTGTACCATGTCTACTGCACATTCAAAACATCCAAGGAATTATGGAATTCTTTAGAAAAGAAGTATAAAACTGAAGATGCTGGGATGAAGAAATTTATCGTTGGGCATTTTTCGGACTTCAAAATTGTTGATTCTAAATCTGTGATCTCGCAAGTGAAAAAATTCCAAGTGATCTTCCACGACATTCATGCTGAAGGAATGTCAATTAGTGAAACTTTCCAAGTTGCTGCAATTGTTGAAAAGTTGCCACCATCTTGGACTTTGTTCAAAAACTATCTCAAGCACAAGCGAAAGGAGATGAATGTGGAGGAGTTAGTGGTCAGGCTGAGAATCGAAAAAGACAACTGTGAGTCTCAAAAGAAAAGTGGGAAGAATCCAATGGAAATGAAGGTCCATGTTGTTGAAGGTCCTAAAAAGAACAAACGAAAGTATGATGGGGAAGGCACTTCCAAACAGAACAAGAAGAAGTTCAAAGGCAAATGCTACAATTGTGGTAAACCTGGACACCGCTCAAGCGAGTGTTGTAAGCCTAAGAAGCAAAATAAAAATAACCCTCAAGCAAATGTAACTGAAGGTGAGAATATCGTCAATGATTTGGCGGATATGAATATTTCAGTCGTGGTCTCTGAATATAACTTGGTTGGAAATACCAAGAAATGGTGGGTGGACACTGGAGCCACACAACACATTTGTGCAAACAAATGGATGTTTACCACCTATAAGCCTTTGAAAAATTAGGAGAACCTCTTTATGGGAAATTCTTCCACTTCTAAGGTGGTGGGACAAGGAAAGATTGTTTTAAAAATGACTTCTGGAAAGGAACTTACTCTCAGCAATGTTCTTCACGTGCCTGATATTCGAAAGAATCTAATTTCTGGATCTCTCCTGACTAAAAATGCTTTCAAGCTTGTGTTTGTGTGTGATCGTTTTGTGTTGTCTAAGAATGACATGTATGTAGGAAAGGGCTACCTAAATGAGGAGCTCTTTAAACTTAATGTTCTTACTGTAACCCCAAAAACATATGTTTCAATGAATGAAATTGCTAGTTCTTCTTACTTGATTGAGTCATCTAATATTTGGCATGCTTGATTAGGACATGTTAATTTTGATACATTGCGTAGATTAATTAACTTGGAATTTTGCTAAAATTTAATATTGATAAAAATCATAAATGTGAAATTTGTGTGGAATCTAAATTAGCTAGATTACCTTTCCATTCTATTGAAAGGATAACTGAACCTTTAGATTTAATTCACAACGATATTTGTGATTTAAAATTTTTTCAAACTAGAGGTGGGAAAAAGTATTTTATTACTTTTATTGACGATTGCACAAAATATTGCTATGTATATTTGTTGCATAGTAAAGATGAGGCTATAAATGCATTTAAACAATATAAGAATGAAGTTGAGAATCAATTAAGCAAAATAATAAAGGCTATTAGGAGTGATAGAGGAGGTGAATATGAATATCCATTTGAGGAATTTTGTTCTGAAAATGGGATTATTCATCAAACAACCGCTCCTTATTCTCCTCAATCGAATGGTGTTGCTGAACGCAAAAACTGTACTTTGAAAGAGATGATGAACTCAATGTTATTAAGTTCAGGAGCTCCACAAAATTTGTGGGGGGAAGCCTTACTTTCTGCTAATTACATTCTCAATAAAGTACCTCACAAGAAGACTCACAAGACACCTTATGAATTATGGAAAGGTCGAAGACCTTCCTATAAGTATTTACGAGTGTGGGGGTGCTTAGCCAAAGTGATGGTTCCTAAACCTAAAAAGGTAAAAATAGGGCCAAAAACCGTGGATTGTATATTCATCGGTTATGCTACTAATAGCAGTGCATATCGATTTCTAGTTTGTAAATCTGAGATTTCGGATATTCATGAAAATACGATTATTGAATCGAGGGACGCTTTATTTTTTGAAAATGAATTCCCGTATAATATGACCCAAGAATCTGGTCCTTCTAAAAGGATAAATTAAGCTACTACAAGTGGTACTCATCAACCTATTGAATCAATAGAGGATGAACCAAGATGTAGTAAAAGAGCAAAAACCTCGACTTCTTTCGGTCCAGATTTTCTAACACATCTGCTAGAAAATGAACCTCAATCGTATAAAGAAGCTATATCCTTACCCGATGCTTCCAATTAGAAAGAAGCAATTAATAGTGAAATTGAATCCATATTACGAAATCATATGTGGGAACTAGTGGATCTTCCACCAGGTTCAAAACCGTTAGGTTATAAATGGATCTTCAAAAAGAAATTGAAGGCCGATGGATCAATTGATAAATATAAAGCTAGACTTGTAGCTAAAGGCTATAGGCAAAAGGAAGGGTTGGATTACTTCGACACATATTCACCGGTAACAAGAATAACGTCCATTTGGATGTTAATAGCAATAGCTGATATTAATGGACTTGAAATACATCAAATGGATGTAAAAATTGCATTCTTAAATGGTGAACTAGACGAAGAAATTTATATGGAGAAACCTGAAGGGTTCAAAGCTCCCGGATAAGAAGGAAAAGTATGTAAGCTTGTTAAATCACTATATGGATTAAAACAAGCACCTAAGCAATGACATGAAAAATTTGATAATGCAATGTTATCAAATGGTTTTAAAATTACTGAATGCGATAAATGTGTTTACTTTAAATACATTCATAATGGATATGTCATTGTATGCCTTTATGTTGATGATATGCTTATCATGGGTAATAACTTGGAAATTGTCAAAACTACAAAACAAATGTTGAGTAGTAGATTTTACATGAAAGATTTGGGAATCGCCGATGTTATATTATGAATTAAAATTTCTAAACCATCGGATGGACTTATATTATCTCAGTCTCATTACATAGAGAAAGTACTTGAAAAATTCAAGAAGTATGATATTAGTCCTACCAAGACACCTGTAGATGTAAATTTACATCTAGCAAGAAATAATGGTGAAAGCATATCTCAACTAGAATATTCTTGTATTATCGGTAGTTTAATGTATATCATGAACTGTACGCGACCGGACATAGCATACTCAATAAGTAAGCTAAGTCAATTTACGAGTAATCCAGGAAGAGATCACTAGAAAGCAATATTGAGAGTTTTGGGTTATTTAAAATATACTCAAAACTATGGACTGCACTACTCAAAATATCCAGCTGTTCTTGAAGGACATTGCGATGCAAATTGGATATCTGATACAAAATACTCTAAGTCTACAAGTGACTATGTGTTTACCCTCGGAGGTGCGGACGTATCTTGGAAATCCTCAAAACAAACATGCATTGCTAGATCGACAATGGAATCTAAATTCATTGCACTAGACAAAGCTGGAGAAGAAGCTGAATGGCTTCAAAATTTCTTAAAGGATGTTTCAAATTAGTCTAAACCTGTGCCTGCAATATGTATACATTGCGATAGCCAATAAGCGATTGGAAGGGAATAAAATCACATGTATAACGAAAAGTCACGACATATTCGTCGTCGACACAATACCGTTCGACAACTTCTCTCAAACGGAATTATCTCAATTGACTATGTAAAGTCAAAAGATAATATTTCGGATCCACTAACGAAAGGTTTAAACCGAGAGCAAGTTGAAAGATCATCGAGAGGAATGGGTCTAAAGCCTATAAATAAATAAGAATCAATATAGTGGCAACCCAACCTAGCGGACTGGAGATCCCAAGATCTAGGTTCAATGGGCAAACCGAACTACATTATATTCAGTAAACACTGGAGGAGATTTAATCCTATCCATTCCAAAGATGAGACAGTGCATTTCTGCCGCGAAGTTAGGATAATTTATTCTTTTAATGACATCTATATCTTAGTACATCTAAGTGGGGTATTGCAGGATACTCTTTATGGAAGTCACCTACATGAGTAAGAAGGGGGTCACTTCTATGAGAATAATGAAAGGCATATTCTCTAAAATACTCACGGAACCAAGTGGTGTTCATGGCCAAAACGAACACAAACGTGAGAACCAACTGTGTTGAAGAATTGTTGTGTGAATACTGTTGTCTAGGTTTACAAAAACGGTTGACGGTTCAAGGACGTGAAGTCTACTGATTAACCAAGTAAATCCGATAGTATATCACTAAGGAAAGTTCAAGGCCACTAGGCTACTTCTCCCGATGCAATAAATCTTCAGTTTTACTCAACATGTGTCTGCATCTGCATTAGCATCTGTTTTGTTTTATTTATAGCGATATATCTTTCATGTGGGGGATTGTTAGAAAATTGGACTTTTTAAAAAGCTGTCTAGAATTTTCTGGACAGATTTTTGAGTAACTTTGAGCTCAAATTTAGGTGGGACCCACACTATGAAAATTATGGGACCATATATGAACGCGTTCTCCTCCGTAAGGAGATTAACGTAGTATATTCATATGTCCAATTTCAATAAGTTATGAATGATAAATATGTCCCCAAAGTGACTAACAAAGGAATGAAAGTTAATGAATTGGGTATGTTTTAACTCTTGTCCCACATTGGAAGAGTAGTGGAAATTTGATGAGTTAATAACACTCCAAGTATGGAGTAAGGCTTGGATGCCTTGGGGTATCCCAACTCTTTGAAGGGGAGATGACCTAAGCTATGCACGGGTTGACTTTCGGTCAAAAGTCCACGCATGCGTGTTCGTCCAGCCAGCCGGCTCGGCTCGGTTCGGGCTTGGGCTTGGGCTTATAAAAATCTCCTACATTTTTTCGCCGAATTTATTTAACTTTTTGGGCTTTAATTATTAATTAATTATGAAATTAATTAATTAATTAATTAATAAACTGTTGACAGTTATTGCCAATAGTCAACAGTTAATTCGTTTAACTGTTTTTGACAGTTGTTTGCCAACCGTCACCTACTTTGCTATAAATACAGATGCCTCCCTCCGTTTTTAAACAATGAAAAATTTCCCTCCTCCAGAATTGCTGTCATATTTGTTCCAGAAAATTCCTGTCATATCTGTTCAAAAAATTCTTTCTCCTGCATAACATCTGTTGTGTTGTTATTGAGTAAAAGCCACAGAATTGAGTTCGTCATAATTAATTATTATCGTGCTACATAATTAATTGGAAAATCCGTTCTATCTTGGGAGACAATATTCATCAACCTCGGAGCACATTGGAGGGAATAAATTGTCTTAAGGACACTGTGAAATTCGCAGGGCTCGAATTATCTTTCCTTTTCTATTATTGTTTCCGAAAATTCAAGTAAGTTTTTTATTTTCTGTAATTTCGTTTTATTTCTGTAATTACATTTAATTCGTAATTATGTACTTTTGTTACATGGGCATGAACTTTCCATTTGTATTTTTTTTGCAGATCAACAGCTAAAAGAAGTATTATAGAAATTATGAAGTTGTTTATTAGCTCTAATTTATACTCACATAAATGGTTTGAAAGTTCTGTATCTCAAAGCTATATAGTTGCTTTTCACGTTTGAAACATAGTTTGAAACAAAGTTCTGTATCTCAAAGATATAAATGGTATGTATCTTTTTTCCTCTTCAGGTTCTAATTTATACCTGTTAGAGTAAAATTTAATATATGGGCTTATATATAAAGTAAATATGAATTATAGGCAATCAAATAAAAGTAGGCCAATTAAAATGATTAATTTAAGTTTTGGGGCCTTACTAATGTATTATTAAAGTGTGGGTTTTATTGTGTAGAGACAAGCGTAATTTTTATTTTTATGATGGGTTAAAATAGAAATATACGAAATATGAAAAGACACGATTATGTTATAAATAGGGGTCATGATCCCCAGATCACACAATACCAATCTTCTGATTCCCATTGTCAGAGAGAAAATTAGAGAGGAAGTAAAAGTGTTGATCTGGAAGAGCATAAGACCTCAGACTCAGATATTTTAACTTTCTGTCATGGATTCAGGTACGCTTTCGCAAAATCAATATTTATATTTCTTGATAATTCAATATGAATGTTCCTGTTTGTGATAGTTTTCACAAAATAGAAATTAATCCATCATGTGGTATCAGAGCTATTTCATGTTGAATTGTTGAGAATATATTATGAAGGTATTGATATTAATTTTTGGCTGTAAATATTTTTTCAAAAGGTTTAATATTTCAGAAAATTTTTGGATTGAGATATTGTTGATGTAAAAAATTAGATTATCTCTAATTAATCAATCACAGATAAAATAAACAAGACAAAAGATTTTTAAAGTGGTTCAGCCTTATAAGAATGGCCTAAGTCCACTGTTTTTATTATTGCTGACTGTTTGGAATTCTCGATAACAGGTTTTATCAAGAAATTCTGAGTCCCCTTACAATGAGGATGATACAATGTATTTATAGTCCTCAGGCTGTACATGCGAAAGAATAATACATAGCTGTCTAATAGGCGTGTACATCTGTGTGATAATAATGAGCATTTAATGCGTAGTCATCTTCTTGATTATTCGGATATGAATGATTTGTACGAGATGCAGCTTGGACCGCCTAAGTAGCTTGGTATACATGAGTTTCTCGGTACAATAAAGTTCCTCGGATAACACTTGTTGCTCGGAGCGCCTTAGTTGGTTGGGAAGGTTGAGCTCCTCGGAGTCAAGGTGTTGTTCAAAAAATATTTATGGGTTCCATGCAAATTGACACGTGTCTCCACATAACTGATCCGCGTCAGCAGACTAAATTTGGTGTCAACAGAAGCCCCCAATGTTTCGTAGTTTGATGTTGAAGAAAAGTATGGAACATTCTGCTGCCTAGACTTTATGAATTTTAGACAAACTTTCATTGTTTATCACTCATTTTTTAGTGCATAGTATCAGGCTTTTAAAGTATTTCGAATTTCCATACTCGCTTCGTTTTTCGTCCCTTTTTCTTCTTTTTAGCCGCCGGATACGCAATCGTCCATCCTGGTAATCATTGTTTTTCTCCATTCCTGAGGTAAAGTTTTTAAACGCTTCTGAAAATTCGGTCGTCTTTTACTTTTTCAAATATGCATCTTACAACTTCTTCACTTCTTCTCTATCTTGTGCATTCATTTCTTCCATTGTTCGTTGTCAACTGATCCACCCTTTTCCTGTAAGATCTTCTTCCTTCTCTTTTATTTTCTTTGTTCATCATGGTTTACCTTGTTGAGTCGCTTGATAAATTTCGCTCTGATTTTTCTACTCCTTCATAGGTCATATTGGAAGAACTTTCTTAACCTTCAGACTATTTTTATTTGGCTGAGGGACATTGGTTCCTCAGTCTCTTTGTGGCCGAATGTTGCTTTTCTTTTCCTCTAAATCCCCTGTGTTTGGAATTATGTCAATATTTTGACGTTGTACCTGCAAAATAGCTCCCAATACCTGGAGAATAGTTAATGGAGTCCATAGGTTGAATCAGATTCATGGAACCCGTTTAGGAATTCCAGAAATTATGTTTTGTTATAGATGGGTTGTCAGTGATAGTACTTTTTATTTAAAAACTAGGTTTTTAAATAGGGCTTTAGTTGTCAATCTCCCAGATGCCAACAGGGACTACTTCGAGCATGGGGTTGTTATGAAAAATTGGCAACATGCTCCATTAAAGGGAAATAATGTATATCAGGGTCCTAGATGCCCTCCCTATGGCAATGGGATAGGTTGTTTTTATTTTATTTTATTTTTAAAATTATGTTTTCTTTGCGTTCGATAAAATGCGTCATTAACATTTTAATTTTTGTTTATTTGCAGTTGACAGCAAAAGAAAATCCCCCAAAGAAACTGATGTCAATTTGAGGCACTTGAAACTTATCTGCAGTTTGCACTAAACCGTTGCTGACGAGCACATTAGATCAGCCTCTTACTTATTTCTCCCTCCTTCTTTGACAAATCAGACTCTGCCAATGTGGAGGCAAAGAGAAATAAGCAGGATGTCCCAGAGGAAGGGACAAGAAAAATTGATGCACCCCCTCCAATTGCTGCTAAGAAAGTTGCCGAGAAGCCCCCTGTGGCTCCGAGCAAGGTTGTTGCTATTTCTCCTCCAAGTGAGGTTATCGTTATATCACCAACCAAGACAACATCCTTGGTTGAGAATGTTACTGCTCCTACGAGGAAGTTAAAGAAAAGTTCCTCGGATAAATTGGCTAAATCTATCTCTCATCCTCTAACTACGGGAAGTGGTGTTCCCAATTTTGTTCCTCCGAGCTCTGCCATGAGCTCAGTGAAGTCTTGGATTATCCCCGAGATCCAAGGTATTAAAGACAGTCTTTCTCGAGATAGGGTTACCACCTTGGCAGCTCAACATATTGCCTCAGTAAGTATTACTAATCTAAACTGTCATTTTTCAATGTTATGTCCCTGCACTGACTTACAATTATTTTCTTTTTTCAGCTGGTAACATGTTTTAACGCTATTTTGAAAAAGGATGAGGCTATTAAAGCTTCGAGCTTCTTGGGAGGTGTGGAGGAAGCTTTTATGGGTCTGACACAGTCCTTAAAGGATTCTCGTCAGAAATATGATGAAGATAAAGTTTCTTGGGAGAAGCAACTAAAACCAATCGATCAAGAGAGAGAGAAAGCTGTGGAGGCCTCTCAGGAGTTAGAGAGGAAAATGAAAGAATTTGAGAAGAAGAATAATGACCCTCGGGAAAAGCTCAAAAATGTTGGAGAGCTTGAGACTAAGCTCAAAACTGCTGAAGAGGAACTTGGTAGACCCCGTGAACCTGATCGTCAGAAGGAAGAGATAAAAGCAAAATTAAAGGCTGCCGAGGAACTTCTTACTGAGAGGATTTCCTCGGAGAAGTTAAAGAGGAAACTTGCTGTTAAAAAGTCCTTTAGCGCTGGCTGGGACAAAGGTTGGAACAAAGGCCTAGTTGCCATGTCCTCTCAGATGGAATTTGCTAGCCTCAAGTACTTCAGGGATGGATGGGTCGCAGCTCTGTAGGAGCTAAAGGTCTCTGAGAGTTCTGAATTATTTCAGCGTCATGTTCATAGTCCTACTCCCTCTCCCGGAGAAGAAGAAGAGGACGAAGCTGCCTCAGAAGAGTCTTCAATGATAATTGGGGATCAGGCCCCTAGTGTTGAACTTCGCTACGAGCAGCCCCAACCAACTATTACTCCTACCGAGCAGCTAATCATGTCCACCGAGTACCCAGCCTCTTCCTCGAAGTCTCCCGAGGAAGTTATAGGGAATAAAGAGAAGGTATAGAGTAGTTTGGGTGTTTATTTTGTCACTTTATTGGATGTAACCTCAACTTTTGTATTTCCTTTTATGATGAAATAAAAATTCAATCTTTTGGTTGTTTATCTTGACTTTTTCCTCTTCTTGCTCTGTCTGCATTCTTACTTATTCTTTCTATCTCTTTTCTTTACTAGTTTATGGCTAGAATGGAGCTCTTGTCAGCCCACGATACTGAACTGATGAAAAAATGCAATGACTACTTTAAGACTGGCCATGCAGATCTGAATGAAGCTCAAATCATCGACATCCTCGTCCAGATACTTCTGAGCGAGCAGTTGAGGCCTACCAATATCTAAAATGTTTGCTCGACCCTGCAGTTGCCAATAATGTGGCATATTACGAGATGATTAAAGATCTCCAAGGTACCATCGAGGAACTTCAACAACAATACAAGGAATCTTGTACCCTTTTGCATCAGGGGTATGAGAAAAAATATCAGCAACTCAATGCTGACAAAGGATATGACAAGTTTATTGCTGCTTATGAGAAGAAAGAGAGTACTCTGAAACTTGAGGTCGAAGAGCACAGGAAGATTGCTAAAATGTTGGAGCAGGAGAATAATATTTTTTAAGAAGAGATATCCCAATTAAAATCGGCAGCATCTTCCTCGGGAGCCATTGTCCTTGTTAATGATGAAGGTTTCTCTTTCTTGGAGGTGGAGAATGTCAACTTAGAGATGAATTGGAAACCTTAAAAAGGACTGGACCCTCTACTTCTGCTCATGGACGAGCAAGAGCTTCTCGGGGACAAGCAAGGGCTGCTCGGGTTACTATTAAAGAAGTTAGAACACAGGCAGCCTTAGAGAATCAGGCCTTCCAGTTGATGGCGAAGAATCAAGCATTAGTAGAGATGTCTAAAAAGATTCTGAACCTCGAAGAGCAACTTTCTACATAAAGTTCTGCTTTGGAGAATAAAATGAATTTGGTGAAGAATCTTCACGAGCAGCTAGAGAGGTTGACCTATCAGTTCCATAAATAGCCTAGAGAGTTTTGGATGGCTGGTTACAATGAATCCCTCTACCATCTCGATGATCGGATCCAAAATTCAAATAATAAGGGTTACAAGCAAGGATGGCTGACTGCACTGGGGTGTTAAAGTTGGAGCAGGGACATTATCTCTGGGATTACTATGACCCTGGATTTCTAGAGTTCCTCGTGCCACCTTTTAAACTTGATATGTGCTGGATTCCTGCCCGGGCAATTCCTCAGTGCTTAATCTCCAACTATCTCGACGACTACAGTCTTTATTCTAATTTTGAGATATCTCGCCCGGATCATCTGCTTGATCGACCATCTGTGATGAATGCCAGGATTCTTAGAGATCTGAACTTCATAAATTCTCCTTACGCCTTAGATGATCCTCCTGCTGGAGTAGAACTTGTTTCAAAGGCAGAGGGAAAAAGCCAATAGAATAGGATTTTTGATGTAGTGATTCCTTATGTTATATGTAATTTGTTCTCTATGTAATTTGTTTTGATTTTAATGAAGAAATTTTTAGTTTTCCCTGCAATCTTGATTGTCATCTATCTTATTTACTGATGAATGTGTATGTATATTTGTAAAAAGATAAAAATGTCCTGTGTTATTTTAAATTGTCGATCAACTGGAGTTGGTGAAAATTTATTGTTGACTATCCTGCGTTGGTGATAATTATCTGATGACCAACCAGAGTTGGTGATATTTTGTTTCCCGACCAACTTAGAGTTGGTGGTAATTTGAAATGTCATAAGTAAAGAAATTCTGTTTTATTTTTTTATTATAGTGACTTATCACTTTTTAATTCTAAGCCATGAAACGACTTTCATCCCATGATCCTGCTTTGTTTAACCAACTGTTCCCGACCAACCGGAGTTGGTGGATTTTTATTTTCGACCAACCGTAGTTGGTGGATTTTCATTCCCGACCAACCATAGTTGGTGGATTTTTATTTCTGACCAACCGTAATTAGTTGATTTTTATTCCCGACCAATCGTACTTGGTAGATTTTTATTCCCGACCAACCGTAGTTGGTGGATTTTTATTCCCGACCAACCGTAGTTGGTGGATTTTCATTACCGACCAATCGTAGTTGGTGGATTTTCATTCCCGACCAACCGTAGTTGGTGGATTTTTATTCCCGACCAACCGTAGTTGGTGGATTTTTATTCCCGACCAACTGTAGTTGGTGGATGGATTTTTATTCTGGACTTGATGCGTAGTGTGTAGCACTAGTATTCTGAAAAAATTTCAACAAAAGGAGAGAATTGGGTAAAACATCCAAAACTTTATTCATATTGAAGAAAACTGCATTACATAGGGATTGAACTATTGGTAATATTTGCGCAGATGCTCTGTAGGGTCCATGCCAGTTAGCTTCCAGTTTGTTGTGTTTTTGAATTACTTTCTTTAGCACATAGTCCCTTTCTTTCAAATCACATTTCTTTACTCTCTTGTTGTAAAACAGAGTTGTTCGTTGTTGGTATGCAGCATTCCTGATTGCTGCTTCTTCTCTAACTTCCTCGAGCATAGCCAAATCTAATCTTCTCATCAAGTCGCTGATAGGAGAATTGAAATTTAGCACTCTGTGTGTGGGGAGGCCCAACTCGGCAGGTATAACTGCTTCACTTCCAAATGCTAGAATGTATGGAGATTCTCCTGTTGCTGCTCGCGGTGTAGTACGATAAGCCCACAGTACAGAATGTAGCTCGTTGATCCAATTTTCCTTCGCATCATCCAGTCTTTTCTTCAAACCATTCAGCAGCGTTCTATTTTTCACCTCAGTTTGTCCATTGCTCTGGGGATGGCCTGGTGCAGAGTGGGTTTTCAATATGTTCGATTGATGACAATACGCAGCAAACTCCTCGTAGTCAAATTGGGTTCCATGATCAGTAATGAATGCATAGGGAAGACCATATCTACAAATGATATCCTTCTAAATAAATTGATACACCTTGTCATATGTCATATCAATAAGGGGCTCAGCTTTCACCCACTTAGTAAAGTAGTCCACCGCGACCATGAGATATTTAAATCTTCCCCTGGTCGTTGGAAGTGACCCGACCAAATCTATTCCCCACATGGAAAATGGCCAAGGGTAAGTAATGAGTGTTAACAATGCTTGGGGAGTTCTTTGGATAGAGGAGAAGCATTGACATTTATCACATTTTTTGGCATAGACTATACAATCAGCCCTCATCGTTGGCCAATAGTATCCTTGCATTATTATTCTTTGTAAAAGCGTCCGACCTGCTACATGGGCTCCACAGGGACCTTCATGGACCTCTTCAATCAAATCTTTCACCTCGGAGGGATGCACACATCTTTGCAAACCTGTTATAATTCCTCGTCTATATAGAACACCATTAGTCAATACATAACGAGCAACTTTAAACTTTAGTTTCTTGGCTGCGAGTTTGTCAGTTGGTAATTTTCCTTCCTCAATATATGCCCTAATGGGATCCATCCAAGATGGTCCTAAATCAAGGGTAATAAAGTTCATCATCAGATCTTCATCGATGCTCCTGCTAGACAAAATTTCTATTGGGATTGTTCTTCGTAGCTCGGTGCGTGTGGCTGAGGCTAACCGAGCTAAAGCATCTGCTCTTGCATTCTCCAATCTTGGTGTTCTAATTAACTGCACTGCGTTAAAGCTCGATACAATCTCCATTGCTTTCGCATAATACTTGATCATCAATTCTCCCTTTGTTGCGTACACTCCCAGCATTTGATTTACGATCAACTGTGAGTCACTGAATACAAATGTGACACCCCGCCTAATTAATCCCGGGTGATCAGTCCTAAATCAAGTTAGAATAGGATTCTCATTTGGTCCATTCTTAGCATCACTGTCGTCATATTAAATTACTAACCACCTAAGTGAGAAAAATAGACTGGTGCCCTTTTTATCTTTCATTATATAAACAAAACCCATGCAGACAATAAAAACTATAAACAATCACAGATAGTAGAATTAATTATCCACAAGTAAAAACAATTGACCGAATAAACCAACGGTCCAAATAATAAATCCCGTAAAGACAAGAATAACTCCCAACAAGTCTAATACAAATAAATGGAAAGTGAGCAGCATGCTCGAATACTAATTATGAACTTCTACATTTAAGAATGAAGAATGAGGCGTCTATCAAAACCCCGCAACATCCACATATGCTGCAGCAACGAATCCCTGGAATATAGTCAAGGCTGGCGTCCCTGTGGCTGGACACCTAAAAGGTTTTTAAAAAAGTTTTTATAGCAAGGGTTAGTACCCAAAACATTTGAAAACATTTAACAAATGATTAACTTGCAGTGATAAAATAAATATGCATGCTCTTCATATTTTCAGTAAATGTCGCACTCTCTTGAGGACTTCCTTACCCCTTCCTCTAATATACGTTATTAACGCTTTAATTAAATTACCTAGTTATTCATCTCATGACTAGATATTTAATAAAGTGCCTTCATACCCACCCTACTCTAACTGAGTGTGTAGTGATTATGATGCATAAGTTTTTAGTAACATCAACTTAACTATAACATTTCCCTTTTTATATATTTATATAACTTCTACACTTGTTATACGTGTAAAAACTCCCTTTTTATTAATAACCCGTATATAATTAATTATTTCATTATATACTTATAGTCATATTTCAGCATTCACATTCATACTGTAATATATAACAATTTGCAACCTCCCGAGCAGAATACTCCCGGAATATAAATTTTATAAAGTGCTAACCCACTAGGTAAACATCACGTAGCCTAGTTATCCCAAGTCAGAATTCTCACACCAACTTGATAAAAATAATATACTGGAGGCGGTCATATTCCTTCCCTGAAAGTGAGTTGTCCCTCACCCATATAACGGACGCTATGACCTTGGGAATATACTCACCCTACTCCTCAAGCTAGGGGATTCATCCACTACGCGCAACCTCCCCCTATAGCACTATAGTACAAAATATCTAATCACCGATATTAATAGTACACATCACATATATATACAATCGCCTCCGTATATATATACATATAAAAGTCCCGGCTATATCTTTTGCTAAATCCGTAATATGAGCCTATAAAAATCATTAAGAGGTTATGGTCCAACTCTAAATATTAATTAACTTTCACTTTAATTAATTCAGTTATTTTGGTGTCGCCCCCACCATAAATTTGGACTTTACACTCGTAACCCAAATTTAACCGAGTCAAAATTTTTGACTCTAATTTATTTGCTTCAAACCCTAATTAATTCATCTATAATTAATTAGGTTCAACTTATGTATTTAATTTCTCCATAATTAATTACATAGGGGTTTTTATATAAATTTTCCCTCTTATATAACAAACTGGCGAAACTGCCAGATTCTGGCGACCGTCGATCGATCGACCCCAGACCGTCGATCGATCGATCGTACAGGTCTGCGTCTTCCTCGCCGAGGCAGGGCAGCCATGGACGGAGTTCCTCAAACCCTAACTTCTCCTAACATGAGTTTTAAGCCTTCTTAACACCAGAGTATATTAAAAACCTTATTAGGGTTACACAGAAAGCCTACAACAATCATTAATTCGTCCATAAACAACTGATTCATGGATTTGGGAAAAATCCATTTCTTTTCTTAAACACATATTACTCCGAATTTCTTCATCTAATTCGTTCTGGTTTAATTGAATATCCTCCTAACAAGTATACATCAGAAATCCAATATCAGATATTTCATAACTCCTCATAAATTTCGGCCAAAACAGATTCATGTTTTCTTTTGAATTATCAAAACCCCATGTTTATACTATGAACCCCAAAACGGATTTTTAATTCATAACTGCACACAAATATGAATTTGAAAAACAGATTTAATGCTAATTGCAAGTTATTCACTTGCCTTAAGGTTCGTAGAGTCTGAATTGGAGCTAAATCCCAAGGTTGAAGATGACCTTTGTTGGCTCTCTTTTGATCCCCAATTTGGCTTTGGCTGCTGTTAGGGTTTCCTAACCCTTAATTTGCTTTTTATTAGATTAATTAACTTAATCCCGTTTTTTGACTAATGGGCCAAGCCCAAGTGACCCAAATGCCCCCTAGTGGGCCCGGCTATGTCTAAAACGTCCCGTGACCCGTTTACTACCCCCGGGTACACTTTTCCGACTATCTCGGCCCATCTGGACTCAACTGTACACTCAAAATTGGCATCCGAATTAATTTATAAAAATACTTATCCCCCACCCAATATAGTCTATACCGACTTCCGGATGTGATAAGTACATATCTCGTCATTAATACTCGAAACGACGAAATTACATTATTACTATACGCTCAGTAAATAATTTTTCCTAAATATTAACCATTCAATCCAGATTAATATTTATATAATTCTATCATAATTAATTCATTAAATTACAACACACTAGTAATTTAGAATTTTCGAATTAATTAGATTTTAAAATGTACTAAAAATACGGGGTGTTACAACAATAACCTGCTCTACCCCCATGGTTTTTGCTAAACTAAGACCTGTAATCATAGCTTCATATTCAGCCTCATTATTAGAAGCCTTGAATTGAAAGCGCAGAGCATACTCCACATCGATCTCTTCCGGGCTGTTTAAAATAATCCCTGCCCCACAACCTATACTGCAAGATGAGCCATCTACATACAGATTCCATATATGTACTTCATCCTCAAATTTTTGATCGGATAAAGTTCCTCGGTGGAATATTTATTGCTTCTTTATATCCTCCCCTAGCCCTTCTTGCTGCTCGTCGACCATCTCCTCTTGCTCGTCAACCGACTTAAGTTGGTCGGAGTTTAAATTTGATGATCCTGTAACATCCACAGGTTGGTCGGTATTCAGCTTTTGCTCCTCGGAGGTGTCAGGATAGGTGAACTCTGCTATAAAATCTGCTACTGCTTGCCCTTTAAGCAATGATCTTGGTTCATAAACTATATCATATTCACCAAGTTCTACTGCCCAGTACATCAATATCCCTGATTTTTATGGTTTATGAAGAGCTTGCCTCAATGGCATGTCGGTCTACACGACTATGGTATGGGCTTAGAAGTACGACCTCATTTTTCTACTCGCTTCGATCAACGCTAGTGCTAACTTTTCCAGTTTTGGATATCTGATCTCTGCTCCTCGAAAGGCCTTGCTAGTGTAATAAATTGGTTTTTGCACTCCATCCTCCATTCTTATCAATGCCGAGCTAACTGCATTCTCCGAAACTGACAGATACATGTACAATCTTTCTCCCATCACTGGCCTAGACAACAGTGGAGGTGTTCCCAGGTATTTTTTCAACTCTTGAAAGGCCTTCTCGCATTCATCATTCCATTCAAATATTTTTCAGAGTGTTTTGAAGAATGGGAGGCATCTATCAGTTGCTCGTGATATAAATCTATTAAGTGCTGCAACTCGCCCTGTGAGACTGTGCACTTCCTTCTTCGTCGTTGGAGATCGTAGTCCCAATAGAGCCTTGATCTTTTCAGGGTTTGCTTCAATACCTCGTTGGTTGACAATATACCCGAGGAACATGCCTTCTTATACTCCGAATAAGCATTTGGTAGGGTTCAACTTCATTTGATATTTATCTAGTTGATCAAAGGTCTGGCCTAAGTCAATTAGATGATCAGCAGCTTTCTTACTCTTCGTCAGCATATCGTCAACATAAACTTCCATATTATAACTGATTTGCTCTGCAAACCTTGTTCATCAGCCGCTGATATGTTGCACCTGCATGTTTCAATCCAAAAGGCATAACATTATAACAATAAGTTCCCCTAGGGGTGATAAAAGAGGTACTCTCCATGTCTTCCAGTTTCATTTTAATCTGGTTGTAACCAGAATAAGCATCCATGAAGCTTAGCAGCTCGTGTCCCGAGGTAGCATCCACTAATTGATCAATTCGGGGCAAAGGAAAATTATCCTTTGGGCATGCTTTATTGAGGTCGGTGAAGTCTACACACATCCTCCACTTGTTGTTCTTCTTCTTCACCATCACCACATTTGCTAACCAGTCTGGATATTTGACATCTTCAATAAAGCAAGCTTCCTGGAGCTTCTCGACCTACTCTTTTATAGCTTGGTTCTTTTCAGGGCTGAACACTCTTCTTCTCTGCTTCATTGTCTTGATTTCCTTATTCACATTGAGCTCGTGACATAAGAAATTTGGGTCTATCCCTGGCATGTCCTCGTGGATCCATGCAAAAGTTTGTTTTCTACTTTTTAGGAAGACTATCAATTCCTGTTTTAGTGAGGCATCCAACGACGAACCTATTTGAGTTGTTCGTTTCGGGTGCTCATCGTCCAAAATGACATTTTCAGTAGCTTCTACCACCTGGCCTTTCACGAGCTGCGATTCGTCTCTTGGATCTAATGTTTCAATTTCTGCACCTTCATCCACTTGATAGGTAATAGTCTTTTTCCTAAATTCCTCCAGTTCTTCTTGCTCGACAGATGAATAGTAGCATTCCCGAGCTACTTTTTATCACTCTTCACAATTCCTACTCCAAAATTGGTTGGAAATTTTAGGCATTAATGCAAAGTATATGGTACTGCTTCGAACTTCTTCAAACCTACCCTTCCCATGATGATATTATAAGCTGACTGGACATTCTTATCCATCACAAAAAAGTGCACTCTTTCTGTTCGACAAGCAGGCCATGTACCTATGAACATATCCAACTTGATCGTCCCAAGTGGAAAAACTTTCTCGCCAGTAAAACCGAGGAGGGGCCTGTGATAAGGCTCCAACTGAGACAACTTCAAATTTAAGTTGTCAAAGCATGAGTAGAACATGATATCCGCTGAGCTGCCATTATCCACCAGTACTCTTGAGATTATTGCTTCCTTCATCCTCATTTTGATCACCAATGGATCATCATGAGGATATAGCACACCTGCGAGCTCGTTCTTAAAGAAATCGATGACCAGTTTTTCTTTATTTATCTTCCCCGGGCGATCATCCTCAGCTAGGTTTATTTGTTGAATATATGAACAAGCTTGAGCCTCATTGATGTAAGCTTTCCTTTCTGCAATAAGGTCTCCACCTCCTGCATCTCCACCTATAATAACATTACAATCAAATAATCCAAAACGAATTGAAAATACCTCACGTTCTGGCTGTCTTGGTCTTTTAGGGAGATCGGGGTCATCTTCTAAATCATCTTCATGATCTCTTTTCTTGTCTTCTTTTTCTCGACGAGGAGATCTATACCTTTGTCTTGCTCGGTCATTGCTCTTTTCGTCATTTCTACGATCAACATACTTGGCCAGCTTACCTCGTCTGATGAATGCTTCAATTTCATTCTGAAGAGCTATGCAATTTTTATTCGTGTAACCATGGTCTTTATGGAACTCGCAATATTTGGCCTTATTCCTCTTGTCAGGATCTGTCTTCATTTTCTCTGTCCAGTTTAGCTCCTCGTTGTTCTTAATTTCTTCCAGAACATGGTTTATGTCTACTTTCAAAGGAGTATAATTTCCAAATTTCTTCAACATTTTCCATGATGGCTTTGATTTTGACTGCTTGTTACCACCATTGTTCTTCTGCTCCTTCTTCTCAACCTTCTCGGCCTCAACTTTGGTCTCATTAGTGTCCATATTCTTCTTCGCAGCCATAGCTTCCTCGACATTCATGATTTTGGTTGCTTTTGCCATTAGTCCTGACATGGTCCTAGGCGGATCTTTGGCCAAAGTGTAGTACAATTTATTTGGCAAGAGTCCACTCATCAAAGCAGTAATTGCTGTCTTTTCCTCGTTATCAATAACTTTGAGCTTCTCGTTATTGAAATGAGTTATGTAATCCCTGGTGCTCTCACCTGCCTTTTGTCTAACACTTAACAAGTGTGCTACGCGTTTAACAGGTTTTTCTCTAAAATAGAAATTTTCGATAAAGAGCTCGGCCAATTGAAAGAAAGTCGCAATCTTCCCCCGAGGAAGATTTTTATACCATATTTGAGCAGATCCGGTAAGAGTTCTCGAAAATGCCCTGCATCTCATCTCATCTGGCACGGCATAGATATCAACAGCAGCTTGGTATTGTTCTATATGAAGGACAGGGTCAGTTTTCCCATCATATTTAGGAGTCACAACAGGTGCTTTGAACTTTGATGGTGTGGGAAAATCCATAATTGCCTGGATAAAAGATGTCCCTTGGACAAAAGTTCTTTGTAGAGGATTCTTGGCCTTAGCCATTTCCCCTAGCCTATCCTCAAACCATTGAATATAGCCTTTCCATGCATCATTTCCCTCCTCGGGCCTGTTGGTTCGAGCAACTGATCGTGTTGAATTTGCTTCCTGGGATCTTTCATTACGAGCAATTGGTCGTGATTAGGCAGACCCCTCCCTTAGATCAGGTGGTCGTCGAAAGTTCCTCGACACAACCTTAGGAGGACTTATATTCCTCCTAGGGCCCAAACGATCAAAAGGAGAATCCCTACTCAATCTCTCCAATGCACTAGTCCTTTCTGGAGAGAGAGTGATGTTTTGTTCAGTATCTGTAGCACGTACTGATGAAGTTCGGCCAGGTTGATAAGAAAAATCATTAGATCTCTCAGTGCGATATGAATCGGTACGTCTAGATCGATATTCCTCTGAGAGTAACGTTCGCCTAGAAGGTATCCGGGTATTTCTTTGAACGCTTCGTTGTCCTGAATGGGTAAATACTCCACCCTGGACAGTTTGTATAAGTTGTCGCATAGTTTCTTGTATGGCCGTCTGGCCCTGGGCTAGATTAGCCATTATTCCGGCCAGATCTTGAACATTTGGAGGAGTGGATGGATTTGGGGAAATCCCAGCGTTTCGATTACTGGATTCTGGATGATCTGCCATTGATGGTGAATGATTTTGGTGAAAAATAAAAATTACAGTCGTTTCCCACAGACGGCGCCAATATGTTGATCTAAAAATTAGATTATCTTTAATTAATCAATCACAGATAAAATAAACAAGACAAAAGATTTTTAAAGTGGTTCAGCCTTATAAGAATGGCCTACGTCCACTGTTTTTATTATTGCTGACTGTTTGGAATTCTCGATAATAGGTTTTACCAAGAAATTCCGAGCCCCCTTACAATGAGGATGATACAATGTATTTATAGTCCTCAGGCTGTACATGAGAAAGAATAATAAATAGCTGTCCAATAGGCTTGTACATCTGTGTGATAATAATGAGCATTTAATGCGTAGTCATCTTCTTGATTATCCGGATATGAATGCTCTGTACAATATGCATCTCGGACCGCCTAAGCTGCTCAGACCGCCTAAGTATCTCGGTATACATGAGTTGCTCGGTACAATAAAGTTCCTCGGAGAACACTTGTTGCTCGGAGCGCCTTAGTTGGTCGGGAAGGTTGAGCTCCTCGGAGTCAAGGTGTTGTTCAAAAAATGTTTGTGGGTGCCATGCAAATTGACACGTGTCTCCACATAACTGATCCACGTCAGCAGACTAAATTTGGTATCAACAGATATATTCTCGTTTCATTACGATTCCAACGATATAAAATTCATGAAATTTGGACTAGCGATTGATTTTATATGATTTTTAAAAAAAAATTAAGTATAAAGGTTGATTTGATGGTAGTGGAAGGTTAAAGGTTCGACTCTTAGTGTTTCATATTTAAGCCTCTTAAATGATGAAAATTATGAAGGATCTCAAGAGGTTTTGAACCCATGGCCTTTAAAGTCTGGAGCCAAAGGGGTTTTGAACCCATGACCTTTCAAGTTGAATATTACTTTCATGCTTGTAATACCATACAAATTTAAATTCAAATTTTGGTGTATTTATATATATATTTCGAGATAAATTAATTTAAACAATATGTCACCAAAGTGACCTCTTTTGTTCAAAAAAAAAATTATTTCGAAATATAAAAAGAATTACATGCATGTAATTTATGTGAATATTAATCGGCCCAAAGGAAGATTATTTTTTAACAAAATTACATGTGCCACTTTAATATTAAGCACGTGATAATTATTTAGTTTTACATATGAATAATAAATCGGCCCAAAGTAATAATTATTATTCAATATGTTCTTATTATCAGTGTTTGATTATTACGACAAGATATCACTTACAAGTTAATATTTTTTCCAAAGATCAAATATTAATAGAGTGTCCGATATCTTAAAATGGGATTTGTCCTTTATTTGAATTTATTTTTGATTTAAGACTTATATGAGCTAGTTTTATTTGTTTATGGTTCTCTGATTCAGCTATCAGTTATGCTTCCAACATTACTGCCAGTATTAATTCTATTCCCATGCTTAATGGCACAAACTTTAAGTCATGGCAAGAGAACCTTCATATAGTTCTCGGTGTCATGGATCTGGACCTTGCATTAAGGGTTCCTTCTCCTGCACCTCTTACGGATAAAAGTTCCTCTCATGAAAAAAAGGACTTTGAAAGGTGGGAGAAGTCAAATCGCATGTGTTTGATGATCATAAAGAAGGCCATTCCAGAAGCATTCAGGGGCACAATATTGGAAGCGATAAAGAAAGCCAAAGAGTTCCTAGAAGAAATTAAGAATAGATTTGCCAAAAATGAAAAGACTGAAACAAGTACACTTTTGGCAAGTCTCATCTTAATGAAATATAAAGGTAATGGGAACATTAGGGAGTACATTATGGAAATGTCTCATCTCGCTTCAAAGTTAAGAGCACTTTAGCTTGATCTCTCTGAGGATTTGCTTGTGCATTTGGTTATGATATCTCTTCCCACACAATTCAGTCAATTTAAGATGAGCTACAACTGCCAAAAGGAGACTTGGTCTCTTAATGAGCTCATCTCACATTGTGTGCAAGAAGAGGAAAGACTGAAGCAAGATAAGATAGAAATTGCTCATTTGGCTAGTACTTCCAATGACAAGGGGAAGAAAAGAAAGAAGGATAAAGAAGATGCTCCATATCCAAAGAAACAACATAAAGAAAAAACTGTTGATGGTTGTTTCTTCTGTGGAGCTGCGGGACATAGGAAGAAGCAATGTACCAACTATCATGCTTAGTGTGTCAAGAAAGGTACACTTCTTAACGTAGTTTGTTCTGAGGTTAATTTGACTTCGGTACCTAAACACACTTGGTGGATAGATTCTGGTGCAACCACTCACATCAGTGGGTCTATGCAGGGTTGCCTGAGTTGTCGAAAGCCAAATGATGGTGAAAGATACATTTTTGTGGGCAATGGAAAGAAAGTTGAAGTTGAAGCAATTGGGATATTTAGGTTATTATTGAAGTCTAGTACTTATTTGGATTTGAATGAGACATTTATCGTACCGTCATTTAGACGGAATTTGGGTTCTATTTTTGTATTGGACAAATTTGGTTATACTTGTTCCTTTGGAAATAATAAATTTAGTCTTCTTCATAATTCAAATTTGGTTGGTACTGGTTCTTTATCTTATGTAGATAACCTTTATATGCTTGATGCTATTGCTTCATATCATGAAACCTTGCAATTAAGTACTCGAGGTATTAAAAGAAAATTAACCAATGAGAATTCTGCATCATTTAGGCATAAGAGATTAGGCCACATCTCCCAAAGGAGAATTGAAAGACTTGTGTCAGATGGAATTTTATATTCCCTTGATTTTTCAGATTTTAAAATTTGCAAAAATTGCATAAAGGGAAAACAGACAAACATAAGGATATCTGATGCTAATAGGGATATAGATGTCTTATAACTGATATATACAGATATTTGTGGGCCATTCCCTACGGTTTAATGGAACGGTCAATAATATTTTATCACATTCATAGACGATTTTTCACGTTATGGCTACCTTTATCTCATCCATGAAAAGTCCCAATCTCTGGACGTGTTCAAGTCATTCAAGGCTGAAGTTGAAAATCAACTCAGCAAAAGGATTAAAAGCGTCAGATCTGATCGTGGTGATGAATACTACGGTAGGTATGACGGTTCAGGTGAACAACGCCCGGGACCATTTGCTAAATTCCTATAGGAGTGTGGTGTCGTCCCGCAGTACACCATGCCAGGTTCTACAAGCATGAATGGTGTTGCTGAAAGGCAAAACAGAACGCTTAAAGACATGGTAAGGAGTATGATCAGTTACTCTAACTTACCAGATTTACTCTGGGGTGAAGCATTAAAGACTGCAGTGTATATCCTTAACAGAGTACCAACTAAAGCAACTGCTAAAACTCCTTTTGAACTTTGGGCAGGCAAGAAACCTAGTCTGAAGCACCTTCATATTTGGGGATGTCCAGCTGAAGCGAGGCCTTATATACCACATGAAAAGAAACTGGATTTCAGTACAGCTAGTTGTTATTTTATTGGATACTCTGAAAGATCTAGGGGTTACAAATTGTATGATCCTACTACCAAAATAATTTTTGAGACTGGAAATGCCCAGTTCTTTGAGGATGTTGAGTTTGCCGAGAGGGATAAGGTTAAGGATTTTGGTTTTGAAGAGGAATATGTTGATATTCCCACAGCTCGTATTGTGGATGGCATTGAAAGACCACTTAAGTTATTTTATGACAATAAATCATCAGTACTGTATTCCAGCAACAACAGGAGTTCTACGAAGTCAAAGTTTATTGACATTAAGTTCCTAGTTGTAAAAGAAAGAGTTCAGAGTGGACTTATATCTATAGAGCACATTGGAACAAACTCCATGATTGCGGATTCGCTGACTAAGGGATTACCACCCAAGGTCTTTCATGAGCATACTGCTCATATGGGTGCAATTTCTTTTCAGGATATGTCAGTTTAGTCGGAGTTTGTATTTTATATGCTTTCATAGACATATTTGATTTAATGGATATTGTATGGTTATTTACTGCAGTAAAGTATTAAGTTTATATTCACTCTGACTTTATATGGTTTGATCTCACTAAGGTTTAAGTAGGACCAGTTGGAAATAGGCATGTTAAGATCACATTGCATGAAATTTCCATGCTACACATCCACACTTGATCTTTGTCATTAGTTCCATTGATATATGTGATCATTGATGGGTCTACTTACGAAATATGTAATGACGATCACTTTGATTCTATATTAGTGCAATTAATGGACAAGATTGTTAAAATACATAAAGTTTTGATAGCTAAAACTCATGAGCTCATAAAGTATAATTCAAATTTATAAAGTTACATATATATATATAGCCCAAGTGGGAGATTGTTAGAGTAAAATTTAATATATGGGCTTATATATAAAATAAATATGAATTATAGGCTATCAAATAAAAGTAGGCCAATTAAAGTGATTAATTTAAGTTTTGGGGCCTTACTAATGTATTATTAAAGTGTGGCTTTTATTGTGTAGAGACAAGCGTAATTTCTATTTTTATGATGAGTTGAAATAAAAATATACGAAATACGAAAAGACACGATTGTGTTATAAATAGGGGTCATGGTCCCCAGATCACACAACACCAATCTTCTGATTCTCATTGTCAGAGAGAAATTTAGAGAGGAAGTAAAAGTGTTGATCTGGAAGAGCATAAGATCTCAGACTCAAATATTTTAACTTTCTGTCATGGATTCAGGTACGCTTCCGCAAAATCAATATTTATATTTCTTGATAATTCAATATGAATGTTCCTGTTCGTGATAGTTTTCACAAAATAGAAATTAATCCATCAATACCCACATAAATGATAAGTATCTTCTTTGCACTTCACTTAATATATATACCCACATAAATGGTATGTATCTTCACGTTCCAATTTTTTTGCTGTTGAAAATCATTTCATTTTGTGAAAAAGTGTTTTTTTTTTTTGGAAATTATTTTTTTTCTTGATTTTTTTTTTATGGGAATCACTCTTTGGGTAAAAAACGTTTTTCTTATTTGTTAGAATTCATTTTTTAGTGGAAATAGTTTTTTACTTTCTTTCTGAAATCCATTATCTTTTTTGCTAATATATATATATATATATATATATATATATATATATATATATACACACACACACACACACATACGCACGCGTCTCTTAACGTTTAAAATGGTTCCTGTTAACTTAAAGTTATATATCGACTCGGCTTTGTTGGGTTACTGATATACCAGATGGTATTTGTATTGGACTAAACTGGTTTTGATCATTCAGTATGTTATGTTATGTGTTTGTTAAAGAGTGGGAGTTTGAACAATCATCACCGCCAATTGCATATCATTAGTTTATCTAATTTGTTATATATTTTGGCATCCAATGCATTTCCAGGTATCTCCGTAAAATTCTGAATTTTTAAACGGGTTGTTAGAATGAATGACTTGACTCGATACATCTTAAATTGGGAGAGGTTTTACTTGAGTGGTCGTTTCCAAAAACCGGCATGACATGTCTTACCTAAAAGGGCCTTCTTCTCCTGTATAAGTTTGTGTACATTATTTGTGTGTTTATTAAAGGTACTAATGTGTTCGTTGATTGTTTGGGGTTGTATGCTATTTTTTGGTAGTAATATGTTCTTTAGAAGAACTACCTGATTTTTAGGTACTAATCTGTTAGTTGGCTGTAATTTTTTTTATGGGTTCAAATCAATTATTGTTTTAAAAGGTCGTGAAATAAGAACCGAGGAATGAAATAATAAGGAAAAAAAAGGGTGGGGCCAGCTTCTTAAATAACACTAAAAACAATATTAACCATCTTTTGATTGAAACGTGGACAGTCTTACTATTATTATCATCTGATTCAATTTATTTTTAATAATTAGATAAAAAGTCTTTTTTTTAATTTATTAAAAAGTATTAGTTAAATATAAATTAATAGTTAATATGTGATTTTTAAAAAAAATGTTATCAAATTTATTCTATTCTAAAATATTATAAAAAAATGTATTGGTTTAAAATGTTTGTTTATTTGCAAATGTATTTTTATGCTTTCAACACTTTTTTATATAATATGTTGGTTTTAACATGTTAATATTGAGTTACATTATATAATATGTTGGTCAATCAGTAAGTATTTTTTAATGAAAAAAACATAAATATTAAGTGGGTGAATAAGTTATGCCAACTAAACAGGTGAAATATAAGCACAAGATGTCTCGAGCTTTTTTTTTTAATCATTTATAGCGTCGCAAAGCTGGCTAACATTGCAAGATTACAAAGTGATACAATGTTTCGGACAACCTTTTAGTATTGTTATTATAGAATATTAGTTTTGTTGGTGTATTTTTTATTTCTAAACAGAGTGGATAGTCTTAAAAAAAATTTGCAAAATTTGTAAAGATCATTTTTTTTAAATTACAATTTGTTTTGTTGGGAAATGAAATTTTTTCTGTTTTGTAATTACGTACTTTGGAAATTTTTATTGTTTTGCAATTACGTGCTTTAAAAATATTTGTCGTTTCGTGATTACGTACTTTAGAATTTTTTGTCGTGCCTTCAGGCACGGGCATACCCTAGGTTTGAGTAATTTTCATTGAAGAATTTGTTGGATGAATTTGGGATCTTTGAATATTGTTTGATTGGTTGGTATCCCTATAGCAGGGTGGATAGTTCAATAAATAAAGCAGGCTATGTCCAATTTTTTTTTTTTAAATTGATACTTTGTTTATTTGAGGCATAATGTGAATTCAATTGATGAATATTGTATATTTCATGTTATATGTGAATTTTTTTTAATGAATTTAGATTATTTCAATATTCTTGGACTATGTGTTATTTGTTAAGCAGGGTGGATAGTCCTACGAACATAGGAAATTATGACTACTTTTTTTAAAATTATCCTTTATTTTGTTGGGGAATGAAATTTTTTTCGTTTTGCAATTACGTACCTTGAAATTTTTTGTCATTTTACAATTACGTTCTTTGAACATTTTCTCCGTGCCTTCAGGCACGGGCATTTCCCTAGTATATATATATATATATATATATATACACACACACACACACTAGTGTATGCTCGTGTCTGAAGGCACGCTGATAATCGCAAAACGACAAAAAATTTCAAAGTACGTAATTGCAAAAAGGCAAAAATTTCATTCCTCAACAATACAAAACGTAATCTTAAAAAAAAAGCAACCATAATCTCCTTTATTTGTAGGATCATCAACCCTGCTTAACAAATAACAAATAGTCCAACAACATTAAAATAGTCTAAATTCGTCAAATAAATTGACATATAACATTAAATATACAATATTCATCAATCAAATTCACATTGTAACAAAGTATCAATTTTATAAAAAAAAATGGATGTTGTGTCCTCTGTTTATTTGACTCTCCACCCTGCTTAAGGGGTAACAACCAGTCGTACAATATTCAAAAAGTCCAAATTCATCAAAGAAATACTTCAACGAAACAAACTTCTTTTAAAAAATCACATATATATCAATTGAGGTTGTTCCACGTGTTCCAATGTAATATTGTCCATAGTTTTCAAAATGCAACCTGATACAAAAAAAAAAAAGTTGATCAATTGAAATAGCTAATCAAATATTATATAAACCGTGTTAATTATTAATTATATAGCAAATACAGTGTGTCTCTAATATGAAGTTAGAGAGTTCCCAAAAGAGGGACTTTGTAACAAAATACATAGTTTATGGTCGTTTGTTATGTGAGACCTTACCCACTAGGGATTTATAATATTTGAGTGATCAACATTTAACGTAAACCATACATCTACGCACTAAATAGTTCCCTGGCGTTCTTAAGAGTTTCAGTTCCCCGCCATCATAAATAAAAACTGAATATGTAAAGTACTCTCTAGCCATTTGCCATCATTTTAAAATAATATATTTAACTTGATATTGACCATAAGCAATACGTAGAGTACATAAACTTACATCTAGGGATAAGTTTATTTTATAAATATTTAAAAAAATATTAAAAATAAAAATAAATTTTAATTTTAATTTTTTAAAACAAAAGGTTTTTAAAGTTGTGTTTGTACGCTTTATGTTTTTTTAGATATTCCACTTAATGTCTCATAACCCGAATGTTAAGTCAGTACACGTTCTTCAGCACAGTATATGTATTCCTTGATTTAAGTGTAGAACATTTTATGCATAACCATTTGATTTAGGTGTAGAGAACTTGATTTAGGTGTAGAACATTTTGTGTAAACTCAGAACTTCAAATAATAGCATATAGTCACTTGCTTTAAAGGCCAAAAAGTTTCAAACCAAAATGGTAAATTTCGTAAAAAGCATACACGACTTGTTTAAAAAACATATATAACTTCTTCCACCCAGGACTTTAAAAATTCACTTCTATTCCCAGATTATCACTTTTTGTTAATGTCATGAAACCAAAGGAAAAGATCAAATCAGGTAATAAAAACATGAAGAAAAAAAACATTGTACTTCCTTTAACTGGTTTACAAAAAAACTATTCTAAGAGGGACTTTAAGAACAATAGTGAAATGGAGATCGAGGGGCACCATGTGTCGATATTGTGTCAATCTCGCATCAACGTTACATAACACCTGGAAATAGATTTCTTCCGTGTCACAACCAAGCTCCTGGTTCGGAGGAAATCATATCTTCAAGGAAATCATACCTTGAACACTCCTCCCTATCTCTCTTACAACAAAACAGTACCCCAACTATGAAATTTCAAAAACACAATGCATAGCGACACCAAACCTGCATAGTAAAACGAACACAAACATTAAAACATGAGTCTTGGACATGTTATAAAACAATTGTCATGTAATAAAAAGCATGCAAAAGCCGACCTTGTAAAATACCAAAAAATAAAACTATACGCACTGGATAAAAATGCATGTGTCTAAATGTAGGATGGGTGTTTGAAGCACACTGAACATAAACACACTGCATGAACAATAATTTTTTTTCTAAAAAAAAAATAAAGTAAATAAAGTAAAAATAAACAATAACAAATCTAAGAGTTGAAATAGTTAGGAGTAAGGGAGCTCAAAACAAACAAAAAATAACAAAAAGTAAATAAAGTGAAAAAAGTACCTCAATTAGTGTTAGAAAAATAGAGACCCATTTCGTGTGTTTACACTCCTAAAAAAAACCTTCGATCCACCCCTTTAGCTTGATGAGATTCACATATAAGGCACCCATTTCGTGTGTTTTCAAGCTTTGAGACAGAGACTCATTTCGTGTGTTTTAAAGCTAAGAAACGAACTCACCTATAGTGGCACCGTCAAACATCAAAGTTGCTGCAAATGATTTCCACTAATGTAAACAATGAAATCAAATCTCATTTGTAAACCAAGAAAATTAGTATATAATCTTATCCAGAAAACAAAAAAAAACATATAATAAGAATTCAATAGAACAAAAAGGATGTGGAGAAAATGCCTGTTTGTGAACTCAAAAAATATCTTTCTTGATTTTGGTTTCAAAAGGAAGTGGGGAGAGGAACCGTAGATAATTAAAGTGGTGTTGTTGGAATGGTACGTGGAAGCCGGGGGAGTTTTGGGGTTTTGAATTAAAGTGAAAGTTTGGGGGTGTGAACCGTACAGAGAGTGTCCCAAAATATTCTCTTTTTAATGTATTACTAACATACCCTTTATATTTGAATCATTGTGAATTTTTAGATGGAAAATGAGGGGGAAACTAAATTTTAGTAGGTTAAAATTGTAAATTTCATATAAATTAAAAAAATGAGGTGTGGTGAGTTGTTGAGCTTACGGTGTGAATTGTTATCTCGCCCTTCATTTAAGGCCTTGTTGGCTTCAATCTGAACCGTTAAATGTCTTCTAAACTTATGAATAGTGAAAACACCATTGTTCCTTATTATATAGATATATATGTGCAGAATACTGGATAGTGTTATTTTTATGCATTGATGATGATCGAATGTGTAAGAATATAGGCAACAACTTTGAACAAATCATGAGTTGGCCATTTGCAGCAAAAAGGGGAGAAGTGATAATAATTTAAGTTTCATATGCTCTTTCTATTTTGGATATCGTAGTATACGGTATACTTGATGATGAATTATATTTAATGATTCCACTCCAACATGGTTGATAAGCTTCCACCTATCGAGGATATATTATCAAGTTTATGTTTTTGGTAAAATTGCTAAACTTATTGTTTGAAGCACTTTATTTTCAGCTTATAGTAAGATTGTAAACTTCTTTATGCTTATATGTAAACTATATTCTATACTGAATTGAGGGTCTTCTTCTTCTTCTTCTTCTTCTTCTTCTTCTTCTTTTCACCCATCTTATATCTTTGAATGCTAGTGAATGCCAAATGAAACTTTTTTTACCTCTGAAAATGCATTTTACTCATACATTTTGTTGGAAAATTTCATCCGCATTCCTTATTTTTTGTGCAATATTTTATATATTCATGAATATAATAATCTAATTTTAAAATATTATATATTTAACTAATGCACATAAAAAATAATAAAATGCCAATAAAGGAAGAGAACAAAATTGTTCACTTGAGAACAAATTAAGATGCATTCGATGTACACTATAAACATGCCTGCATTAGAGCTTTAATTGGCAACATTACTTAGATGTTTTTTAATCAATTTTGATTTACTAAATGGAACCAATAAACAAAGAAGTTATTGTTATTTGTTGAATGGTTGAAGCTACTGCCAATTTACGAAGGAGAAATTGACTAAACTCTATTCATTGAAGCTACTGTACATGCCAAATGCATTTTTTTATTTACCTCTGGAAATACATTTTATTCTAACATTTTGTAGGACAATTTTACCAGCATTCCTCATTTTTTATGTAATACTTTATATATTCATGAATATAATAATATAATTTAAAAATATGATATATCTAATTAATGCACACAAAAAACTAATAAACGTCGTCACAAGAAGTGAACAAAATTATTCACTTGAGAAAAAATTAATATACGTTCAGTTAGTACATTGTAAACATGCCAGCATTAGACCTTTAATTGGCTACATTCCCTAGCTATTTGTGAATCAATATTGATTTACTGAATGGAACTACTAAAAAAGAAGTTATTGTTATTTGTTGAAGGCTTGAACCTACTATTAATATACATAGGAGAATGTAACTAAACTCTGTTCGTTGAAGTTATTCTCTCATGATAGGTTATCCATGAAAGGGACTGAAGGTGTTTCTTTTGTTTTGATTGATGGCAGAGGCTTCGATCTTCCAACTTAATAAAAAAATAGATTTTTATTAGACTTGATTTTGATGAGGACTTCCATCAGTTATAGTTATGTGATACCTGGTTTATCAATATTCAATAGGTACCCTATGCCTATCTTTTAGTGGTCCCTAGATTCTGGAACCAATGTTGAATTCCCTTTGGGTGGGTATGGATATCCCTCATGTTCCTTTCGATTCATTCTTGTGAGAGAAAGAGTTTATTTTCTATTGAATATTTAATTGGCAAACGGTTGGAGAAGGATTTTTCCATATTGGAGTTGACTAGGCTTAGTTTGGCTCGCTCTTGTATTGAGATTGATCTATAAAAGGAAATACCTCAAAGAGTTTGTATTTATTTTCTTTGAAATTTTTGAAAATAGATAACATATGAATGTCCCAAAATATTGTTCTCATGGCTATAAACAAGGGCATGAGTCAAGATTATAATTTTTTTTACCGTTAGTTGAACTCCAAGAGGTTGACACGAAGAATTCCCCAGTTGAGAGAAGGATACTTGGCAATAAATATCGTATCCAAAGAGAGTTGATAAGATGCTGACAAGGAGGTAAGTAAATTGGATGGTATTAATGTGGTGAAAGAAAATATTGTCAAAAGTGGCAGTGATGCAAAATATGAAAGCTGATGAGTATTGGAATTTTCCATGAATAATTGGGTTTGAGTGTGAATTTGTTCAAGTGTAGTGGTGGACAATGATGTGGATGCGTGGTCTGATTATCAAGTTAAAATGTATTAAGTTTGGGTTTTGTACCATAGGTGGGATATGAGAGAAAGAATATAACTATTAGGATCTCACCTCTTAGCCTCATCTAATCAAACCCATTGGACTCTTAAAACTGATTCTATCCTTGAAGGAGCACTAACATGAAACCCAAAAGCCTTGTCGCGTCAGTCGAACATGGTGTGTCCTCATAGACTCTTTTTGCAGCAACTAGTGTTGGCTCGAGTTAAGATTTTTACAGCTAAGGGGTTCGAAGCACTCAACTTCTTATCATTATTGACCTCGATGAACTACAAACAATCACAACAAAACTGTTATGTTTTAATATAGATAACATAACAACCCAAATCGTGCAAAATATTGGGATGGAAACTTGAAACTTAAGGTGGGAGAGGTGGAGGATCCGTCGTCACACTCATATCCCTTTCAGAAAATTCTCCTAATGCATACGTCCCAAAGGTAACACCAATCAGATAAGACAGTGACACATTTAAGACTTCTTTCTAAGAAATTAACATAAACAAAATTCATACCATGATTAGGAACAAGAAGAGCCAAGTGTAAAGGTCTTTAGAAAGACAAATTTGCCTGTTGTTGAGAATGAATGGAAGTACCATTAGCAAGATGAACCTGTCTATGGAAGGATTGGGCAGGAGAAATAAATAGATTTTGATCCCTAAGCATTTAATTATTAGCAACAGAGTCTAGAACCAAAGTACTAGGACTGTCTTTAGCTGGGCGGGCATATTGAGCTTTAAGAATACCTGAGGAAGAGGCAGCCATAATAGTTGGCCCACAACCCACTTATAGGAGCATTTCAATTGCCCAACATATGGAAAATTATATGGAAAAGTTGACAAAACTTCGTAAAAATAGATTGCTAAAAATCATTAAGATCATTAGGCACAACAGATAATGAATGGGACCTCAGAGGCAACAGCTACACGAGCCTTACCCCTCTGATTAGGATACAACTTTCAACAAGTGGTCTTGGCATGACCCTTTACCCCGCAATGCTCACTAACCATATTCTTCTCGTGTCGTTTAGGAAAATTATCAGCCATTTTGGCCATAAAGGCCATCTCAAAGTCCACAAGAGGTAAAGACAAAAGTCGAAGACGCCTCTCATGCTTCTCAGCCAATGCATACACTTCACCCAATGGAGGAAGAGGGGAAGTGGGTAAAATCTGTGTTTGGGAAGCTCAAAATCATAATGCAACCTCATCAAATATATATTTTTCCATCTCCTCACGAGTGATAAAATACTCCACAGCCTTAGCAGTGACGTCCTCTATATCAGCCAAAGGAGGATATAATGCATAATTATCCCATGTTTAGTCAGATAACTATAATAAGTCAATATCAAATCAGAGTCTTGAGTCACATGCAAAGACTCCTGACAAAGCTAAAAAATGAGGACCTCATTATGTTAATGAGCATACATTGAACCACGGACTTGGAACGAACTCATGAAGCTAGAAAAACTCATAAATACTCGGCTCCATGGAGCTGAACATCCATCTTAAAATCATGCAATTGCCTACAAACCATTGACTATAGGTGGATCAAACTCCTTTGCTGATGAGAGCTTTCTTAGTTAACAATGGTGCCACAAAATAGATGAGAGGATTGAGCCCATGAAGAGAAATTCTGTCCATTTAGTAATTAAGCCGTGACCTTCTACGCTGATGAGTAATTTGATTCCTCCATGGCAGAGGGTATGCTCTTCACTCCACTAGTCTTGCCGTCTCACCAAATGATAGATAAAATAAATAACCAAACAACCCACAAAAGCTATATATTAGCCACCACAACAAATGGAGCAACAACAAACAACTTTTTAAATCACAAGAGATAAATTGGTATTAAAGAGCACCTTAGGATTTGTGTGGACTGAAGTTGTATTTAGCAAATCTCTTAACCACAAGAAACAATGTAGAACCAAAAGCAACTTCATTCAGATAACAAAAACTAGGCAATACCTTCACTTTCCTAGAAAAAGAACACTGATCTAAAAGAGAAAAATAGTGTTGTTCAAGAAATGAACTTACCACATCAGATAAAGATGATCCATACCAAAAAAATGAACCGCCCATAGAAGGCACCAAGCACACCGAGCTGAAGAGGACCAAACAAAATAGTGAACTTCTATGGTGTAACTTATTGCGTAGTTTCGGTGCAATAATATTTTAAGTCTAGAAGTATTCTCTCTTTTTTCTTCCACAACATCTGCTGAGGTATTTCCACTTGTCAGACTCCAGATCATTCCAGTTTCCCGAAAAAAGCAACGCAATTATTGGTCTTTTTCATATGAGTATGACGTCTGCAGGCATTCTTTCAGTTTACTGGCGCCAGAATTATAATTCTTATTGGAATAAGAGTTCATTTGAACGTCCAATTGAACCATCATGGGATAAAACCAGATTCACAACCTTTGACCTTGCTTCATATAAATTCTTTATTTCTCTTGTCTTTTTATCAAGATCAAGAGCCTTCCACATCAATCCCCAATTAATTTCAAGTCTTTTGTCTCATAGAAGTCCTTCGATGGAAATTTAACCACATGTAAAACTAGAATTTCCTTTGTTTCTAACAAGTTATGATAACTAAGGCTCTAGTTATATTTCTATGATATTCCAATGATCATCATCTTTTAGCTCCTCATTTGTGCAAAACATAAAAGTTGTGTCATCACTCATTGGAGATAGTTAGATAAAGGCACAAAAATAGTTAGATAACATTTTTAAATTGCAGATCAGAAATCAAAAAACAGTTAGCCTACGAACAACTATAACCACTTCTCAATTAATCGGGTTATCAACACCACTCCCTGAAAAATCTTCTTATTCTACTTAGGCATCCATGTTATATCAACAAAAATCTTATGCATTTCTACTACCATCTTCTTATTAGTCTTGTGAGCAGTTGGTTGTATAGTTGAAGTCTCATTTATTTGTGTATAATAAATTTCATCAATCTTAACCCCATTTAATTAAGCCCACTCAAATGGACATCAACGTCATCTTGTCACAATTTCCCAACTTGGAAGCCATCATCCACTTCCCTCTAGTTTACCAAACTATTGACCTAGACAATACCATCTACTATAATTTATGAAACTAGAAAAGCTTTCTAAAGCCATGTGTTAGAGGTAATATCGGCTGTAAATTGAAACAATCTTCATTTCAGATTTTTTATGACGCGAACCATTCTCCTACCAAAATATTCATCAAACTGAATTGAGAATGATTTCCCTTTATTTTTCAAACACCAGGCCATAGAGGACACAGAACCATCATAAAGATGGACTCGAGAACCTTCAAAAAGGAGAGGAAGAGAGCAGGTAAAGAAAAGAGATCGATAAAAGAGTGGAGCTTCAGAAATGAGTCCCTAGATAAGCGACTTTCTAAATGTCTCTTTTGAAGCTTCAAAACTTCAAAAACCATAAAAAAAACTCATTTAAGTGACAATTTGGAACAGAAAATGTGACTCACGTGCCCAAAAGGAATCCCCAGGATGACACGAGTGACTGGGGATGGATAGAGGAGGGTCGACGGGATTGGGATACCTAAAAGGCAGAACATGTGCTGGTAAGAACTTAGTGGATGATTAGATCAAAGTTTATGTAACACCCCGCCCGCCCGGGGAGAGTGAACGGAGCGCTAATGCGATAAAATAACTAAATCCACAAGTAACAAGGTATAGAGCATCTAAATAAACCCACAATAATATAAATCCAATAATCTCAATCTCTTCAATTACAACAAGTCTCTCGAATTACATACAACAACTAACTCGAAAATAAAATACAAATCTCCAAAGCTCTATATATCAAAATAATACAAATCTTTCCCAAACAATCCTCGCTAAAATTAATCTCCATAGCGCCCCAAATCCACGCTAACCTGCCAACTAAAAGAAAATATGGGGAAGTACACAATACGACAAGAAAGATGCTCAACAAATATATGTTAGCGATGAATAAAACGTAAAAACACGAGTACGAATATTCAAATCAAAATGCAAATCTCAAAGCATTTATCAATAGAATTTCTCAACAACACTTTAACCGGGTCACCAGGCCTCACCCCATTCGCATATGCTTTATCAAGCCATAGCCGGGAATAGGTATTTTGGCGGGTTCACAACATCCGTGCCATATTAAAATCTCATGACAACGTGCTCAATAACAATATAATGATACCACATGAATCAAAATAATTTCAACAATTATTTTCCAGATTTCAATGAATTTATCAATTCAAATATGAGTTCAATTAAACAAGAATTCAAAGAGAATGACACTCGCGAGATTTAAGGAGCATATTGTGTAAAACCCCATACCTCAAACCATGATGAGAAACCAACGATCACATCCTCAAGATCAACTCAAAAGATCTACAAAAGCTCCTCCGAGAACCTCCAACAAAATAGCCCCAAGAACACCTCTAATCTAAGGTTGGAACTCAAAAATCTCAAGCGCCAATGTGTATATAAAAAGAAGAGGAATATAAAATGTATTTGCTGCCAAAATTTGTGCCAAAAGTAGGTTAAAAAGGTTGCCCACGACTTCCTTTTATAATGCAAAGAAATGAAGAGTTGGAATCCAAAAGACTCCTTTAAATAAGGCAAACAACTCTTGAAAATTACTTAATGTTCGCTGACTTAGAATTCCAAGAGTTAAAAACATTTAAAAATCATTTTAAAATCCGTTTTAACTCCGATTTCGAAACCGTTTGAAATTCTCACCTTTAAAAATAATAACAAACATATTTGAGCAATAAAAAATAATTTTATCAAAAACTTTATTTTCCTCCATTTTCCAAAAATTAATTAAAATAGCCCAAAATTACGCGGGTTGTTACACTTCCCCACTAACAATGGAATTTCGCCCTTGAAATTCGCCAAATGCCTAACTCTAAAAAATCAGGCCAACAATCTCCAAAAATAAATCACGTCTCCCAAAAATAAATTCCCCACCTCTAATCTCGAAACTTATCATGAATATCACCTAAAATTTGCTATCTCCAAAAATTGCTAACCACGCAATGAACCCAAAACCCAAGCCCCGAGGGTTGCCGTATACCTAAGCTCTGATACCATTTGTAACACCCCGCCCGCCCGGGGAGAGTGAACAGGGCGCTAATGCAATAAAATAACTAAATCCACAAGTAACAAGGTATAGAGCATCTAAATAAACCCACAATAATATAAATCCAATAATCTCAATCTCTTCAATTACAACAAGTCTCTCAAATTACATACAACAACTAACTCGAAAATAAAATACAAGTCTCCAAATCTCTGTACATCAAAATAGTACAAATCTTTCCCAAACAATCCTCGCTAAAATCAATCTCCATAGCGCCCCAAATCCACGCTAACCTGCCAACTAAAAGAAAATACGGGGAAGTACACAATACGACAAGAAAGATGCTCAACAAATATATGTTAGCGATGAATAAAATGTAAAATCACGAGTACGAATATTCAAATCAAAATGCAAATCTCAAAGCATTTATCAATATAATTGCTCAACAACACTTTAACCGGGTCACCAGGCCTCACCCCATTCGCATATGCTTTATCAAACCATAGCCGGGAATAGGTATTTTGGCGGGTTCACAACATCCGTGCCATATTAAAATCTCATGACAACGTGCTCAATAACTATATAATGATACCACATGAATCAAAATAATTTCAACAATTATTTTCTAGATTTCAATGAATTTATCAATTCAAATATGAGTTCAATTAAACAAGAATTCAAAGAGAATGACACTCGCGAGATTTAAGGAGCATATTGTGTAAAACCCCATACCTCAAACCATGATGAGAAACCAACGATCACATCCTCAAGATCAACTCAAAAGATATACAAAAGCTCCTCCGAGAACCTCCAACAAAATAGCCCCAAGAACACCTCTAATCTAAGGTTGCAACTCAAAAATCTCAAGCGCCAATGTGTATATAAAAAGAAGAGGAATATAAAATGTATTTGCTGCCAAAATTTGTGCCAAAAGTAGGTTAAAAAGGTTGCCCACGACTTCCTTTTATAATGCAAAGAAATGAACAGTTGGAATCCAAAAGACTCCTTTAAATAAGGCAAACAACTCTGGAAAATTACTTAATGTTCGCTGACTTAGAATTCCAAGAGTTAAAAACATTTAAAAATCATTTTAAAATCCGTTTTAACTCCGATTTCGAAACCATTTGAAATTCTCACCTTTAAAAATAATAACCAACATATTTGAGCGATAAAAAATAATTTTATCAAAAACTTTATTTTCCTCCATTTTCCAGAAATTAATTAAAATAGCCCAAAATTACGCGGGTTGTTACAGTTTAAGACTACTCAGACCTAGAGAAGAGAATCCGACAGAAGATCAGTGCAAGGTAGTTGGAAACCCTCTCCCTGAAACTCCAAGTAAAGTCCTCGACCTTCGCCCGCATCGAATGTTAGGGAAGTCACTATCGATGGACAGCTTACTATCCTTGGATTAGCTGGAGATGAGAGAGAATGGCACAGTCCTACTGATTATTTTTAATTTGAACAAACCCACTTGAAAATGATAAAAAAAAACATACAAATAGAAAGATTCAAACATCAAGAAGATCCCTTAGACATAAGGCAAAGTCATAATATATATGATCAATTCAAACCAATAGCTTGTAGATACAAGTTACTAGACTAATAGTATGAAAATCCTTTAAGAGAAGAGATGAAGCTCTCTTTGGGATTAAACAAATTTAAGTGACAGTAGTGCTCACATTGACCATCCCAATCTCAAAAACTCCTTGATCACTTTTGGCACATCAACTTTGGTACACTCCCACTCTTGTTGTAACATCATTGTAGTGAAGCCATTCCTTCCAGGTGCCTTTTTCCCTTCACATTCATATAAGGCATTTCATTTCATCTTCCTTAAAGAGTCTTTCAAGCCAACAAGCCTTTTCACCACTAATGGGATGCTAATCAAGGCCCTCCACCCCAACAGAATATTATGCTCCCCACTATACAAATTCTTAAAGAAACTTACAACTTCATCAATGATTTCAGATTCTTTTCCCTTTTATTTTCCAATTTGTTAATGATTTTATTCAATTTCCTCCCACTATCAATCCAGTGAAGAGTTTAGAAACGTTGTCCCACTCCTGAATTCCCCTAACCTTTATGATTCTAAGAAATTTCTTCTTTAACTATCAATTTTGCATGTGAGACCTTTTTTCATCCAACTTTTGGATTTAACTAACCATCACCCCATTCAGCAATCATAAATCTCCAAAAATACTCACATTTCCATTTTTGATCCTCTGCTTCACATTCTTTATTTTTATTCATGTTATATCCCTCTGACCCATATTAAGCTCCTCCCACAAATTTCTAAAGGCACCTTTGAACTCTTTATGTTTTAACCAAATGTTCACAAAGCCAAACAAACTTGGTCCACATTTGGTGGTAATAATTTACAATATCTCCATTCTGCATACAAGAAGAAATTATAAAATTCACTAACAATTGCATGCGAGACTGAGTATTTTGATCATAATTTTTTTTATAGAAGGTCGTTCAATGTGTATATAGTCACCTCTAGTTTTTTTTATCAAATATAGGCACATTTAATTTTATTATGCTCTTTTCTCTCCTTTGGTTTGGGCCCTAATTTTGAGTTGAATATTGTCGGTATTTTCCATCTTAAATTCAAGGAAAAATCCTTCAAATAAATAGACCCAAATGACCACATTGAGCACAACATCGTGAAGTCAAATTTTGGTTTTCTATAATTAAGTTTATGGAGTATTACATGTTGAATATCATCACCCATTTCTCTTACAACAGAATGAAATATTCTAGTTTCCTGATTTTGTCATCATCTTTACATGAATAATGTTCAATTTTGTTTTTTTACTTTCATTTGCAACTAAAAATTCCTAGCATTTGTTCCTGGTGCATGGTGTCCAGAGTTTCTCAATTATGGATGTTTTGCTTACCCCCATATCCCTACCCCCTGCTCTTTTCAGTAAAATATGAATTTTCATTATACTGTTCTTTAAAATGAGGGTATTAAAGAAATTCATTTTTTTTGTATAAATTATATATATCATCTTTAAAATGTGGTGACAGAATTTTGTGCAGGATGAGGATGTACGGTTAGATACTATACGGTCGATATGTACTTGCTCTCAGTTTACAACTTAAATTTGGATTAATATATATATATATATATATATATATATATATATATATATATATATATATATATATATATATATTCGCATCCTTGATATGTTTAATGGGAACTTAGTCGCTTCTCTTCCGAACAGTTTCAAATGTGCTCAAGAGGCATGGAGAACTAACAGAGTGTCTTTCTAGGTAGAAATGTTGGGAAACTGTCCAATGTACTGTTATATTGTTCTCAAAGACACACCTTCAACTTGCAATTGTTATTTGCTTCTTGATTGGGAAGTGTAAATATTTTATGTTTTTTTAATGCTTTGATGACTTGTAAATGGAATTTACCTGTCTTTATGTGATGTGTACGAGATCGCGAGGGCATATTTGTATTTTGTTTAATTAGATCATCTTTACTTTTTGTTTATTTTTGTTTATATTCCTAGTTTAAAGTTGTTAGGATAGATTGAGTGTGGTATTCCTTGGGACTTTCTTTAGTGGTCTACTTTTTAGTATTTTTAGGATAGGTTGAGGGTGATATTCCATGGGTAAGGCTATGTGGAATTAGCAAACCACTCCTCCTAACCATATCCCCTTAGCCCACAATCAAGTGACACCACTTCTATTGCCCATCCAAAACCCCACCTCAAATTCTCCACGACTGTTGTTCCACCCCCAAACATCCACAAATCGTACTCCAAACCGTAAATCTGAAGTCTCCTTCCACTCGTTGCTATCAGGCAACCCTCGTCGCTAAACAATAATCCCTGACAAATATCCTCGACCCTCTTATGTACACCCTCAACCTATTGCCTCTAGAAAACCTCAGAAACTCTAACCCAACAATCTTTGCACCCTCATTGGACCTCCACTGGACTTCGCGCATGTTTGGTGACATCCTCCATGGTAGTTAGATGACGGTAAGAGGGTCACCATTGTAGACACCTTTTTTACTTCTTTAGTTATTTTGTCTAGCAATATTCTTTAGGCTATAAATAAGCCCTATGGACAACCATTTTAGGCACTTTATTTTGGAGAATGAATGAATGAGAGAGAAACACTTTTAGTTTAAATGTTGTATTGATTTATGCTTTCACTGGCATTAAATTAGTATTACAGAGTGTTTGTTCTTGATTTATGTTGAGCCACAGGTAAAGCTTCGAGGAACAGTCGAAGCACTACTCCAAACCATACCCTTATTATCGCTTGTGGTCAAGTGGCACCACCTCTAATGCAAACCCCTAAACTCTACCCCAAATCGTACATGGCTGATGTTCCAACCTCAAAAAAAGTTATCCTATTCAAAACCCTAAGATATGTAGTCTCCACCCTCTCTTAGGCATCATATGACCCTCGTCTTCGACTGAAGAGCCTCGACGAACATCTTCGACCCTCTAACGACACCCATCAACCCACTGCCTTTAGAAAACCTCAAAATCCCCTAACCCAAAAGTCTTTACCCCATCGCGGACCTCCAGTGAAATTCTCCCACACCCAATGACCTCAATCGTGGAATTTCCACACTGGCAGGATGGCCACTGACCCTTAATAGGGATGATCCTGACTTAAAACCCCCATCTTAACCTCCCTTCACCATAGCTGCTTGCACATAAAGAAACCCCAGATTTAGTCCCTTACCTCCTTGATCTTAGACATCTCTTTTACCCCTTCGCCCCCATGATATTCATTGGCCAATTTCTCGTATTGCCGATGTGACACCCCACATATTTAATACTCAGATTGATCAAATCTAATTATAAAATCATATAGGTTGTTAACAATTTAAATACCACTCTCAGCATGAAAAGGAACAAATGAAAACATGAGTCAATATAGGAATATGATATGAAAGCCCTCAAATATAAAACTCATGATAAAGTATCAAAACTATACTAGATAGATCAATAAACAAACATTATCTCCTAAATACAAGTCAAATACCGAGTCTCAAAATGATACATGCCAAATACCGCTATCTGTAAGGACACAAATTTCCAATTGAGTCCATATATAGTTTTGGCTCAATTCCGGACAAAAACATTTATTCATAGGATTTTATTTAATTGTAATATTCAAGACCTATGTAGTGTTTGATTGAAGACGTAGAGGCAAAGAGTATAAAGCATCATCAACATGCCGTAGTTTATGTGCCTCGTTTGTACGTCATCAGCTATGGTTCCATGCTCCCAAGGTATGAATGTAATTATATTTATATAGGAGCTTGGAACAAAGTTTAATGGGTGTTAGGTGTAATAAAAACTGCATTTTATTTTCAGAAAGAATCAATTTGAACTTTAAAATAAGTATATAAAAGTTTCTGGGACAAAATCGAATTTTTCAATCTTTCTGGTCGTTCGTTAGAAATGTCGTTCGAACGAGTTTTGTCGTTCGAACCAGTTTCATTCGAACGAGTTTTGTCGTTCGAACCAGTTTTGTTCGAACGAGTTTGCCAACGACCCTAAACTGGTCAGTCGTTCGATATGTCGTTCGAACGAGTTTTTCGTTCTAACGAGGTATCTAACGAGATTCTAAAGAGCCCAGGCTGGTCGCTCGTTAGAAATCTCGTTCGAACGAGAGTCAAGTTCGTTCGAACGAGACGCCAGAGCGGGAACGGTTTTGAGCAGTTTTTGGCAGTTTTCACCCCATTTTCCCACTTGTTTCTTAACTGATTTTTTAAGGCTTTATCAAGGACGGGAATCACTTTTGAAGGGATATCTTTTTCATACCATACAAACTCCTAGAGAGTATCTTGAGACAAAATTTGTTTAAGGAAAAAGATCATGTTTTGAGTGTTATTCTTTCAAAGAAAAATTCATACACACTCTAGTTTTCACCCAAGTGTTTATCCAAGTTTCTATATAAATATTAATTGCTTGGAGATTGTTTTGGCACCGATTTTTCTCTACACCAAATTGAAGAGAAGTTCATTTCATTTCTACCCATTTGGAGAAAGGCTCCATGATACGGTGATGGTGTGCCTAATTGCCCGATCGGTGGGAGTCCGAGACCGCGGTGGAGCTCCGTTGGTTATCCGCTAATTGGAGGTCGATACAAGAAGAAGAAGCATGGCTTGAGAGGATTCGAGTTTAGGAAGTAAGTCTTTTGTCTTGTATTTTGTAATACCGTTTTTAGTGGATTTGAGGCTAGGGCCATCCCGAGGTTTTTTTCCCGTTAGTGGGTTTTTCCTCGTACATCGCAGTGTAGTGTGACTGTTGATTTTATCTTGCTCTATATCACTTAGAACGCATGCTAGATTAATTTCAAGATAAAATTTGGTTTAAACTATCACACTCATTTAATTTGGGACTAAATTAAATATTGGGTAAAATTGGTTTATTCAAGTCATTTGCTAAAATTGGTTTCACCTAACTTTGGATAATTGTTAATTATGACTTAGGCAAATTCTAGGACTTGAATTTTGTTTTAATTTGTTTTGAGAAATTAAAACTTGTTATTGTTAATTTTTGGAAAGTTGAACCATCACCTTTTCACAACGCTTCCGCATCATCTTTCTTGTGTTTTATTTTAAAAAAAGGAAATTAAAGATTTTTTAATTGAGATAATTATTAAAATCCGGGGAGTCCACTTCTTCAAATTGGTATCAGAGCCAAAAATGATAAATTATTTCGTTAAAGATCCTTTAATTTTTTGGCTAAAATGGATTTTTCCCCATTTTCAAAATTTCCTTTTTTTGATGGTTCAAACTACGCGTATTGGAAAGCGCGAATGAGATCGGCACTAAAATCTATCGACGAGAGAGTTTGGATGTCTGTTGTTAACGGGTACTCCCCACCAAATCATCTTATTGAAAATGAACGTGTTCCCAAACCCATCGATAGATGGACCGAAAATGAGTTTAAGCTAGCAAATTTTAATTCCCGTGGTTTAAATGCTTTATTTAGCGCTGTCACACCGGATGAATTCCGACGCATTATGACGTGTGAGACCGCCAAAGAAGCTTGGGATATTTTACAATTAACTCATGAAGGAACGAGTGTCGTTAAAGCTTCTAAACTCCAAAACCTCACCACTCAATTTGAAACTATCAAAATGGATGAAAAAGAAACTTTTGATGAATTTTATGCTAGACTTTCAGATATTGTTAATTCATCTTTTAACTTGGGAGAGAAAATACCTGACAACCGTGTAGTAAAGAAAATTTTAAGGTCCCTACCCAATAGATTTATTCCAAAGGTGACCGTTTTAAATTCTTTACCCACTTTAGCCTCTACGAAATTAGAAGAGCTTGTAGGTGATTTACAAACCTATGAACTAGATATGTTTCCCTCTAAAAATGAAAAGAAAATCGAAAAGGGAGTTGCTTTAAAAGCCCGAAAAGAGATTAAACAAGTAGTAGAGAGCGAGAGTGATAGTGACTCGGAAGATATGGCTTTATTTGCTCGTAAATTTAGAAAATTTCTTAAATTCAAAAAAGATAAATTTAAAAATGATTTTAAGAAATTTGAATCTTCTAAACATGATAAAAGCGAGAAGATTTCTAAAGCCGAAAAGATCCCTAAGTCTAGTAATGAAAATGTTGATAGGGACGAGTCTAATAAATGTTTTGGTTGTGAAGGTTATGGCCATAGGGCTTATGAGTGCCCCACTAAACTAAGGAAAGAGGGTAAACGACCCATTTCATATAATGCGACCCTTAGTGATAGTGATAAGGAAGAGAAGCCCGACTCCCCCACTAAGAAAAATTTTGTGGCTTTTATGGCAAGTCATGTGAGTGATAGTGAGAACTCATCGATTGATGATACGATAGCACATGCCACTTCCAAGGTCATTGTTCATGATTCCCTTGTTTTTTATGATAGTGAGAGTGGAGAAGAAAGAGAGAGTGAAAATGAAGAAGAGGTTGATGAGAGTGAACTTCAAAATGCTTTTCATGAATTATATAAAGAATCTATTAAATTGAAAAGAGCTAATTTGAAGTTAGAAGCGAGTTTAAGAGAGAGTGTCAAGGTTATTGATGAAAGTGCCTTAATAGAAGACCTTAGGACACGTGAGAGGACTCTTCGAAAGAAGCTAGAATATGTAGAAGGCGAAAGAAATAGCCTTAGGAATTTAATGGAATCCTTGAAAAAGGAGCTTCTTGCTTTTGAAGAGCGAAATTTTTCACTAGAATCTACCATTTTAGATTTGGAAAATAAATTAAAAGATTCTAGTAATGTCAAATTTGATTTGGAATGTCGTTCGCAAAAACTTGATAAAATGTTAGGAACGGTCCAAATTAAAAATGACACTTTTGGTTTAGGCTTCAATACTTGTAATGATTTTAACCCTAAAGTTAAAACCAACATTTTAGGAGAATCTACTAGGAATGCATTTAATGATCACTCCTTAAGTAAATCTTTTCGACATGTTTTCACTTGTTCACATTGTGGTCGAAAAGGTCATCTTAGGAAATTTTGTTTTGATCTTAAACGAATTCCTAGAAAATCCCATTGTAAAGTAACCACGATAGCTAATGTTCCTACACCCCAAGATTGTCATTCTTCATTAATTTGGGTTAGGAAATCCGATTTGGTTGCCTTACAAAATAGGGATTTTGATTCTCATTTACTTTCACATGCTTCCTCCCATGCTAAATCTAAAGGATGAATGTGTTAGTATTTGCATACTTTAGCTTTTGTACTTCATGCTATATTCATATGCTAAATGTATGCTTGTCTCATCATTTTCTAGTCTTTAATCCATGCTTATCCCATGCTAGAATTATGATTGTTGTTTATCTTTTGTATTATATTTCTTTCATTTTGTTTGCTTTAAATGTTTATCATTTGGACTTTATCTTTTGATAATTAGCGCTTAATGAAAGTTTCAAATGATTTTTGTTTATCCTTTTGAGAATATATATATATATATATATATATATATATTTGATTAAAAATATAAAAATCTCAAAAAGATTTTATTTTGTGTGTATTTTTGTTTGACACACTTTATGTGGCATATACTTGTGTTTGAATCCCTCCTTTAACGCTCCCACGTGGCTAGAACTTTTGATTTAGAAATATCAATCCTTAAAATGTTCTTTACCATTTTTTTTGGAGTAGTTGGATTTTGTATTGATTAAATGGATTCTATTTTCATATGCCTCTATTTCACACATGCACGAGCTCTTTTGAAATTTTAACTTCATATGTATATTTGAGCTTTGTGAAGTGTTCTCCTACCAATCTTGTCATCTACATATTTGTGACTTAGGAGGACTAGTTCATGTCAAAATCCGTTGCATGTGAGATTTGTGTGAAAATGAAAACATGATAAATATAAATGTGCACGGGGAAGGGCTCCGAAAGGACTAAGTGATCCTTTGCGAATAGTAAGCCACCGTTTTTAATGGACCTAAAAGAAATACGTGGTCCAAAGGCCTAAAAACAGAATATATGGCATTAAAAAGAAAACAATTTCCAAGGCCTATGTTTGATTGATATATTCATTCAACAATAATATAAATGCAAATTGAGGGAGATTGGATGATATGTCAACGGTTTGCACAATGTCCGTTTATCCTAGTTGCGTATTTCATGTCATGACTCTATTGGTTTGTAGAATCATTAATATGCTAGGCTTGTATGCATTGTGTATGTTTGTTCATCGAGTTCAATCTATATTGTCACATGAGGTTATATTTAAATGTGATGAAGTTTGCAATCAAATGAGAACTCCGTGAACGTTTATTAAGTGTTTGGGTCTAAATTTACTTGGTGCTAGTTCACACCCCTACACTTCCGTATCCATATGACACATTTTGGCCATACGAGTGTGCAAACTTATTGTACTTTGTGTCATGTGTGTGTTTATATCTATATATATATGCAAGTGCTCTATTGCTATATTTTTAGTACGTATATATATGATATTTGTTTGTCTTTGCCTTGATTTCTAGTCCATCCATGCTTTTACTTCTTTATTGGTATCTATCTTGGATTAGTTATGCTTTTGTTGCCCGTATGCTTTCATGATTATCACTTTAAGCTTCAATATGCTTTCATGTTTTGATTCCTTAACCTTTGTCTATTCCTGAACAAAAAGGGGAAGAATGATGATAGGGGGAGAAATGATATCTAAACCTATTATTATTGTATCTGAGTTTGGGGGAGATTTATCTTAGGGGGAGACGTCTTTCTAAGTAAATGTCATTGTTTTGATAAAGGGGAGAATTGTTTTAGGGGGAGTATTTAATTAATTGCATTTAATATTTTGATATTCCCTATGCATTTGATGAGTTTGCTTAAGTGTGCAGGAATTATTCTAAAGCGGCATCGTTCTATGGCAAAGAGTTTGATCCTTGGGTTGAGTTAAGTTTGGGCGGGTTATGTTTTGAGTCTAGTAGAGCTTGACGGCCCTTTAGGATTTTTTTTTTTGGTTTTTGTCCCGGAATAGCCAAAGGGGGAGATTTTTAAGGACACAAATTTCCAATTGAGTCCATATATAGTTTTGGCTCAATTCCGGACAAAAACATTTATTCATAGGATTTTATTTAATTGTAATATTCAAGACCTATGTAGTGTTTGATTGAAGACGTAGCGGCAAAGAGTATAAAGCATCGTCAACATGCCGTAGTTTATGTGCCTCGTTTGTACGTCATCAGCTATGGTTCCATGCTCCCAAGGTATGAATGTAATTATATTTATATAGGAGCTTGGAACAAAGTTTAATGGGTGTTAGGTGTAATAAAAACTGCATTTTATTTTCAGAAAGAATCAATTTGAACTTTAAAATAAGTATATAAAAGTTTCTGGGCCAAAATCGAATTTTTCAATCTTTCTGGTCGTTCGTTAGAAATGTCGTTCGAACGAGTTTTGTCGTTCGAACCAGTTTCATTCGAACGAGTTTTGTCGTTCGAACCAGTTTTGTTCGAACGAGTTTGCCAACGACCCTAAACTGGTCAGTCGTTCGATATGTCGTTCGAACGAGTTTTTCGTTCTAACGAGGTATCTAACGAGATTCTAACGAGCCCAGGCTGGTCGCTCGTTAGAAATCTCGTTCGAACGAGAGTCAAGTTCGTTCGAACGAGACGCCAGAGCGGGAACGGTTTTGAGCAGTTTTTGGCAGTTTTCACCCCATTTTCCCACTTGTTTCTTAACTGATTTTTTAAGGCTTTATCAAGGACGGGAATCACTTTTGAAGGGATATCTTTTTCATACCATACAAACTCCTAGAGAGTATCTTGAGACAAAATTTGTTTAAGGAAAAAGATCATGTTTTGAGTGTTATTCTTTCAAAGAAAAATTCATACACACTCTAATTTTCACCCAAGTGTTTATCCAAGTTTCAATATAAATATTAATTGCTTGGAGATTGTTTTGGCACCGGTTTTTCTCTACACCGAATTGAAGAGAAGTTCATTTCATTTCTACTCATTTGGAGAAAGGCTCCATGATAGGGTGACGGTGTGCCTAATTGCCCGATCGGTGGGAGTCCGAGACCGCGGTGGAGCTCCGTTGGTTATCCGCTAATTGGAGGTCGATACAAGAAGAAGCATCACGGCTTGAGAGGATTCGAGTTTAGGAAGTAAGTCTTTTGTCTTGTATTTTGTAATACCGTTTTTAGTGGATTTGAGGCTAGGGCCGTCCCGAGGTTTTTTTCCCGTTAGTGGGTTTTTCCTCGTACATCGCGGTGTAGTGTGACTGTTGATTTTATCTTGCTCTATATCACTTAGAACGCATGCTAGATTAATTTCAAGATAAAATTTGGTTTAAACTATCACACTAATTTAATTTGGGACTAAATTAAATATTGGGTAAAATTGGTTTATTCAAGTCATTTGCTAAAATTGGTTTCACCTAACTTTGGATAATTGTTAATTATGACTTAGGCAAATTCTAGGACTTGAATTTTGTTTTAATTTGTTTTGAGAAATTAAAACTTGTTATTGTTAATTTTTGGAAAGTTGAACCATCACCTTTTCACAACGCTTCTACATCATCTTTCTTGTGTTTTATTTTAAAAAAAGGAAATTAAAGATTTTTTAATTGAGATAATTATTAAAATTCGGGGAGTTCACTTCTTCAAATTGGTATCAGAGCCAAAAACGATAAATTATTTCGTTAAAGATCCTTTAATTTTTTGGCTAAAATGGATTTTTCCCCATTTTCAAAATTTCCTATTTTTGATGGTTCAAACTACGCGTATTGGAAAGCGCGAATGAGATCGGCACTAAAATCTATCGACGAGAGAGTTTGGATGTCTGTTGTTAACGGGTACTCCCCACCAACTCATCTTATTAAAAATGAACGTGTTCCCAAACCCGTCGATAGATGGACCGAAAATGAGTTTAAGCTAGCGAATTTTAATTCCCGTGGTTTAAATGATTTATTTAGCGCTGTCACACCGGATGAATTCCGACGCATTATGACGTGTGAGACCGCCAAAGAAGCTTGGGATATTTTACAATTAACTCATGAAGGAACGAGTGTCGTTAAAGCTTCTAAACTCCAAAACCTCACCACTCAATTTGAAACTATCAAAATGGATGAAAAAGAAACTTTTGATGAATTTTATGCTAGACTTTCAGATATTGTTAATTCATCTTTTAACTTGGGAGAGAAAATACCTGACAACCGTGTAGTAAAGAAAATTATAAGGTCCCTACCCGATAGATTTATTCCAAAGGTGACCGTTTTAAATGCTTTACCCACTTTAGCCTCTACGAAATTAGAAGAGCTTGTAGGTGATTTACAAACCTATGAACTAGATATGTTTCCCTCTAAAAATGAAAAGAAAATCGAAAAGGGCGTTGCTTTAAAAGCCCGAAAAGAGATTAAACAAGTAGTAGAGAGCGAGAGTGATAGTGACTCGGAAGATATGGCTTTATTTGCTCGTAAATTTAGAAAATTTCTTAAATTCAAAAAAGATAAATTTAAAAATGATTTTAAGAAATTTGAATCTTCTAAACATGATAAAAGCGAGAAGATTTCTAAAGCCGAAAAGATCCCTAAGTCTAGTAATGAAAATGTTGATAGGGACGAGTCTAATAAATGTTTTGGTTGTGAAGGTTATGGCCATAGGGCTTATGAGTGCCCCACTAAACTAAGGAAAGAGGGTAAACGACCCATTTCATATAATGCGACTTTTAGTGATAGTGATAAGGAAGAGAAGCCCGACTCCCCCACTAAGAAAAATTTTGTGGCTTTTATGGCAAGTCATGTGAGTGATAGTGAGAACTCATCGATTGATGATACGATAGCACATGCCACTTCCAAGGTCATTGTTCATGATTCCCTTGTTTTTTATGATAGTGAGAGTGGAGAAGAAAGAGAGAGTGAAAATGAAGAAGAGGTTGATGAGAGTGAACTTCAAAATGCTTTTCATGAATTATATAAAGAATCTATTAAATTGAAAAGAGCTAATTTGAAGTTAGAAGCGAGTTTAAGAGAGAGTGTCAAGGTCATTGATGAAAGTGCCTTAATAGAAGACCTTAGGACACGTGAGAGGACTCTTCGAAAGAAGCTAGAATATGTAGAAGGCGAAAGAAATAGCCTTAGGAATTTAATGGAATCCTTGAAAAAGGAGCTTCTTGCTTTTGAAGAGCGAAATTTTTCACTAGAATCTACCAATTTGGAAAATAAATTAAAAGATTCTAGTAATGTCAAATTTGATTTGGAATGTCGTTCGCAAAAACTTGATAAAATGTTAGGAACGGTCCAAATTAAAAATGACACTTTTGGTTTAGGCTTCAATACTTGTAATGATTTTAACCCTAAAGTCAAAACCAACATTTTAGGAGAATCTACTAGGAATGCATTTAATGATCACTCCTTAAGTAAATCTTTTCGACATGTTTTCACTTGTTCACATTGTGGTCGAAAAGGTCATCTTAGGAAATTTTGTTTTGATCTTAAACGAATTCCTAGAAAATCCCATTGTAAAGTAACCACGATAGCTAATGTTCCTACACCCCAAGATTGTCATTCTTCATTAATTTGGGTTAGGAAATCCGATTTGGTTTCCTTACAAAATAGGGATTTTGATTCTCATTTACTTTCACATGCTTCCTCCCATGCTAAATCTAAAGGATGAATGTGTTAGTATTTGCATACTTTAGCTTTTGTACTTCATGCTATATTCATATGCTAAATGTATGCTTGTCTCATCATTTTCTAGTCTTTAATCCATGCTTATCCCATGCTAGAATTATGATTGTTGTTTATCTTTTGTATTATATTTCTTTCATTTTGTTTGCTTTAAATGAAAAATACAAAAATATTTTTGTTTATCATTTGGACTTTATCTTTTGATAATTAGCGCTTAATGAAAGTTTCAAATGATTTTTGTTTATCCTTTTGAGAATATATATATATATATATATATATATATATATATATATATATATATATATATATATATATATATATATATTTGATTAAAAATATAAAAATCTCAAAAAGATTTTATTTTGTGTGTATTTTTGTTTGACACACTTTATGTGGCATATACTTGTGTTTGAATCCCTCCTTTAACGCTCCCACGTGGCTAGAACTTTTGATTTAGAAATATCAATCCTTAAAATGTTCTTTACCATTTTTTTTGGAGTAGTTGGATTTTGTATTGATTAAATGGATTCTATTTTCATATGCCTCTATTTCACACATGCACGAGCTCTTTTGAAATTTTAACTTCATATGTATATTTGAGCTTTGTGAAGTGTTCTCCTACCAATCTTGTCATCTATATATTTGTGACTTAGGAGGACTAGTTCATGTCAAAATCCGTTGCATGTGAGATTTGTGTGAAAATGAAAACATGATAAATATAAATGTGCACGGGGAAGGGCTCCGAAAGGACTAAGTGATCATTTGCGAATAGTAAGCCACCGTTTTTAATGGACCTAAAAGAAATACGTGGTCCAAAGGCCTAAAAACAGAATATATGGCATTAAAAAGAAAACAATTTCCAAGGCCTATGTTTGATTGATATATTCATTCAACAATAATATAAATGCAAATTGAGGGAGATTGGATGATATGTCAACGGTTTGCACAATGTCCGTTTATCCTAGTTGCGTATTTCATGTCATGACTCTATTGGTTTGTAGAATCATTAATATGCTAGGCTTGTATGCATTGTGTATGTTTGTTCATCGAGTTCAATCTATATTGTCACATGAGGTTATATTTAAATGTGACGAAGTTTGCAATCAAATGAGAACTCCGTGAACGTTTATTAAGTGTTTGGGTCTAAATTTACTTGGTGCTAGTTCACACCCCTACACTTCCGTATCCATATGACACATTTTGGCCATACGAGTGTGCAAACTTATTGTACTTTGTGTCATGTGTGTGTTTATATCTATATATATATATGCAAGTGCTCTATTGCTATATTTTTAGTACGTATATATATGATATTTGTTTGTCTTTGCCTTGATTTCTAGTCCATCCATGCTTTTACTTCTTTATTGGTATCTATCTTGGATTAGTTATGCTTTTGTTGCCCGTATGCTTTCATGATTATCACTTTAAGCTTCAATATGCTTTCATGTTTTGATTCCTTAACCTTTGTCTATTCCTGAACAAAAAGGGGGAGAATGATGATAGGGGGAGAAATGATATCTAAACCTATTATTATTGTATCTGAGTTTGGGGGAGATTTATCTTAGGGGGAGACGTCTTTCTAAGTAAATGTCATTGTTTTTATAAAGGGGAGAATTGTTTTAGGGGGAGTATTTAATTAATTGCATTTAATATTTTGATATTCCCTATGCATTTGATGAGTTTGCTTAAGTGTGCAGGAATTATTCTAAAGCGGCATCGTTCTATGGCAAAGAGTTTGATCCTTGGGTTGAGTTAAGTTTGGGCGGGTTATGTTTTGAGTCTAGTAGAGCTTGACGGCCCTTTAGGATTTTTTGTTTGGTTTTTGTCCCGGAATAGCCAAAGGGGGAGATTTTTAAGGACACAAATTTCCAATTGAGTCCATATATAGTTTTGGCTCAATTCCGGACAAAAACATTTATTCATAGGATTTTATTTAATTGTAATATTCAAGACCTATGTAGTGTTTGATTGAAGACGTAGCGGCAAAGAGTATAAAGCATCATCAACATGCCGTAGTTTATGTGCCTCGTTTGTACGTCATCAGCTATGGTTCCATGCACCCAAGGTATGAATGTAATTATATTTATATAGGAGCTTGGAACAAAGTTTAATGGGTGTTAGGTGTAATAAAAACTGCATTTTATTTTCAGAAAGAATCAATTTGAACTTTAAAATAAGTATATAAAAGTTTCTGGGCCAAAATCGAATTTTTCAATCTTTCTGGTCGTTCGTTAGAAATGTCGTTCGAACGAGTTTTGTCGTTCGAACCAGTTTCATTCGAACGAGTTTTGTCGTTCGAACGAGTTTGCCAACGACCCTAAACTGGTCAGTCGTTCGATATGTCGTTCGAACGAGTTTTTCGTTCTAACGAGGTATCTAACGAGATTCTAACGAGCCCAGGCTGGTCGCTCGTTAGAAATCTCGTTCGAACGAGAGTCAAGTTCGTTCGAACGAGACGCCAGAGCGGGAACGGTTTTGAGCAGTTTTTGGCAGTTTTCACCCCATTTTCCCACTTGTTTCTTAACTGATTTTTTAAGGCTTTATCATGGACGGGAATCACTTTTGAAGGGATATCTTTTTCATACCATACAAACTCCTAGAGAGTATCTTGAGACAAAATTTGTTTAAGGAAAAAGATCATGTTTTGAGTGTTATTCTTTCAAAGAAAAATTCATACACACTCTAGTTTTCACCCAAGTGTTTATCCAAGTTTCTATATAAATATTAATTGCTTGGAGATTGTTTTGGCACCGGTTTTTCTCTACACCGAATTGAAGAGAAGTTCATTTCATTTCTACTCATTTGGAGAAAGGCTCCATGATAGGGTGACGGTGTGCCTAATTGCCCGATCGGTGGGAGTCCGAGACCGCGGTGGAGCTCCGTTGGTTATCCGCTAATTGGAGGTCGATACAAGAAGAAGCATCACGGCTTGAGAGGATTCGAGTTTAGGAAGTAAGTCTTTTGTCTTGTATTTTGTAATACCGTTTTTAGTGGATTTGAGGCTAGGGCCGTCCCGAGGTTTTTTTCCCGTTAGTGGGTTTTTCCTCGTACATCGCGGTGTAGTGTGACTGTTGATTTTATCTTGCTCTATATCACTTAGAACGCATGCTAGATTAATTTCAAGATAAAATTTGGTTTAAACTATCACACTAATTTAATTTGGGACTAAATTAAATATTGGGTAAAATTGGTTTATTCAAGTCATTTGCTAAAATTGGTTTCACCTAACTTTGGATAATTGTTAATTATGACTTAGGCAAATTCTAGGACTTGAATTTTGTTTTAATTTGTTTTGAGAAATTAAAACTTGTTATTGTTAATTTTTGGAAAGTTGAACCATCACCTTTTCACAACGCTTCCGCATCATCTTTCTTGTGTTTTATTTTAAAAAAAGGAAATTAAAGATTTTTTAATTGAGATAATTATTAAAATTCGGGGAGTTCACTTCTTCAAATTGGTATCAGAGCCAAAAACGATAAATTATTTCGTTAAAGATCCTTTAATTTTTTGGCTAAAATGGATTTTTCCCCATTTTCAAAATTTCCTATTTTTGATGGTTCAAACTACGCGTATTGGAAAGCGCGAATGAGATCGGCACTAAAATCTATCGACGAGAGAGTTTGGATGTCTGTTGTTAACGGGTACTCCCCACCAACTCATCTTATTGAAAATGAACGTGTTCCCAAACCCGTCGATAGATGGACCGAAAATGAGTTTAAGCTAGCGAATTTTAATTCCCGTGGTTTAAATGCTTTATTTAGCGCTGTCACACCGGATGAATTCCGACGCATTATGACGTGTGAGACCGCCAAAGAAGCTTGGGATATTTTACAATTAACTCATGAAGGAACGAGTGTCGTTAAAGCTTCTAAACTCCAAAACCTCACCACTCAATTTGAAACTATCAAAATGGATGAAAAAGAAACTTTTGATGAATTTTATGCTAGACTTTCAGATATTGTTAATTCATCTTTTAACTTGGGAGAGAAAATACCTGACAACCGTGTAGTAAAGAAAATTTTAAGGTCCCTACCCGATAGATTTATTCCAAAGGTGACCGTTTTAAATTCTTTACCCACTTTAGCCTCTACGAAATTAGAAGAGCTTGTAGGTGATTTACAAACCTATGAACTAGATATGTTTCCCTCTAAAAATGAAAAGAAAATCGAAAAGGGCGTTGCTTTAAAAGCCCGAAAAGAGATTAAATAAGTAGTAGAGAGCGAGAGTGATAGTGACTCGGAAGATATGGCTTTATTTGCTCGTAAATTTAGAAAATTTCTTAAATTCAAAAAAGATAAATTTAAAAATGATTTTAAGAAATTTGAATCTTCTAAACATGATAAAAGCGAGAAGATTTCTAAAGCCGAAAAGATCCCTAAGTCTAGTAATGAAAATGTTGATAGGGACGAGTCTAATAAATGTTTTGGTTGTGAAGGTTATGGCCATAGGGCTTATGAGTGCCCCACTAAACTAAGGAAAGAGGGTAAACGACCCATTTCATATAATGCGACCCTTAGTGATAGTGATAAGGAAGAGAAGCCCGACTCCCCCACTAAGAAAAATTTTGTGGCTTTTATGGCAAGTCATGTGAGTGATAGTGAGAACTCATCGATTGATGATACGATAGCACATGCCACTTCCAAGGATATTGTTCATGATTCCCTTATTTTTTATGATAGTGAGAGTGGAGAAGAAAGAGAGAGTGAAAATGAAAAAGAGGTTGATGAGAGTGAACTTCAAAATGCTTTTCATGAATTATATAAAGAATCTATTAAATTGAAAAGAGCTAATTTGAAGTTAGAAGCGAGTTTAAGAGAGAGTGTCAAGGTCATTGATGAAAGTGCCTTAATAGAAGACCTTAGGACACGTGAGAGGACTCTTCGAAAGAAGCTAGAATATGTAGAAGGCGAAAGAAATAGCCTTAGGAATTTAATGGAATCCTTGAAAAAGGAGCTTCTTGCTTTTGAAGAGCGAAATTTTTCACTAGAATCTACATTTTTAGATTTGGAAAATAAATTAAAAGATTCTAGTAATGTCAAATTTGATTTGGAATGTCGTTCGCAAAAACTTGATAAAATGTTAGGAACGGTCCAAATTAAAAATGACACTTTTGGTTTAGGCTTCAATACTTGTAATGATTTTAACCCTAAAGTTAAAACCAACATTTTAGGAGAATCTACTAGGAATGCATTTAATGATCACTCCTTAAGTAAATCTTTTCGACATGTTTTCACTTGTTCACATTGTGGTCGAAAAGGTCATCTTAGGAAATTTTGTTTTGATCTTAAACGAATTCCTAGAAAATCCCATTGTAAAGTAACCACGATAGCTAATGTTCCTACACCCCAAGATTGTCATTCTTCATTAATTTGGGTTAGGAAATCCGATTTGGTTGCCTTACAAAATAGGGATTTTGATTCTCATTTACTTTCACATGCTTCCTCCCATGCTAAATCTAAAGGATGAATGTATTAGTATTTGCATACTTTAGCTTTTGTACTTCATGCTATATTCATATGCTAAATGTATGCTTGTCTCATCATTTTCTAGTCTTTAATCCATGCTTATCCCATGCTAGAATTATGATTGTTGTTTATCTTTTGTATTATATTTCTTTCATTTTGTTTGCTTTAAATGAAAAATACAAAAATATTTTTGTTTATCATTTGGACTTTATCTTTTGATAATTAGCGCTTAATGAAAGTTTCAAATGATTTTTATTTATCCTTTTGAGAATATATATATATATATATATATATATATATATATATATATATATATATATTGATTAAAAATATAAAAATCTCAAAAAGATTTTATTTTGTGTGTATTTTTGTTTGACACACTTTATGTGGCATATACTTGTGTTTGAATCCCTCCTTTAACGCTCCCACGTGGCTAGAACTTTTGATTTAGAAATATCAATCCTTAAAATGTTCTTTACCATTTTTTTTGGAGTAGTTGGATTTTGTATTGATTAAATGGATTCTATTTTCATATGCCTCTATTTCACACATGCACGAGCTCTTTTGAAATTTTAACTTCATATGTATATTTGAGCTTTGTGAAGTGTTCTCCTACCAATCTTGTCATCTACATATTTGTGACCTAGGAGGACTAGTGCATGTCAAAATCCGTTGCATGTGAGATTTGTGTGAAAATGAAAACATGATAAATATAAATGTGCACGGGGAAGGGCTCCGAAAGGACTAAGTGATCCTTTGCGAATAGTAAGCCACCGTTTTTAATGGACCTAAAAGAAATACGTGGTCCAAAGGCCTAAAAACAGAATATATGGCATTAAAAAGAAAACAATTTCCAAGGCCTATGTTTGATTGATATATTCATTCAACAATAATATAAATGCAAATTGAGGGAGATTGGATGATATGTCAACGGTTTGCACAATGTCCGTTTATCCTAGTTGCGTATTTCATGTCATGACTCTATTGGTTTGTAGAATCATTAATATGCTAGGCTTGTATGCATTGTGTATGTTTGTTCATCGAGTTCAATCTATATTGTCACATGAGGTTATATTTAAATGTGATGAAGTTTGCAATCAAATGAGAACTCCGTGAACGTTTATTAAGTGTTTGGGTCTAAATTTACTTGGTGCTAGTTCACACCCCTACACTTCCGTATCCATATGACACATTTTGGCCATACGAGTGTGCAAACTTATTGTACTTTGTGTCATGTGTGTGTTTATATCTATATATATATATGCAAGTGCTCTATTGCTATATTTTTAGTACATATATATATGATATTTGTGTAATAACCCTCGCTTATGGGACCGTATTTTATAATAATTACTTAGTATAGTAATTAGAGACCAGTGTTGGGTTATAATTTGAATGTTAATTCAATGTGGAAAAGTTGATATTTATTATGAGGTTGCATACATATCATAATTATGGGAAAATATTGCTATGTCATGCTTATTAATATCATCTGAATTTAAAATGATATTTGACTTAATAATGAGACCGGAACCTAAATTGAATTTTAAAATGTCCAAATGATAATTTGGAGGTTGCAGTTGATTCCGGAATGTGCGAAATAGTCAAATATTGTGCCATATTGTATTTTGTAGTTTTGGGCATTTTTGACTGGTTGTGCCTTAATTATGCTATTGCGTATTATTTTATCGCACTTTTGATTAATTAAGTGGGACATTTGCCTTAAGTCACGACTTAAGCCTACCAAGTCTTCTATTTCCCCAAAATCCCTTCCTAAACCTAAGAGAGAAAAGAGAAGAGTAGAGAGAAAGCTTTGGAGATTGAGGGAGATTGCTACTACATCAAGGAATCTGCATATTTGCTAAATCAAGGCAAGTTTCTACTTGCTGTTTGTGTCTTGAGATAGATGATTTGTTGTGATAATGGTGTATTGATTTTAGTTTAGCAAACTTAGGGTTTTCTTATGTATTTTTGGGTTTTAATTCACTCAAAGGTGATTCATGAGGTTTTAGATGAGTAAAAGTATCATTGATGCTATCTTGATGTTGGTATATAAGTTTGGTTTGAATAAATTTGAGTTGGGGTAGAAAATGGAGTCCAAGACTCCATAGCCATTTCTTGGCAAAATCGCAGGCCCGAATCGATTTGGCCCCCTGGGCGAATCGATTCGGCTAGGGCCAGTGCTCAGGTCTTGTTGACCGAATCGATTCGGAATTGGTCCGAATCGATTCGGCAGTTATGCAGAAACCCAAATTTTCTGACCGAATCGATTCGACCTCCCATCTGAATCGATTCGGCAATTATGCAGAACCTCAATTTTTCTGGCCGAATCGATTCGGCCAAGGGGGCGAATCGATTCAGTAGCCCTGCATTTTCCAAATTTTTTCTTTTTCATTTTTAACCCCTTTTCTTTAGGATTATTGATTAGGGACCTTCTTAAATGAAGTAAACATAGGGTTTAGAGTTCTAGTTGAGTTGGGTCGACATCCTAGACTCGAAAGGGTTCATCTAGGGTTCTTTCAAGGGAGAATTTAAAGTGATGTTTAGGCATTACTTTTGTCTAGTAGTTTTATAAGGGTCTAGAATATATTAAGGTCGATTTGGAGACTTTAGAATTCAACTCGAGCTAGAATTGGCTTGATGGTTCATATTAAAGCCTAAACGAGGCCTTGGGGGATAACTTTGGAGTCTGAATTCCTTTTGAGGATACTATGTCGGTACTACTTATACTTAGTCCTGAATTAGCTTATGCATTTAATTAAAATGGGAAATTGTTAAGGCAAATGATAATTTACTAATCATGTATTGGAAATTAATAAAATGGATGTTACACACCTCTCTAAATACCATCTTAAGGGAAGTCCGCACGATAGGTGAAGCCCCCTGGCTAATGAATGCAGGGTGGATATAGTCCTAGGCCATGGGAGCGCTTATGGTTGTGTATTATTTTTCTGTGCTGGGTAGGAAGATTTCGGGTGTTGTCTTGGCTCCCACGCAGGCTCATGGCCGCTTCCCGACGTTTGCGATAGGTTCCAAGGTTGTCTTAGGTTAGGCCCTGGAAGATGATGGTTATTTAGGGACGCGCCCAGTGGGGAAATCCGAACGGTCGGTCTTAGAATCGTTATATTTATATTATGACTATTCTAATTATCGAGTTGGACTCGATGGAACATTTATGCCATAAATAGCAAAATTATGCCGCAAAGAGCATGTTATTGAGATTAGTGCCATATATAGAGCACATGATGATAATTGTATTCCTAATAAGGAATGGAAAAGAAGATTGAAATTGAAATATGATGAATGATGACAAAGGCTCATAAGTACTTTTAATTCTGTTTTAACATGAATCTCACTTTATAGTCCTTTATCAGTTTTAGTTCCTTATGACGTTACCATGCTAGACTATCACCCATGTTTAATTGTGCATCATTGTTATACCTGTCATTTATCTATTGATCACATATATACCCGGCCCTGACCGGTTTCCATTTCTTGTTGTATCTATATATATATGATCCGTTCAGGTGTTCCGCCGCACGGTCGCCAGTAATGACCCTTCCTTCCTATGTTTTGAGGAGCCGTGGCATTGTGCGGGTTTCACGGGATTTTGTGTAGACGCCTCCGTTTATGTTTCTAGTTATGCTCAGTTTACTCTGGCTTGTTGCCCAGACATTTGTAAATGTATAATGGAGTTTATTATGTAACACTTGGTACTATTATATGTTGCATGGTTGTTGTTGACCGACGTTTCATTCGGTCCTTTGTATCTCTTGGGTTTCTTACGTACGCTTGTAGGGGTTTCCACCCTCTATTTCTACTATGGGTTGTTGAAAATGCTTTCTTTTAATTTCGAAACCAAAGTTTTTGATAACCTATTTTCTGGAATATAGAGTGGTTATTCCTTATACTTTGCTTACTGTTGTGATGCTGAGAATGATATTTATCAATGATTTCCTATTTTATCGGGGTATAGGGCTGGCCACCCTTTATTTCGGATAGCGGGTTGTCACAGATGGTATCAGAGCATCAGGTTCTAGAGTCTTTAGGATCTATGCGGACTTGTCACGTTCTACCGTAGCGTTCTTTGATATAGAACTTAATGTAAGGATTGCTTTGCTGCCTATGTATGCGATCTTCTGCTAAATAGATTGTCTTATATTAAGTTTTAACTCTCTCTCGTCTTTATCTCAGATGCCGCCGAAGAGCGGACGTCCCGCTAGGCGTAATAGGGTTGTTGAGGATGAGTTTGGTCCTCCACCGCAGCAGGGGAGTATCAGTGCCGCTGAAGTGGCAAATATTGTGGCCCAAGCTGTCAACGTCGCGATGACTGCAGTGGCCCAACAAATGCCACAAGCCCAAGTTAGAGGACAAGAAGCACTAGTTCCTACGGGACCTTCTCAGTGGGAACGGGTGAGGGAGTCTTTCCTTAAGGGACATCCCCCGGAATTTGAGGGAGGTTCGGATGTCATAAAGGCAAACCAGTGGAAAAGAGATATGCAGCGCCATCTTAGGATGGTGGAATGTAGTGAGGAGAAGAAGCAGATTCTCGTTACTTTCAAGCTGGTCGGACCAGCCTTACATTGGTGGGAGTCGATGACGACACCCGAACAGAAGGATACTATGACCATCACAAATTTTTGGGCTTTGTTTGATGGGAAGTATTTCCCTCCCGCAGTTCAGAGGGAAATGCAGAGGAAGCTTCAGGATTTGGTACAAGGGGAGAGATCGGTTGCCGAGTACGAGGAAGAGTTTACCCGGTTAGCCAGTTTTATACCGGATGAGGTAACTCCAGAGGCGAAGAGGATCTCCAAGTTTGTGGGAGGTTTACATTGGCGAATAAAGCAACATTTGCTGGGAAATCCATCTCTGGTGAATGCCGCTTTACTTCACTGTCAAGAGCACAGATTGTTTTTGCTAAACAAGAAGAAGGTTGTAGTTGCGGGGCAAGCGGGGAGGCAGGGAGGTGTTAGGAGCGGAGGGGGAACATCTTCTTCGTCCTAATCCTCGGGGAACAAGCAGGTTGAGAAGGATCCTCAGTAGGGGGATTCGTCAAAGCGTCAACGTTTCGGTGGGTTTAATGCTGGTGGCAACCCCAATAATAACAGGCAAGGTCAAGGTGGTCAGCAACCACAGGGAGGTAGAGGTGAAAATGGTGGTAGGGGCCAATAGGGCCGAGGTGCGGGACAATTCCGAAATAACCAAGGTAGAAATCAGGATATTACGGCAATCAAATGTTTTCAGTGTGGGGAGCTGGGCCACTATAAAAGGGCGTGTCCTCAGTTGATTGGAGGGCATCTTCCTCGGGCCCCACAGCAGCCGTATGTACAGTTTCCACCTCAAGAGCCTAATCCGGTTGCTCCTCCTCAACAGGGGCAATTGTAGTATGGAAGGGTTTACCACATTCAGGAGGCTTTGCTTCCTCCAGCTCCTCCGGCACCACCGGCGATCGAGGGTAAGTTTCTCATTCAGGGGCACATGGGTCGAATTCTATTTGATACGGGTGCTACACACTCCTTTATTTCTAGAAGTTTTGCTCAGACTACAGGTTTGATAAAAGCTGCTGAAAGTACCTTCACTAGCGTCGAATCCTCTATGGGCGATGGCTCGTTGATTTTCTTCGTATGTAAAAACGTAGGAATTAACCTGGGTGACTTGTGTTTTGAGGCCGACTTACTCGTCCTTGATATGGTCGGGTAGGATGTAATTTTGGGTATGGATTGGCTAGTGAAGTACCGTGCTATAGTAAATTGTTTCGGGAAGAGTATAGTTTTTGCGGTTCCGGGACAAGAGATGTTCCTGGTAGTTATGCCTTGTATGGAAGGGAGCACGAGTGCTTATCTATATTGTATTGCGGAAGATGCGTCTAGAGATGTCATGGTTCCCCTAAATTCTCTTCCGATCGTTAGAGATTTTGAAGATGTTTTTCGGGAGATACCGGGATTACCTCTAAGTCGGGAGATAGAGTTTGTGATTGACTTAATGCCGGGAACTCGACCGATCGCCAAAGCTCCTTACCGAATGGCTCCTGTGGAGATGAGGGAGCTGAGAGATCAGATTCAGAAGTTACTGGAGCAGGGCTTTATTAGGCGTAGTACCTCACCGTGGGGCGCTCCAGTATTGTTTGTGAAGAAGAGAGACGGTTCTCTCCGGTTATGCGTGGACTATCGAGAGTTGAATAAAGTCACCATCCGGAATAAATACCCTTTACCTCGCATCGATGACTTGTTTGATCAACTTAGGGGAGCTTCCTACTTCTCCAAGATCGACCTGAGGACGGGGTATCACCAATTGAGGATACGAGAGCACGATGTATCCAAGACGGCCTTTCTGACCCGTTATGGATCTTATGAATTCTTGGTTATGCCCTTCGGGCTAACCAATGCCCCTGCAGTGTTTATGGACCTTATGAATAGGGTATTCTGGGATTTCCTTGACCAGTTTGTCGTTGTCTTTATCGATGACATCCTAGTCTATTCTCAGACAGAGTCGGATCACGCTGTTCACTTACGGTTAGTCCTGCAGAGATTGAGAGATCATCAACTGTATGCAAAGTTTGAGAAGTGTGGCTTCTGGTTGAAGGAAGTTCAATTTTTGGGGCATGTGGTGTCATCTCAAGGCGTGTATGTGGATCCGAGTAAGGTGATCGCGGTGAAGGAGTGGGGTCAGCCCACGACGCCCACTGAAGTTCGCAGTTTTCTGGGCTTGGCGGGTTATTACCGTCGATTCATTAAGGGCTTTTCTAAGGTTGCTAGCCCATTGACGAATTTGACCCGGAAGGGAGTAAGATTTGTTTGGGATAGTTCATGCCAAGCGGCTTTTGAGGAACTCAAGGATAGACTGACTTCAGCTCCAGTCCTGGCATTGCCAAGGCCGGGGTTGGAATATCTCGTCTTCACCGATGCATCTCTTCTGGGGTTAGGAGGTGTTCTTCAACAAGAGAGGCAACCCATTGCGTACGCTTCTCGTAAGTTGAAACCTCACGAGAGGAACTATCCGGTACATGATTTGGAATTCGCCGCCGTTGTATTTGCCTTGAAGATATGGAGGCATTACCTATTGGGGGAAAAGTTTAGTCTTTTCACCGACCACAAATCGCTGCAATACTTATTCTCCCAAAAGGATTTGAACATGCGCCAGCGTCGTTGGTTGGAGTTTGTGAAAGACTACCAATTTGATATTCATTATCACCCCGGAAAGGCGAATGTAGTCGCGGATGCCTTGAGTAGAAAGCCCGAGGGAGACTTAGCTGAGGTGTGGAAAGCTAAGTGGAAGGAACTCAGCCTGGAGGATGCCGGGATTAGAGCATTCCTTTCCGTGATGACGGTTACTCCCACGATTATAGCAAAGATTGTGGAAGCACAGAAAAGAGATAAAGTTTGTCAAGACCATACACGCCAGTTGTTGTCTGAGGGAGCAGAGTCGTACTCAATTGGTTCTGAGGGTGGACTACGCTTCTATGGAAGACTTGTGGTTCCCGATGATGGAGATTTGAGACGTGCAGTTATGGCGGAATCCCATGGGTCCAAGTTCACGGTGCATCCAGGCGGGGACAAGATGTACCAAGATATGCGCCGTTTGTATTGGTGGGCGGGTATGAAGAGGGATATCTCCGAGTTTGTGTCTAAATGCACTACTTGTCAGTTGGTTAAGATTGACCACCAGCGACCGGCAAGTTTGTTGCAACCGCTCGAGATTCCCGTGTGGAAATGGGAGAGCATTTCGATGGACTTTGTTACGGGCTTGCCTAGATCGCAAAAGGGTCATGACTCAATTTGGGTGATTGTCGACCGTTTGACTAAGTCGGCACACTTCTTGCCCGTGCGCACCGATTATGATACCGCTCGTTATGCCCAGTTGTTCATTGAGGAGATCGTTAGACTCCATGGGGTACCTTTGAATATTGTCTCCGACCGAGATAAAATATTTGCGTCCCACTTTTGGCAGAGTTTCCAGGGAGCTATGGGGACTGAGTTGAAGTTAAGTTCTTCCTATCATCCTCAAACGGATGGTCAGACCGAAAGGGTAAACCAGGTGTTGGAGGATATGCTTCGTATGTGCATACTCGACTTTAAAGGCAGTTGGGAACAATATCTTCCGTTGGTTGAGTTTGCTTACAACAACTCATACCAATTTACCATTGGAATGGCACCCTATGAAGCTCTGTATGGCAGGCCTTGTAGATCGCCCGCTTGTTGGTTGGAAGTGGGTGATAATAAGTTCCTTGGACCTGAAATGATCCAATATACTTCTTCGAAGATTGAGCTTATTCGAAATCGCATACGTATAGCCCAAGACCGTCAAAAGAGCTATGCCGATGCGGGTAGGAGACACATGGAATTGGAGGTTGGAGACCAAGTGTTGGTGCGAGTGTCCCCGATGAAGGGCATCAAACGTTTTGGGAAGAAAGGAAAGCTTGCACCGCGCTTTGTTGGACCTTTCTCGGTAATTGCAAAGGTTGGTCCCGTGGCATACCAACTTGCCTTGCCGGAACCTTTACAACAAATTCATGATGTATTTCATGTCTCCTCTTTGAAGAAGTACAGAAGGTGTGAAGGTGCCCTTTGGCACATTCCTTTCGAAGATATCGATTTGCAGCCTGATGTTTCTTATGAAGAACAACCGGTTGCTATCCTTGAGTTTGGGGAGCGGAAGCTACGATCTCGGGTGGTGCCTCTAGTGAGAGTCCATTGGAGTCATCATCATACAAGCGAATCAACTTGGGAACGCGAGGAGGAGATGCGGGAGAAATATCCACATCTTTTCTCATGAGGTACGCCTGAATTTTGGGGGCAAAATTCCCTCATAAGGGGGGGAGTATGTAATAACCCTCGCTTATGGGACCGTATTTTATAATAATTACTTAGTATAGTAATTAGAGACCAGTGTTGGGTTATAATTTGAATGTTAATTCAATGTGGAAAAGTTGATATTTATTATGAGGTTGCATACATATCATAATTATGGGAAAATATTGCTATGTCATGCTTATTAATATCATCTGAATTTAAAATGATATTTGACTTAATAATGAGACCGGAACCAAAATTGAATTTTAAAATGTCCAAATGATAATTTGGAGGTTGCAGTTGATTCCGGAATGTGCGAAATAGTCAAATATTGTGCCATATTGTATTTTGTAGTTTTGAGCATTTTTTACTGGTTGTGCCTTAATTATGCTATTGCGTATTATTTTATCGCACTTTTGATTAATTAAGTGGGACATTTGCCTTAAGTCACGACTTAAGCCTACCTAGTCCTCTATTTCCCCAAAATCCCTTCCTAAACCTAAGAGAGAAAAGAGAAGAGTAGAGAGAAAGCTTTGGAGATTGAGGGAGATTGCTACTACATCAAGGAATCTGCATATTTGCTAAATCAAGGCAAGTTTCTACTTGCTATTTGTGTCTTGAGATAGATGATTTGTTGTGATAATGGTGTATTGATTTTAGTTTAGCAAACTTAGGGTTTTCTTATGTATTTTTGGGTTTTAATTCACTCAAAGATGATTCATGAGGTTTTAGATGAGTAAAAGTATCATTGATGCTATCTTGATGTTGGTATATAAGTTTGGTTTGAAGAAATTTGAGTTGGGGTAGAAAATGGAGTCCAAGACTCCATAGCCATTTCTTGGCAAAATCGCATGCCCGAATCGATTCGGCCCCCGGGCGAATCGATTCGGCTAGGGCCAGTGCTCAGGTCCTTTTGACCGAATCGATTCGGAATTGGTCCGAATCGATTCGGCAGTTATGCAGAAACCCAAATTTTCTGACCGAATCGATTCGGCCTCCCATCCGAATCGATTCGGCAATTATGCAGAACCTCAATTTTTCTGGCCGAATCGATTCGGCCAAAGGGGCGAATCGATTCGGTAGCCCTGCATTTTCCAAATTTTTTCTTTTTCATTTTTAACCCCTTTTCTTTAGGATTATTGATTAGGGACCTTCTTAAATGAAGTAAACATAGGGTTTAGAGTTCTAGTTGAGTTGGGTCGACATCCTTGACTCGAAAGGGTTCATCTAGGGTTCTTTCAAGGGAGAATTTAAAGTGATGTTTAGGCATTACTTTTGTCTAGTAGTTTTATAAGGGTCTAGAATATATTAAGGTTGATTTGGAGACTTTAGAATTCAACTCGAGCTAGAATTGGCTTGATGGTTCATATTAAAGCCTAAAGGAGACCTTGGGGGATAACTTTGGAGTCTGAATTCCTTTTGAGGATACTATGTCGGTACTACTTATACTTAGTCCTGAATTAGCTTATGCATTTAATTAAAATGGGAACTTGTTAAGGCAAATGATAATTTACTAATCATGTATTGGAAATTAATAAAATGGATGTTACACACCTCTCTAAATACCATCTTAAGGGAAGTCCGCACGATAGGTGAAGCCCCCTGGCTAATGAATGCAGGGTGGATATAGTCCTAGGCCATGGGAGCGCTTATGGTTGTGTATTATTTTTCTGTGCTGGGTAGGAAGATTCCGGGTGTGGTCTTGGCTCCCACGCAGGCTCATGGCCGCTTCCCGACGTTTGCGATAGGTTCCCAGGTTGTCTTAGGTTAGGCCCTGGAAGATGATGGTTATTTAGGGACGCGCCCAGTGGGGAAATCCGAACGGGCAGTCTTAGAATCGTTATATTTATATTATGACTATTCTAATTATCGAGTTGGACTCGATGGAACATTTATGCCATAAATAGCAAAATTATGCCGCAAAGAGCATGTTATTGAGATTAGTGCCATATATAGAGCACATGATGATAATTGTATTCCTAATAAGGAATGGAAAAGAAGATTGAAATTGAAATATGATGAATGATGACAAAGGCTCATAAGTACTTTTAATTCTGTTTTAACATGAATCTCACTTTATAGTCCTTTATCAGTTTTAGTTCCTTATGACGTTACCATGCTAGACTATCACCCATGTTTAATTGTGCATCATTGTTATACCTGTCATTTATCTATTGATCACATATATACCCGTCCCTGACCGGTTTCCATTTCTTGTTGTATCTATATATATATGATCCGTTCAGGTGTTCCGCCGCACGATCGCCAGTAATGACCCTTCCTTCCAATGTTTTGAGGAGCCGTGGCATTGTGCGGGTTTCACGGGATTTTGTGTAGACGCCTCCGTTTATGTTTCTAGTTATGCTCAGTTTACTCGGGCTTGTTGCCCAGACATTTGTAAATGTATAATGGAGTTTATTATGTAACACTTGGTACTATTATATGTTGCATGGTTGTTGTTGACCGACGTTTCATTCGGTCGTTTGTATCTCTTGGGTTTCTTACGTACGCTTGTAGGGGTTTCCACCCTCTATTTCTACTATGGGTTGTTGAAAATGCTTTCTTTTAATTTCGAAACCAAAGTTTTTGATAACCTGTTTTCTGGAATATAGAGTGGTTATTCCTTATACTTTGCTTACTGTTGTGATGCTGAGAATGATATTTATCAATGATTTCCTATTTTATCGGGGTATAGGGCTGGCCACCCTTTATTTCGGATAGCGGGTTGTCACAATTTGTTTGTCTTTACCTTAATTTCTAGTCCATCCATGCTTTTACTTCTTTATTGGTATCTATCTTGGATTAGTTATGCTTTTGTTGCCCGTATGCTTTCATGATTATCACTTTAAGCTTCAATATGCTTTCATGTTTTGATTCCTTAACCTTTGTCTATTCCTGAACAAAAAGGGGGAGAATGATGATAGGGGGAGAAATGATATCTAAACCTATTATTATTGTATCTTAGTTTGGGAGAGATTTATCTTAGGGGGAGACGTCTTTCTAAGTAAATGTCATTGTTTTGATAAAGGGGAGAATTGTTTTAGGGGGAGTATTTAATTAATTGCATTTAATATTTTGATATTCCCTATGCATTTGATGAGTTTGCTTAAGTGTGCAGGAATTATTCTAAAGCGGCATCGTTCTATGGCAAAGAGTTTGATCCTTGGGTTGAGTCAAGTTTGGGCGGGTTATGTTTTGAGTCTAGTAGAGCTTGACGGCCCTTTAGGATTTTTTATTTGGTTTTTGTCCCGGAATAGCCAAAGGGGGAGATTTGTAAGGACACAAATTTCCAATTGAGTCCATATATAGTTTTGGCTCAATTCCGGACAAAAACATTTATTCATAGGATTTTATTTAATTGTAATATTCAAGACCTATGTAGTGTTTGATTGAAGACGTAGCGGCAAAGAGTATAAAGCATCATCAACATGCCGTAGTTTATGTGCCTCGTTTGTACGTCATCAACTATGGTTCCATGCTCCCAAGGTATGAATGTAATTATATTTATATAGGAGCTTGGAACAAAGTTTAATGGGTGTTAGGTGTAATAAAAACTGCATTTTATTTTCAGAAAGAATCAATTTGAACTTTAAAATAAGTATATAAAAGTTTATGGGCCAAAATCGAATTTTTCAATCTTTCTGGTCGTTCGTTAGAAATGTCGTTCGAACGAGTTTTGTCGTTCGAACCAGTTTCATTTGAACGAGTTTTGTCGTTCGAACCAGTTTCGTTCGAACGAGTTTGCCAACGACCCTAAACTGGTCAGTCGTTCGATATGTCGTTCGAACGAGTTTTTCGTTCTAACGAGGTATCTAACGAGATTCTAACGAGCCCGGGCTGGTCGCTCGTTAGAAATCTCGTTCGAACGAGAGTCAAGTTCGTTCGAACGAGACGCCAGAGCGGGAACGGTTTTGAGCAGTTTTTGGCAGTTTTCACCCCATTTTCCCACTTGTTTCTTAACTGATTTTTTAAGGCTTTATCAAGGACGGGAATCACTTTTGAAGGGATATCTTTTTCATACCATACAAACTCCTAGAGAGTATCTTGAGACAAAATTTGTTTAAGGAAAAAGATCATGTTTTGAGTGTTATTCTTTCAAAGAAAAATTCATACACACTCTAGTTTTCACCCAAGTGTTTATCCAAGTTTCTATATAAATATTAATTGCTTGGAGATTGTTTTGGCACCGGTTTTTCTCTACACCGAATTGAAGAGAAGTTCATTTCATTACTACTCATTTGGAGAAAGGCTCCATGATAGGGTGACGGTGTGCCTAATTGCCCGATCGGTGGGAGTCCGAGACCGCGGTGGAGCTTCGTTGGTTATCCGCTACTTGGAGGTCGATACAAGAAGAAGCATCACGGCTTGAGAGGATTCGAGTTTAGGAAGTAAGTCTTTTGTCTTGTATTTTGTAATACCGTTTTTAGTGGATTTGAGGCTAGGGCCGTCCCGAGGTTTTTTTCCCGTTAGTGGGTTTTTCCTCGTACATCGCGGTGTAGTGTGACTGTTGATTTTATCTTGCTCTATATCACTTAGAACGCATGCTAGATTAATTTCAAGATAAAATTTGGTTTAAACTATCACACTCATTTAATTTGGGACTAAATTAAATATTGGGTAAAATTGGTTTATTCAAGTCATTTGCTAAAATTGGTTTCACCTAACTTTGGATAATTGTTAATTATGACTTAGGCAAATTCTAGGACTTGAATTTTGTTTTAATTTGTTTTGAGAAATTAAAACTTGTTATTGTTAATTTTTGGAAAGTTGAACCATCACCTTTTCACAACGCTTCCGCATCATCTTTCTTGTGTTTTATTTTAAAAAAAGGAAATTAAAGATTTTTTAAATTAGATAATTATTAAAATCCAGGGAGTCCACTTATTCACTATCCAAAGTACATGCTAACTGAAAGTATAGTGAAATACATCTCTCTCAACTAAAGAGTAAAAAATAGACTAATAAGAGAGTGGACCTATGTCAATCCTCGACTGAAGCTGAATGGAACTGGAATAGATTATGTGTGCTAGCTGGAGAGAGGAACTCAAATAAGAGGACCAACTCTAGCACCTGAAAGTCACCACAAATAAAATGGGTCAAAACCCTAACAATTCGCTAAGCTACGCAACTCAAATAATATATATATATATATATATATATATATATATATATATATATAAGGTAAATTCATAGTTTATATAATCAATAATGATAGCCCAACATATAACACGCAACCTCACAGTGTATTTGAATTAACTCATGTGTTTCATCAATTAATTATTCTTTTAATTCAGTCCATGGTAACCGACATGCGCCCCTTCTCTCTGGCCGTCTCAAGAACATTCGGTATACCCATATAAAACCGTCAAACCACCGTATCCACCTGCTTCACAGTGTCTGAGACACCGTAGCCACCTTGTTATACAGTACTTGATTTCCACCACCACTATGTGACGCATCTACAATTCATATCAAATTGTACTCTTCAAGTATGCCAATATAAAGGTGTTCCTTCTCAGCACACCCCAAAATCCATGTTAATTAATAATACATTTATCAATAACATTTCAAGTTTCAATCATATTTTATCACTCATAGATAAATCGTTGTTACCTCATTATCCCACCCTTCGGGTTGTGTTAAAATAAAGTATTAAGACAAGAGTTATGCCATTTCATTAGGGGATAAAGGTTTAATACGTTTAACATGGAACTACTCATAAATCGAAGCTTTAAAGTAAAGGTGTATTGATTTATTAAAGGTTATCGTGTCATAATGTCTACGCATCTATAAACTTCGTGCATGGGACGTCTCATAAAAAATGAAATCCAAACAAGGAACCCACCTATACACTTCCATTTAGATAGGGTAGTTCGTTAAGAGAAAATTTATTAATTAAAGGTTTATTGAATAATTAAATTAAGATAGTAAGCGTTTAAGTATTTTTTTTTTTTATAAAGAATGTGTAATATAAATAACCCTCCAAAAGGGGGCAGAAACCCGTATACAAGCGCTATACAAAAACAAACGAACAAAATGTGTACCGCTAAATAGCTATACACTTCCGCTAATATAATCCAAAAAATTTGTATTTGAAAAAGGCCCGATTAGTGGAATTCCATTCGTCCACAAGTGAAGAGAGGACAAAAGATGACACCTCGGCCTAGTAGAATCAGCCTCCTCTCCGTCAAAGCATCTCTTATTTCTCTCCTTACACAAGTTCCACCCAATGCAATGAGGCATGAGAGTCCAAACATTCCTCTGACCTCTCTCCCCCGCCGACACCTCCAACTCGCCAACACCTCCTTGACTGTCTTTGACATCACCCAAGTCACCCCAAAGCTAAAGAGATTTAAGTACCATATACTCCTCGCCAATGAGAAAATGGTCTACCAGCTCTTCCGCCTTCTTACACATCTAATAACGACTAGCCACATGACGCCCTCTCCTCTTTAGCTCATCAATTGTAAGAATAGCGTGCTTTGCCTCCATCTACACAAAAAAGGCAACTCTAATAGGGTCTTTTGAAGGTCATATTTTCTTCCACGAGAGGGTCCCTCCACCATCAAACACAAGTTTATCCCGTAGTCCTTCTAAATCATCTACTAGATTAAAAGGCTTAAGTAGTTTCTCATACAATTAGTCAATTTCTCAATTTCAAGAACATAATTTAATTACGAGCCTAAAATAATTTTTTAAGATTTCAGTTTGGGATAAGCAATCATAAAATCTTCTCATGAATAATTAGGCAACAAAAATACATTTTTATACTTATGGTTTCAACAATTAAGTGTTTAGTATCAAGGGTACTACTCACGGAGCTAAAGGTACAACTCTACTGAGCATTCACAAATCCAAGAATAAGTTAAGACCCTAATAAATCAACTATATATCAAGGATTTCACATACCATTTTGTGACACCCCGACTAATTAAATACCGGGTAGCTACTCCTTTATTCAATTTAATAAAAAATGTCAAGTTGGTTCAGTTCATAGCATCACTGTCGAAAATATTTTTAAACAATTACTAACCACCTAATATTTAAAAAAACTGAGTTGTCAAATTTTATTAAATTAAATAAACATACAACCAAATAAATTATTAGCTAACGATAACACAATCACATCACAGTCACAACAGAATAATAATGGAATAATAAATGAGTCTAGAGTAACACTCCTCTGAATAATCCAAATACTGAATAAAAGCCAATTACAAAGTCTGAATAGTTAAATAACTCCAAAACTGAAATGAAACTGAAAATATGAGAAAGTTGTCTCTAAATGGAAAGGGGCGACATGCCCTAATAGATGAATGACTCAGAAATATAATCAAAGTAGAATGTGGAAGCGTCTACTATCGAGATCCTGTAACTTCCACAGCAGCTACATCACATCAATGAAATGGAACTCCTATACTTGGCGTCCTTGTGGCTGGGCACCTAAAAGGTTTTTACAAGAAAATAGATTTGAAAGCAAACGGGTCAGAGCCCGAGGTGAAAATAGTTTAAAAATAGCAAGTGTTTAATTGCATTAAATAGTGAATATTATATATAGGGTTGTAAACGGATATTCTAAAATCCGTATCCATCCGATATTTGAATCCGAATATGTGGATATTTATCCGAAAATATGAAAACGATACGAATATGGATTCTCTTTAAAAATATCCGAGAAAAGGGATACGGATACGGATAGTACTAGTATCTGGCACGGATAATCCGTATCCGATGCGGAGTATCCATTTTATCGAATATCCGTTTTACCGGATATCCGTATCCGTCAAACATATATTTAAAATATTACTAATAATATTAACATTAGTATTACTAATAAAATAATAAAAAAAAAATCTTAATCGTTTATTCCCAAAACAAAATAAACACATACTCCACTCAAAACAAAAACACCCTAAAGTTATTGTTTTATTGGGTATATTATAAAATATCATGTATTATTATTTTATTGGATATATTATCATGGAGTTACACTAAAGTTACAATACACCTTATCACACACAAAGTACACTGACTAAAGAACATTTACTCTACTAAAAAAAACTAACTTCGTTTCATTTCTCCTTCGTACATAACAAGAGAAAAGAAACTCTCATGTGGTTGTTCGTTAGTTTCCTTAATTATAAATAAATGTAAGAGAGAAACAAAAAAGAATGTAAGAGAGAAACATAATAGAATGTAAGAGAGAAACATAAAAGTAAAGAGATGGTTTTGATTGTAATGAGAACTGAAGTTAACAACATGTATATTATATACAAAATAAAAATGTATACTTATTAAAATAAACATATCAGTATGTTTTGAAGACAAAATGACCATGAGGTTATCATTCTCAATAAATTTGATTAATCTAAAAGGTGCATATTTATTTCTACTGTCATGGAATGCGACCGCTATTTATTTTGGATGGCTTTAAGCTTATATGGTTGTAAAGTATGGATGACTTTAAGACATATTATCATTATGGAATGATACTATTATTATGGAATCCATAATTGTTGATGCTAGGAGACAGTAATTTTGTTACATATTTGTTTGGATTGGATTGGATTTCATTGGATTGGATATTTTAATTGTTATTTTTTGCGATGGCTAAATAATGTAAACGGATATGGATATTATCTGAATCCAAGGAATTCGAGCGGATACGGATATGGATAGTTTTTTTAACTATCCGGGTGGATACGGATAGGGATATGGATAGTACATTCTGATAGCGAATACGGATATGAAAAACATGGTATCCGATCCGTATCCGTCCGTTTACCACCCCTATTATATACATGCTAGTTACATGCTCTCACGTGAGTTCCTCTCCTCTCAACTAATGTGCACGCCTAACGTATATCTTTAACTCGTCCTAGTTATGCCGTTAACTAACTAGCTTGTATCCCTTTTTATTCTCACATTATAATATGGGGGTTTATTTATAACCTGCGCGAATCTCTCCCTTTAATTAATCAAATTAATGTATAACAGTTACGATAGAAAATTCTCCGTATTAAATTCCATTCAAAATGTCCCAATAATTTATATCCACGCGTTAAAAATGAGTTCGTTAATATCATAAGTATATTATTCTCAGCACAAATATACAAATAGGGCACCCCTAGGCTAAGCTGCAGTGCACACATACTCTGCTATCGAATCCCGGTACATCACGTACATAAGGACTGCGTGTTCCGAATATCTTAGGAATCGTTTCAATAAGAAAAATCACACATATTGGATGCGAACATAGTTCACATACCCATGGGTCATGCACATACCTACGCTCCCATGGTCAACTTGACTTATTAACTCACAAATAAGCCATTCACAACCCTATGTCCTAAAGGTACCAATCTAAATCCCCCCTAGGTACACAAAGATTTGATGGCCCTGTTCCGAAAGTCGACCTCCCGTGATAGAAAGTATGGTAGGTATGTTATACACATAATAATTCATATACCAAGCATTCACACAACTCAGATAACTTGTTATATTATTAAAGGTATATTCTCAGCCTTATACTATTAGTCTAATTCATACACTATGATTATTCTGGATGATATATATTATATTTCACCGATACGTCTCACGCCGTATAATTTCGAGTACTTAAACCTAACCAAAGAGGTTACTGATTCTCCTAACTTTCCCACCTATTAATTCAGTACTCTTAACTCCTTACATACGTCCCAAAATTCTAACTTATCACTCCTAATAATTTAAGACATGTTCTCGCATCACAAAATAGGTAATTTCTCGTCGGACACTCGTAAATTCAATGCTACATTCCAACTCAATCCTAATATGTTTTGGGCTTCAATTATCTCCCTAGTGGTCTCCCTCAAGTCCTAAGGTATTCACAAAATCCCCAACTACAATTTTCGGTGGCCGTTAACGCTATAATCCACGAAGGGGAAAAAGATCACCATTTCTGGGGGCATCGATCGATCGTGCCTGATCATCGATCGAATGAATGTCGATCGATCGATCGACTGATGAATGTCGATCGATTGATCAAGCAGTTGTAGGCTATGGGTTTCTTTGTTTTTAGTCCCATATTTGTTCCAAAATGTCATTACATGATGTGAAATCCTAATGTAAGTATACGGGATCATTATACAACCTAATTACGTGATTCCTAACGTTCTAAAACCTTTAAATCATCAATAATTTGCCTTTCTTGGATTAAATCTTCATATTAACATAAAAACCCTATTTTCTTCTATTCCATCATGAACCATAATATTTCTCTTCAAATTCCGTCTTTAATTCATCTAGGGCTACGATTTTTCTACTGAATTACTTTTGGAACTAATCTACATGCAAGTCCTATCCAAGATTTGGGTTTCTTCTCTAAATTTCATGAGTGCTCATCATTAATCAAGGTTATCATTTAATCCTACACTAGCATGGATGTTATATTCGCTGAAACTAAATGAAATCAAATCACTTGCCTTATAATTGGTGTTCTGATCTGCTGGTGATGCTAATGGGTGGTTCTCCCTCTCTGTTCAGTGACAAATCCGATGAACTATGGTGGTGGAGGGTGGGTATTGCTTTGAAAGCCCTTTTTATAACTTCTCCTCTATCTCACGTTGCCCACTCATGCTTTTTGGCTGATAATGGCCCTAATATTGGCTGCTAAATAAACCCTAAAATTCGTGGGTACAAATCCCTTGAAAATTAAAATGACTAAAATACCCTCCCGGGTTGTCGATTTGGCCTAAAAATGCCTCGGGTCCCAAACTAAACTCCCAACTAGTGTTTTCTGACTATTTCGGCCCTTCCGTACACGTTGGCGCACTCAAAATAACCATACGGATGATAAAATTATAATTTATTTTTAAATCTCATTAAATTGATTCCTGACGCGACTGACACGCGCGTCCCAACTTAATTTCTCGAATTGTCGTATTTATGACTCGCGGTAATTTTAATAAATTCAATAATCATATGTTACCACATATATCCTGTAATATTCAACATTATCATCATAATCAAATACCAACTCACGTCTCGCTAGTATTTAAATCCGGATTAATTTCTAATAAATTTCCATTTAATTTAATTAATCCCATTAAATAAAATCAATAAAATTACGGGATATTACATACTTCCCCCCTAATAACAGAATTTCATCCCGAAATTCAAAAATAAATTATACCTGGAAAAAATAACTTTGTATAACGCTCGCGCATCTCATCCTCGCGCTCCCAGGTAGACTCTTCGTCATTATGATGCCGCCACTGAACACGTACTAATGGTACTATCTTTGACCTCAGTTTACTCTCGCTATGGTCTAGAATAGCAATCGACCCCTCCTCATAGGAACTTTCAGGCTATAGATCAATATCCTCTAAAGCAATGTGAGTATGGGACAAATCATCCCTAAGATATCTCCTCAGTGAGGAAATATGGAACATGTCATGGACCCTATGCAAGTGTTTCGATAATCCAAGTTTATATGTAACCGACCCAATTCGCTCGATGATAGGGAATGGCCCCACATATCTAGGTGATAACTTCCCCTTGTTGCCGAAACTCATAATCCCCTCTATGGGAGACACTCTGAGTAGCACCTGGTCCCCCACATTGAACTCTCGAAAGAACCTCTTGGCATTGGCATAACTCTTCTGTCGGTCCTGAGCTACTTGAATACGGCTCCGTATCATCTCTATCCTCGTCGAAGTATCTTGAATTACCTCTGGCCCAAGGAGTTTGTTATCCCCCACCTCTAGCCAACACGTTGGGGAACGACAAGGTCTACCGTACAACTCCTCGAATGGAGCCATACCAATAGTGAACTGGTAGGAGTTATTATAGGCAAACTCTACCAGTGGAAGATACTTCTCCCAACCACCTCCAAAGTCTAGGATGCACATACGCAACATGTCTTCCAACATCTGATTTGTCCGCTCGATCTGCCCATCTATCTGAGGGTGATAGGCTGCACTCAATCGCAACTCCGTTCCCATGGCTTCCTGGAAACTCTCCCAAAACCGTGACACAAATATCTTGTACCCGTCGAACACGATATCGAAAGGCACCCCGTGGAGTTTCACTATCTCAGCTATGAAGATCTGGGCATACTGTCCCGTAGTGTAGTCCGTCCGGGCTGGCAGAAAGTGAGCAACCTTTGTCAACCGATCCACGATCACCCATATGTATTCGTGACCTCTCGGTGATGTAGGTAATACCGTGATGAAGTCCATGGAAATTCTCTCCCATTTACACATAGGAATTTTTAATGGCTGTAAAAGTCCTGCTGGCCTGTGATGGTCCACTTTTACTAGATGACATGTAGCACATTTCGAAATGAATTCGGTAATATCTCTCTTCATCCCGCTCCACCAGTACTGTCACCTCATGTCCTTGTGCATCTTATTCCCACCAGGATGTGTTGCGAATCGCGAACCATGCGACTCTGTCATTACCTCGTGTCGTAAGTCTTCCCCCTCAGGAATAACTAACCTCCCATTGAAGCGTAAGCCCCCGTCTGAACTAATGGTATAAGACTCGGCCCCCTCTGCTAACAACTGTACTATCTGCTCTTGCTAGAACGGGTCTTTTGCTTGAGCCTGTACCACTCTCGTAATGATCTAGGGCATAACTGTCATCACAGACATGAATGATAGGGCCACCGCGTCCTGGTGTCCTAACTCCTTCCACTTTGCTTTCCACACCTCGGCCACCTCACCTACTGGCCTACGGCTCAACGCGTTTGCTACCACGTTAGCCTTCCCTGGGTGGTATTGGATATCAAACTGATAATCCTTTATGAACTCAAGCCACCTACGTTGATGCATTTTTAACTCCTTCTGTGTGAAGAGGTACTGTAGGGACTTATGGTTCGTGAATAAATGGAATTTCTCCCCCAGGAGATAATGTCTCCAAATTCGAAGAGCAGACATGACTGCTTCTAACTCCAAGTCATGGGTGGGGTAATTCTTCTCATGAGGCTTAAGCTTACGGGAAGTATAAGCTATAGCCTGGCTCTCCTGCTGCAGTACACCCCCAAGTCCTTGTAAGCACGCATTAGTGTAGACTAAATACTCCACTCCCGACCTGGGAAATGCTAACACTAGTGCTGAAGTTAACTTGTCCTTCAACTCATCGAAAGCTAACTGGCAGACATCGCTCCAGATAAATGGCACACCTTTATGAGTCAGATGTGTCATGGGACCCACTATCTTCTAAAACCCCCGAATAAACCTCCTGTAGTATCCTGCTAGGCCCAAGAAACTACGTATCTCAGTCGGTATCATGGGTTGTCCCCATTCCCTCACCGTTGATACCTTCCCCAGATCAACATATATTCCCCTGTCCGAAATGATATGCTCCATGAACTGAACCTCCTTCAGCCAAAATCCACACTTCTTATATTTTGCATATAACTCGTTCTGACGCAGCATCTGCAAAACCTGCCTCAAGTTCTCGACATGCTCCTCCTCTGTCTGGGAGTAAACCAGAATGTCATCAATGAAGACAATGATGAACTGGTCTTAGAACTTTCTGAACACCTTATTCATTAAGTCCATAAACACAGTTGGGCATTGGTTAGGCCAAAAGGCATAACCCTAAACTCGTAGGAACCATATATCGTCAAGAAGGCAGTCTTCGAGACATCCTGCTCCCTAATACACAACTGATGGTATCCTGACCTCAAGTCAATCTTTGAGAAGAAGGCAACTCCTCTCAACTGGTCGAATAAATCATCGATTCAGGGCAACGGATACTTATTTCGTATCGTGACTTTATCCAACTCCCGGTAATCGCTACACAACCGTAAATGTCTATCCTTTTTCTCCTCATAAACAACACGGGAGCACCCTACGGCGAGGTGATCTTCCAGATGGAGATTTGACCCAAACGCTGCCCAGTCTGTACTTGTAACTCCTAAGTTTCGATAGGGTTAGGCTCATTCAGCCTAATAATTGTAGCTATAATCCTCCTTGTCGATTCGGTTCACTCACGAGGTAAGACATTTGACAACACTTAAGTTATCGTTTCCTTTGTGGATGACAACTAGGGTACTAATCCGTGTACTAAAGGCCAATTATTCTCATCTCCCGACGTTCACTAGGTTTCAAGCGTGGTATGTATCTCAAAGCGAAATCCAAACAAGGACCCCCCCCCCGATACACTACTAACTAGCATTGTTGGCTAATGAGATTTGGGGCCTTCGGTATCTGACTTGTGTCCCTTATCCTTACTTATTTCTAAGAAGTTAACTTACCTACTCTCATGACACGTGAGGCTACACTCAACACACTCCTCCTATTATCTTGGAGTTAGACTCTAATATATCTATGGGATAATCCCCATGCTCAGAAATATTTTAACAAATCTTGAATTTCCTTAATAGACATCCCTACCCACTGGAATTAGATATAACCAGACGACATACTTTACGAAGTCTTTATATGCCACCATATAAAAATATATAAATGTAAATATGGCCTCGCCTCCACTCAAGTGACACTTAGTACAATTTCTAATGAACGCCAAAATATCACTATAATGGTCTATTAACACTCAACCCGTTGTAGCTAATTCAAAACATAATAAGATAAGAATGCCTTTTACGTTTTCAATGCATAGGAATAAACTGTAACGCATCTAAGTTATTCGATATTTCCCTTTTTATCTTAAAGGATATAATTAATAATGAAGTATCGTACCTCCAAACGCATGTGGTAGTTGCGGTATCAATGGCATAACCGCATATCGGGCATTATAGACACATCCATACTGTACTCCTTGATGTTGTTGTGGTGCCTGCGATGTTGGGGTAACTATCCAGGCTTCCTTATGTTGGGCATCCTGCCCTGGTACTTTATCTGGTTGAGGTCAGTCCCTCCACCTGTGACCCTGATGTTCGCACTTATGACACTGACCCTGAAACCCTTTCCTTTTTATGACTTGTTGTCCTTACCGATTGGGATGAGGTTTGTCACCAGCCGAATCTGGGCAAGCCCGACGTGTATGGATATTTCATCCACATTTAAAACACCTATTGGTGGTAGCCCTCTTCCCTTGGCTTTGTTGGCTCTGGCAGGTTTGGCTCTTCGCGCCATTTCCATTACCCTTTTTTCATTGACGACTCTGAGGCACTTGTTATTGTTGTGGCGGTGTTTTCCTTTTGTTGCTAACTTTAGCAACATCATGTTGATCAACTTCTCTCGTTCTTTTGCCGCCTACGAGCAGCACACTGCTACTTTGGTACTGCAATATTGTGGTAGTCACTGCTTGTGCCACGATATTTGCTATCTCAGTGATTTCCGTTTTTTCTTGGTGTACCTGAGGTACTCATTGGTCTTGACCCGCATTTGTTCCCTCAGTAGTGTTGGTTTGTACCTCCCTCATGAGCGACATTTGAAATTTCAAATGAATTATATAAGTTTATTGACCATACATAACATTGTAGCAGAATAACGTAGTCTACAAAATGTAATCAAGGAGTGAAAAAGTCCTAATAATAGGGCTCTATATCAAAATACGCTACGCGAAAACATAACAAGCCATACAGATCATAAGGGCGCTAGAACCTGATGCTCTGATACCACCTGTAACACCCCGATTAATCAAATACCAGGTAGCTACTCCTTTATTCAATTTAATAAAAAATGTCAAGTTGGTTCAGTTCATAGCATCACTGTCGAAAATATTTTTAAACAATTACTAGCCACCTAATATTTAAAAAAACTGAGTTGTCAAATTTTATTAAATTAAATAAACATACAACCAAATAAATTATTACTAACGATACCACAAGCACATCACAGTCACAACAGAATAATAATGGAATAATAAATGAGTTTGGAGTAACACTCCTCTAAATAATCCAAATACTGAATAAAAGCCAATTACAAAGTCTGAATAGTTAAATAACTCCAAAACTGAAATGAAACTGAAAATATGAGAAAGTTTTCTCTAAATGGAAAGGGGCGACATGCCCTAATAGATGAATGACTCCGAAATATAATCAAAGTATAATGTGGAAACGTCTACTATTGAGATCCTGTAACTTCCACAGCAGCTACAGCACGTCAATGAAATGGAACTCCTATACTTGGCGTCCTTGTGGCTGGGCACCTAAAAGGTTTTTACAAGAAAATAGATTTGAAAGCAAACGGGTCAGAGACCGAGGTGAAAACAGTATAAAAATAGCAAGTGTTTAATTGCATTAAACAGTGAATATTATATACATGCTAGTTACGTGCTCTCAGGTGAGTTCCTCTCCTCTCAACTAATGTGCACGCCTAACGTATATCTTTAACTTGTCCTAGTTATGCCACTAACTAGCTTGTATCCCTTCTTATTCTCACATTATAATATGGGGGTTTATTTATAACCTTCAAATATAACCTGCGTGTATCTCTCCCTTTCATTAATCAAATTAATATATAACAGTTACGATAGAAAATTCTACATATTAAATCCCATTCAAAATGTCCCAATAATTTATATCCACACGTTAACAAATGAGTTCGTTAATATCACAAGTATATTATTCTCAGCACAAATATACAAATTGGGCACCCCTAGGCTAAGCTGCGGTGCACACATACTCTGCTATCGAATCCCGGTACATCATGTACATAATGACTACGTGTTCCGAATATCTCAGGAACTGATTCAATAAGAAAAATCACACATATTGGAGGCAAACATAGTTCACATACCCATGGGTCACCCACACACCTATGCTCCCATGGTCAGATGACTTATTAACTCACAAATAAGTCATTCACAGTCCTATTTCCTTAAGGTACCAATCTAAATCCCCCCGTAGGCACACAAAGATTTGATGGCCCTGTTCCGAAAGTCGGCCTCTCGTGATAGCATGTATGGTAGGTATGTTATACACATAATAATTAATATACTAAGCATTCACACAACTCAGATAACTTGTTATATTATTAAAGGTATATTCTCAGCCTTATACCGTTAGTCTAATTCATACACTATGATTATTCTGGATGATATATATTATATTTCACCAATACGTCTCACGCCATATAATTTCGAGTACTTAAACCTAACCAAAGAGGTTACTATAGAGGGGACTTGAAGGTAATCCTGAGATTAGGGATAATTCCTTAATTGGCAACATTGTTTGAGATTAAGCAACCGAGGCAGCTCAAGCGTGGTAACTCAGGCGTGGCAACTCAGCGAAACAGCTTGGCGTGGCAACTCATACATTAGCTTGTTGTATTAGTCATATTGTATCTTTGTTTATATTGGCTATGAGCTATAATGATTGTAATGACATAACGATAATAATAAATGAGTTTGTGTGAGGTCAAAGGGTACTTGCGAGAGACCATGCTTGGCAGGGCCTGAGAGAGCTTTCATGCTCTATCGAATGACCTCACCGTGGAAACTTTTAGAGGGACTTGGTTTGGAGGATTGAGAAGTGAGGCACCGTTGGGGCTTGTCCTGACCATCTTAGATGCACCTAGTAAAACACCGAAGGACCTTGACCGTGGAACCTCGGGCGGAGCAACTTGGAGTTCCATCGGGCGTTAGGCTGTGAACCAAACAATCCTCTACTTAATGTCACATCTACTGTAGGTGATGTCACTAGCCAGCCAAACAATGTCAGACATGCACTTGAGTAAACCACCGTGGTATTTGGGGCTGTCAAGTAGTTGGTGAGTCACCTCTGCGACAACAACCCCCTCCCTGACACATAGTGGTCAGGTAAAAGGCATGTATTGGCATTTAATGTTTATGACGTGGAGCCAACTAGTACATCAGGCATTTAATGTTGTGACATAAAGTATGAGGGATGTCTTTCATAGTTTTAATGACTAAGTTGCCTCGGGGATGGTGTGCAGGGCTATTTAAGGACCCCAACCACCCCTGAGGAGAGACATGATCTTTTTTAGAACTCTGGAGTTATTACTAGAGATACACACCAGAGAGAGAGAGTTATTGCAAACTAGAGGGTTTATCCACTCACCATTATTATTTATTACGAAGCTTTTAATACTTATCAGAGATTCTTGAGGGCGTATGGTGTGTTTGTACCTGCCTACCAAGGTGTATCTAGGGTGCTTACTTCTCTCTCCCTCTACCTAAGTTACCTATAAAGTTCATTGCTACCTCATGGGTTATACACGAGAGATTTGTGCGTTTAAACTGAGTTCATCTTCATTGGGTTTGTTTTGCATGTCCTATCATTAATCCAAGGTCTTGGGCTAATTAACTTATCATTACCATACTCGAAAGGGGTTACGCCTCCATTTATAATCTAAAGTACCCTCCTACATTTGGCGACTCTACTGGGGAGGCATTCTTCTGAGCAAGGAGTTTGGCATAAGATAATGCTACTCGAAGACTCAACTTTGATGATATCCAGCACAATGAAGAACAGGCCGCGAGAGAACTGGCAGCCCTAAGGGATTGGGCCCCTCGGGTAGAGATACCTCCGTGTCTAATGGCGTTAGGTGTTCCAGGGGTGGCACAACCTTCCACGAGCGTGGGGTTGGGACCCGCCCAGATTTCTCTCCTCATGAGCAAGTATTATGAGTTTTTACAAACTCCAGTAGCTTCAACTATGCTGGGAGGTTTGGAGGCTAATGCTTTCGTAACACCCGAAGTAGCTCCAACGGCCCCACCAGATGCAGGTATTGCTGGAACGATCCCAGCAACCATACCCTCCGTCATGAATCCGGCGGTGGGAACCTTCGGAGTATCAACGGCGCCAGCAGTAACGATGGCTCCATCTTTAACAGGTGTTCTGCTTGTAACCCCATTGGTGATTTCCCCATCGCCCATGGAAGAAATGAGAAAGGAGATGCAAAAGGAGATGCTGAAGCTCATGCAAGATTCCTCATAATGTGTGGGCGAGGTAGCTTCGGTCTACGATGACTTCTGAACACCTTACCCTCAGGAATACAACGACGAGCCTTACCCAAAAGACTATATTCCCCCTATCTTTGAAAATACACAGGAAAAGGAGGGAATTCAAAGGAGCACATTAAGCGTTTCGTTGAACACTTAGGAGCATATTGTAATGATAAGAAGCATAGATTGATGAAGTTTTCCAAATCCCTAACTGACAAGGCATACACCTGGTACTCCCATTTGACTCCTAACAGCGTTTCTACGTGGGAGGAGATGCATGTATTGTTTGTCCAAAAGTTCTTCTTGGCAGAAGATGAGTTCACCCTGACCCAACTCGGTAGGGAGAAGCAGAGACCGGGAGAAGAGGTGGTGGCCTATATTCGAAGGTTCAGGGAAAGGTCCCTCGATGTAAGGGAAGAAGCCAAAGAAACCAAGTTATTGCAGATTTATGCTGAGGGACTACTTCCTGAGTATATTTGCCACCTTATCAACGAGACGCGCGAGGGAAATTTTTTAGCATTCCTAAAATCCGCAAGAAACATCTCTTTGGTGATACGACCCATCCCGACGGTGGCTCCCATGATGTTCAGGCAGCCGATGCAACCCACGGGGGGAGGGTACCAGCCCCCACGGGTAGGATACGTCGAGAGGGGGGATGGGGGCAGGGCACTGAAGAAGGATAATAAGAGAAAGTTTGGAAGAGACAGAGAAGACCCGCCACCGTTGCCTTGTACGATAGAAAAGGCTGTGAGCTGTTATAACGCAATGGTCCAAGGTGGAACGATTTATGAACCAAAAGGCGTTCCAGCAGAAGAACTTGATGCTGCCACGAGGGCGGATCCTAAATACTGCCAGGTTCATCGAAAGATCCAGCATCCAACAGAGAGCTGCTTCACACTGCGAAGAATCATCGACAAGTACATAAAGGTGGGGACATTGCGAATTCCCCCACATAACATTAACAACAACCCACTTCCAGCACACGGGGCCAATCTGGTGATGGACTATGATGAGGAGGTAGAAAGAGAAGGAAGAAGGTTGATATGAAGCAGAAGGAGCTCGAAGAAGCTCTGGAACATTACACCACGGGAATGGCTAACGTGGTTTTAGCCTACGATGAAGCAAGCGCTAAAGACGTGGAAGATGTATACAGTGTTGAAGGTGAGGAAATAGACCCGGTCATAGAGTATAGTGCAGTTTCAAAATCTCCAAAGTTCGCTTGGTTCTTCGATCAGGTGGGGATCCCGAAGGAGAGCAGAATGGAGATAACTCGGGAGATTTTGGACATTACAATAAGGAAGGCAGTCCCCTCGCTAAGGTGGAGGGGACCCATGGCTAGGCTGGTGAAGAAGTTTCTGTCAGAAGTAACCTTCAGCGATGCAGATAGAGCTGTAAGGTTCCCTCATAACAGGCCTCTGTATATAACCGCTAGCGTCAACGGGGTTAGCTTTGCAAGGACTCTTATGGATGGGGGTGCTTCCATCAATATTATGGTGATCAACTCCTTCCACGCGGCTAATATTCCGGAAGAAAGGTTGGTTCCCATGCCTTTGGTAATTTTGGGGTATGACAATCAATCTTCTAAATCCATCGGGTATGTGAATATTGGGATTGTGATGGGAAACCTGAGTTCCCACATCAAGTTCCATGTAATAGAAAATGCAACTTCCTATCATTTACTAATAGGGAGAGTGTGGATGCATAACCAAGGGTTAGTCCCTTCAACCTATCATCAATGCGCTAAGGCAAATATCAAGGGAACAGAAGTTACCATTCAGGCTACGAAGAGGCCTTTAGCTATCGAAGAAGCACACTCGGTGGATGCGGCATTTTATACAGAGTTGGAGGAGGATGTGCGGGTCCTGACAAGGAGAATGGAAGGAGCATGGGTTCCCTCGATTAGAGAAATAATGGGGCCCTTGAACGAAAAAAGTAAAGAGGGCACAAGTAGCGAAGGGGTGAGGACCAAAGAAGCCCATGAGGTGATCCCTCGACCCCAAAATATCTCAAAGCAACTCAAAGACAAGATGAGACCTAGAACAGACCCGGTGGAGCATGAGGTCCAACGGCAAAGCGTGTTGAGTCGCTTTTTAGGAGAAAGAATCGCTGAGGCTTTCAGAGAGAAGAAGAGGAAGGCCGTGGCAACAGCTACCAGCAGGCAATGTAAGAAAATAATCACTGAAGAGGGAAAAGTGGTGTACCGCTTATAATGGTGTGAACGGGTGGCCGAAGAGACTAAGGATGAGGTTGACCCGATGTATGAGTGTTTCTTGGTGGATCAACAGGGGAAGTGTATGATGATAGACAACTCCAACATACAAGAGTTCATTGAAGATGTCGTCGAAGAACCAGACTATATGGCAGATCAACCGAAGCCCCAGGCACAAGAGTTGGATCAGCTGAACTTAGCAAGAGAAGGGGAAGATCCAAGGCCTATCTTTATCTCAGAAGACCTTGAAGAGGAGAAATAAGAAGCCTTGGTTGAGTTAATTTGGGAATTCATAGACGTCTTCGCATGGAAGTACATAAAAATAGAAGGGCAGGATGAGGAAGTGAGCTACCACAAACTGAACGTGATGCCTTCGGCTATTTCAGTGAAACGGGCAACGAGGACTTACAAACCTGAACTAGACTTGAAGATTAAGGAAAAGGTCCAACATTTATTGGCGGCAGGATTCATCAAGCCAATACAACATCCCCTTTGGCTATCTAGTATTGTGCCAGTGGGGAAGAAAGATAAAAACCAAATAAGGATTTGTGTAGACTTCAAAGATTTGAATAGGGCTTGCCCTAAGGATGAGTTTCTATTACCCTCCATCGATAGTTTGATAGATGCCACGACTGGTCATGAGATGTATAGCTTCATGGATAGGTATGTAGGGTACAACTAGATCAAGATGGACCCCACAGACGCAGAGAAAACGGACTTCAAAATGTCGTTGGGAAACTTCATGTACAAAGTGATGCCGTTTTGACTCAAGAACGCTGGGGCTACTTACCAGAGGATAATGATGGCCATTTTTCTTGACTTCTTCCACAAATTTGTAGAGTTCTACGTGGACGACTTGGTCATCAAATCGAAGAAGGAGGAGTCCCATTTGAATGATTTAAGGAAGGTGTTTGTTCGGTGCAAGAGGTGTAAATTGAGGATGAACTCGTTAAAATATGTCTTCGGAGTGACGAGCGGGAAGTTTCTAGGCATTGTGGTTGATCGACAAGGGGTGCAGATGGACCAGGATAAACAGCGGGCGATCTTGGAGATGCCATGTCCAAAAACGGCGAAGGAGCTGAAGAGTTTCCTCGGTAAAGTCTCATACCTTAGGAGATTTGTGCCTGGATTGGCCGAAATAACACACCCACTGATGCAGCTATTGCGAAAGAACACGAAATTCAGGTGGGAGGAGGTTCACCAGGTGTCTCTTATTGGGCTGAAGAAATTTCTCGTTTCACCACAAATCATGGTTCCTCCCCAGACAGGAGTACCGTTGCAGCTATACCTCACGTCTACCACGAGGTCCGTTGGAGCTCTACTGGCACAAGAAGTGGACGGGAAAGAACGACCGGTTTACTACCACAGCAGAATCATACATGGGCTAGAAATTAGATATGGTAGCTTAGAAAGGCATTATTTGGCCTTAGTCTTTGTAGCACAAAAACTTAGACATTATATGTTGTCTTTTACAATTCATATTATAACTAGATGTGATCCTATTAAGTATTTATTGGCAAGGACTATATTGATTGGCAGGGCAGCCAAATGGTTCCTCGTCCTCTCAGAATATGACTTAAAGTGTATGGTTCCTCGTGCGATCAAGAGCCAGGCGTATGTCGATATATTGGCAATTTTTTCATCAGGAACATTTGAACCTCCTAAAGAAGACATCCCAGGAGATGACTTACAGGCTAATTATCTGGATACAACTGATGAGGAGTGGACGATGTAGTTCGATGGATCTTCGGTGAAAAAGAAGGGGGGAGTAGGGGTCATTCTTTCAAAAGGGATGGAGGATTTTTGTCTTTCTTACAAGCTAGATTTCCCTTGTTCCAATAACGAAGCAGAGTACGAGGCGTTGGTACTGGGGCTGCTGGAGGCTCTTCAAAGAGGAATTCATTCACTCTGCATTAAGGGTGACTCGAACTTAGTGATTCAGCAAGTAAACGGAGAATATGTGTTGAAGCACATGAGCCTGGAGCCATACAGAATAATCATTCAGAGGCTTATCAACCAGTTTTATCGGACAAATATCAGAAGATATCCTAGAACAATGAACCGCCATCCAGATGCCTATGCTACTATCACCCAGAAAATGGTCATGAGGAACAATAAGACTATCGTTGTGATCTAACTAAGGATAGCTCCTTCAGTGGTACAGTCAATACTACCGATGGAGGAGGACACGGACTGTAGGGGAGAGATTAGGAACAACTAGAGTCTGGCGAAGGAGCTATGGGACTAAGAGAGTTAGCCCAATACTTTACGAATCAGGGAAATCTTTATTACAAAAATACTAGGGGATGGTTGTCAAGATGTATCATCCCAGAGGAAGTAGAGCGAAGGTTGAAGAAATGCACGAGGAGCACTGCGAAACGACTGAGATACCTATATATAGGAGAATTTAAAGAGAGGGGTATTTCTGGCCTAGAATGAAGCAAGATGCGGCAGAGCTGCAACGGAAGTGTAACAAGTGCCAGCTATTCTTCGAGGCAGCTGAGTGCCATTTCATTAAAACTCAAACGGACTGGAGGTATCCCTATCTCGACTTCATTCAGGATGGAGTTGTCCCAACAGAGAAAATAGATGCGATGGGCCTAAGACGAAGGGCCCCAAGGTTCTATGTTTAGGAGGGGCAGCTTTATCGAAGGGGGTACTTCAACAGGCTGTTGCGTTACATCACGAAGGAAGAAGCAGCTGAGGTCCTCAAACAAGCGCACGATCCAGCCCATATAGGAGGAGCCAAGTTGTATGACCAGCTGATGACGTTGGGATATTATTGGCCAACAATGGAGAAAGACTCGGCTGAATTTGTTCGAAAATGTAAGACTTGCTAACTTCATATGAATATGATCCATGCCCCATCGGCGGACTTACATTCTCTGGCAATACCCTATCCATTTCATACTTGGGCATTCGACCTATTAGGGGTAATACATCCTTCATCGAGAGGCAAGATATGGATACTGGTAGCAACGGAGTGTTTTATAAAATGGGCCGAAGCGATACCACTCAAAAGAGCAACGGCTGGGGTGGTGAGAAACTTCATCAGAGAATACATCATTTGCCATTTTGGGATCCCAAAGGTTTTTCTTTCAGATAACGGGACTCCCTTCGTCAATTCTGAAGTAACAATGCTCACGGATAAGTACTCCATTGTTCATCACACTTTAACGGTGGCGTACCCAAAGGGAAATGATCAAGCCGAAGCGACTAACAAAACTTTGGTTAATATTTTGTCCAAAATGATGGAGGACTTTCCAGGGTCGTGGGATGACAAGATACCAGCTATATTGTGGGCCTATCGAATAACCAAGCGGAAACCCACAGGATACACGCCGTTCTTTCTTATTTATGGGGCTGAGGCAATCCTTCCAGTAGAGTTGGAAGTTCCCTCTGCTCGATATGCCTTGCGAAGTAGCATGCTCCCTCAGAATAGACATGTGTAGTTGGAAGCGTTGGACGAACACAGAGATAATGCGATGCAACACTTTTAAATGTATACGAAATAACTCTCCAGGGCGTACGATAACTTGGTGAGATCAAGGAAGTTCGTGGAGGGAGACCTCATTTTGAAAGAAGCAGTGAAGCACATCAACAGGCTTCCCCTACCAAAGTTTTTAGCCAACTGGGAGGGACCTTTCGTTGTAAAGGAAGCTCATGATTCAGGTTATTGTTTAATTTCGAAGATAGAGGAAGATAAGCCATTTAAGATTAACAATAAATGGCTGAAGGTTTATCATGCGTAAACAATCAAGTTTGAACCACTGTTATAACTAGCTGTTGTTATGAATATACAAGTTTTAGTTGCGATTTGAACACAATGAAAGAATTGCAGAAATATAGAAATTTATAACATACAAAAGCAGTCACAACACATGGAAGAATTGGAAAATATACACTCTTCATTCATAAACGATGGAGCATTACAAAAAAATTGGGAGCTATCGCCCAAGGATTACATAGATAGAAGCAGATGGAGGATATAAACAAAAAGCAATTAGCCTAAAAGAAACGATAAATCCGAGGAAGAGAAAAAATCTCCAGGAAGGCTCGAAGAAGCTGCTGTGAAAGACCGTTGGGCGTTAATAGAAACCTCCAGCCTCGTTTGGACTTGTGTACGTTCGATGAGGAGTCTCTTGCATTTCAGCTTGACCAGACACAAAGATTCTTCGACATCCTTTACCTCTTGATCCACTGCTTCTAAAAGGGGTGCTAATGCAGCCAACCTAGCTTCTTCAGCCCGTTGGTCCTCCTGGTGCTTTCGCAATACTTCCCTCTGGCTGATCAGTTGCTGGTTCTTCAAAGTCTTTAAATGTGTTACAAGCCAGTCAAAACAGAAACCATCGCGACCCAACTCCCTCAGAAAACCCAGAAATTGGTTAAGGAGGGGTCTGGTAACACTTGCAACGGGGGTACTGGCAATTTCAGCAACAATGATAGCCATGCCTTGAAGTCTGTGACTCATCACGTGAATATTGGAACGTAAGAAATCAGTTGTGAAGGTCTCAGGGTGACGATCCACCAGTTGTTCAATCACCAAGCGATGGTGGACGGGCATTTGAGGACAATGCTGAGGCACCATCAGGCAGAAAGCATGAGGAGCCAAGTCAGGAAGAGGAAGCTCGGACCCAAATTCGCTCTCTGTTGCATCATCGGTCGTGGAACCTTGATCATCATGGCCAGAGTTTTTCGAAGAAGTAGGTTCCCGATGGATTAAGCCCATAGGCGAAAGAACTGGGGGAGAATTTTCCTGAGCAACTTGATGAGTTATATGAAAAATCTTAACAAGCGTTTTCGTTGTTAAGTCGCCGTTATAAGGTGGAGTTTATGAAAAATCTTAACAAGCATTTTCGTTGTTAAGTCACCGTTATAAGGTGGAGTTTATGAAAAATCTTAACAAGCATTTTCGTTGTTAAGTCACCGTTATAAGGTGGAGTTTATGAAAAATCTTAACAAGCATTTTCGTTGTTAAGTCACCATTATAAGGTGGAGTTTATGAGAAGTAACAAAAATACCTCAGTCATAGCAGGGGCAAGAACGGGAGTCATCGTGGCAGCCGCAGGGACAGGAACCGTTGGGGGTGGGCTCATTACCTCAGAAGCCACAACGGGGTCCCTGCTCGCAGAAGCCTCAGCGATCGGCAAAACTCCCTCACCAACATAAGGCACAGAGGCCAGCATCAGGGTTCATCGGGAGAAGATAATGGACTCCCAAACAAAGCCCCAACACGGAGGGGTGCAGAAGAGTCACTACGCTGGGCAGAAGCACCAACCTTGGCCTTCTGTGCACGATCACCACCAAGAGAAGTAGGTGGTACAAGATCGGTTGAAAGCTACAACATAAGGGCAAGTGTTAGAAAAGAGGAACAAGTAAAAAAAAGCAAAGAAGTATCTTTATGGGTTACTTACCTCGGTTATAGCACTGAAAAGAGGAATGGCGGTCAAAGGTCTCATCAGCATCGTTGGAAGAAGAATTTTAGCTAACAACGAGGATACTTCAACCTGGGGCACCCAAAACATCTCAAGGTTCAGCAGGATAAATAAATAAAGGGGTGAGACCAACAAGACACTATACCAAATAAACTATAGAGGAAATCATACCTCGGGCTCACTTTCCTCAACCAGAACAATGGGCATAGGAACCTCGGGTGGAGAAGGTAAATCGGAGAGGACTGAGAGAGTTGTCTCGGGTTGCCTTCCCTCTGGTGGCGAAGAGACACCCACATGATCGACGACATCACCCCCCACAGTAACTTCCCTCGCCCGTTGGGAGGCTGAACGGCGAGAATAAGTAAGCCCCGTCATGGGGGAACGGGGAGGAGTCACATCGGTACGAGAAATATCAAAACGTCCCCCCATAAAAGGGCTCACGGGAGGACTAGGGGGATTGGGTCTTTCCTCTTCAATGCCCTGCACCACAGTTGTCAAGAAAAAATAAGCAAATGCAGCTTGCCTTAAGCAAAAAAGGAAATGAGTAAAACAAGTATACATACCTCAGATGCGGAAGGAGAATGAGAAGATACAACCACGGGCGAAGAAGGAGGAGTGACAGCAACAGAGGGGGCAGGAATGAGATGCACCTCAGGAGTTCGATGCACCTCAGGAGTTTGCTTCCTCTGAGACTTGGTACCCAGAGTCTTCTTCCTTGAACTCTTTCTCCTCCTTGCCGTTGGCTCCGTGGGATTAACCACGATCGTGGGAAAAGCAAACGAAGGAGAGACAACGACAACATGCTGTTGATACTCAGCATTTATCTGAGCTATCTCCGCCTGGGCCTCCATACTTAAGCGCTCAGCCGTTTTGGCAGACATGGGAGGTGGAACGGAGGCTATGGTGAAGGCTGCCACGAGAGTTTGGGACTTCTGGGACTTAGATTTTGACTTGGACACCCCATTTTTTGTCGTATTTTCCTTCTTGGCAGGTGGTTGAGAAGACCCCTCGCCGGTGGCATCATCAGTTGGAGGGACAGGTTTCTTTGGGGCTACAGCGGTTTTGGGTTTAGGAGTGGCAACGGGGATCATGGAACAGAGTGGTGGAAGCTAAGTAGGAGGTGCCATGAGGGTCATACTTAGGGGGAATTCAATCCCAAGAACGTAGTTACCCTTCAACCCTAACTCTAAGGCGGAAAATGAAGAAACGTGAGGATACACTGGATCTCCCTTAATGAACTCCGCAATTTTAGCCCGTTATTTCGGCCAGTATTTTGTGGCAAATAGAGTGGTCATGTCCCCTTGCCTAGTAATGCTGGGAATGGTGACTCGCTCAGCCGTTGTAGAACTTATCCCCCATACAGCGGTTGAAGAAAAAGAGAATACGCCTCGCTAAAGGAGACCTTGGGGTTTGACAATTGAAACACTTGACGTGGATCCCCCTGGTCAAACCCAAACTGGAGGCTGCATTGGTTAGGATTATAGTGATCACTAGTATATTCCCATTCAGTGTAAGAAGGCAGATATCCTGGGGAGAACAGAAGGACCACAGCCAGCGAGGGATCCTCAATATCCACGGTAGGGGCCTGTACCACCCTCGCTTCATGTTGAAAAAATCCACAAGTATGGAAGAAGATTTCCTCTTGGTAAGGCCTCATCACGAAATTCTTAAAGTGATCAATTACAGATTTCAACTCCTTTCGGCTTTGTCTCCTATGATAAACAAAGGACCGTGGAGGCAGAATTATTTCCCCCGAAGGAGGGCAGTTGGTTTTTGCCGCTACAGTAAGGAAACGAAAGTAAAGGAAGCCCGTTATAAGGACGTCGTTGGAAAAATTGGCCAAGTTATAACAGCCAAGAGATCGTTCCATATCAAGCAAAGTCCTATCTAACCAGGTGTAGAGGGATCCCAAGGCAATTGTAGCCAGGGGAAGTTTGATTCCCCGGGCCAAACGAAGGGATATATTGATAAGGTCCCTTTGGGGTTGGTCATTGGGTTTTCCCATCAAAAGGAAACGGGAGAGAATGACAAGAATGTACGCAGGAAGTTCCAACGGGGTACCTTTACCAAGAGCATCTGCTGAAGAACTGCCTTCACCAGAACCCTTGAAGAAATAATTAATCAGAGGAGAGAAAGTAGCCTTGTTGGATGAACCGATACAGCTTCGGTATTTACGATCCAGCTCTAAATGGTCGGTAGCCTCTTGGGCATCTAGAGCCTCATCGGTGTAGGGATCATGAATGATGATAGTAGGTGATCGACGATAAAACTTTAGTTGTTCCCGACGGATAGCATCCAGGGTGGTGGAAATAGTAGAGGCAGTGGGCTGAGCACTGGCAGCAGACGCGGCGAGGCTGCTTGAGGATGCCATGGAAAATAGCGATAAAGTAATAAGAAAGCTTCGAGCAAGAAAGGGTTGAAGAGCGAGAATGGAAGATCATGACCACAGGTGGTGGTTTAGAAAATAAGAGGGGAAGAAGGTAAGCAAGAGCTTAACAACAATGGAGGTCTGACAGACTTTCTCTCTCTAAAGCAAATGAATTTTGAAGAAGATGGTAACAAAGTAAGAGGAAAAAGGGTTCAAGTGTTTAGGTATAGCCATTTGAAATTTTTTGAGTTCGTCGTTTAAGTTTCCCACTATCGCACGTGCAAGACTGCCTGCAATCATTTCAAATGAACACGTGGCACTTCGAGAAGTGTTTAAACGGTTGAAAAGACAGCGCAACGTCATTAATGAAGTGACACCTGGGGAACACAGCCCGTTGCCTTCCTATGCAAGATTAATTTTTGGCGCCAAAAAAAATTTTTGTCAGACATATCCAATAAACTCCTAACGAAGAAGATGTCCCAACGGTTCCCAAAAGCTATGATGTTCCCTCGGCATAAGTCAAGACGTTGTTCAATTATGACTCAGGTACATCTGGAAGAATTTAACTTTTTCCTAGAGACTCTAACGCTCTGGTTCTGAATAAAGGAAAAGGGGCCTGAATCTTTTCACACAGAGAAAGGTCGATCGGTTTGAGACGTTTTGTGTAGACATTTCTTATTCCAACAAATCTCTCCACGAGGGGGAAAATGTAGAGGGGACTTGAAGGTAATCCTGAGATTAGGGATAATTCCTTAATTGGCAACATTGTTTGAGATTAAGCAACCGAGGCAGCTCAAGCATGGCAACTCAGCGAAACATCTTGGCGTGGCAACTCATACATTAGCTTGTTGTATTAGTCATATTGTATTTTTTTTATATTGCCTATGAGCTATAACGATTGTAATGACGTAATGATAATAATAAATGAGTTTGTGTGAGGTCAAACGGTACTTGCGAGAGACCAGGCTTGGCATGCTCTATCGAATGACCTCACCGTGGAAACTTTTAGAGGGACTTGGTTTGGAGGATTGAGAAGTGAGGCATCGTTGGGTCTTGTCCTTACCATCTTAGATACACCTGGTAAAACACCGAAGGACCTTGACCGTGGAACCTCGAGCGGAGCAGCTTGGAGTTCCATCGGGCGTTAGGCTGTGAACCAAACAATCCTCTACTTAATGTCACATCTAGTATAGGTGATGTCACTAGCCAGCCAAACAATGTCAGACATGCACTTGAGTAAACCACCGTGGTATTTGGGGTTGTCAGGCAGTTGGTAAGCCACCTCTGCGACAACAGCCCCCTCCCTAACACATAGTGGTCAGGCAAAGGCATGTCTTGGCATTTAATGTTTATGACGTGGAGCCAACTAGTACATTAGGCATTTAATGTTGTGACATAAAGTATGAGGGATGTCTTTCATAGTTTTAATGACTAAGTTGCCTCGGGGATGGTTTGGGGGGCTATTTAAGGACCCCAACCACCCCTGAGGAGAGACATAATCTTTTTGAGAACTCTGGAGTTATTACTAGAGATACACACCAGAGAGAGAGAGTTATTGCAAACCAGAGGGTTTATCCACTCACCATTATTATTTATTGCAAAGCTTTTAATACTTGACAGAGATTCTTGAGGGTGTGTGGTGTGTTTCTACCTGCCTACCAAGGTGTATCTAGGGTGCTTACTTTTCTCTCCCTCTACCTAAGTTACCTCTAAAGTTCATTGCTACCTCCTGGGTTATACACGAGAGATTTGTTCATTTAAACTGAGTTCATCTTCATTGGGTTTGTTTTGCATGTGTTATCATTAATCCAAGGTCTTGGGCTAATTAACTTATCATTACCATACTCGAAAGGGGTTACGCCTCCATCTATAATCTAAAGTACCCTCCTACAGTTACTAATTCTCCTAACTTTCCCACCTATTAATTCAGTACTCTTAACTCCTTACTTACGTCCCAAAATTCTAACTTATCAATCCTAATAACTTAAGACATGTTCTCGCATCACAAAATAGGGAATTTCTCGTCGAACATTAATAAATTCAATGCTACATTCCAACTCAATCCTAATATGTTTCGGGCTTCAATTATCTCCCTACTAGTCTCCCTAAAGTCCTAAGGTATTCACAAAATCCCCAACTACAATGTTCGGTGGCCGTTAATGCTACAATCCATGAAGGGGAAAAAGATCACCATTTCTGGGGGCATCGATCGATCAAGCAGTTGCAGGCTAAAGTTTCTTTATTTTTCAGTCCCATATTTGTTCCATAGTGTCATTACATGATGTGAAATCCTAATGTAAGTATACGGGATCATTATACAACCTAATTGCGTGATTCCTAACGTTTTAAAACCTTTAAATCATCAATAATTTGCCATTCTTGGATTAAATCTTCATATTAACATAAAAACCCTATTTTCTTCTATTCCATCATGAACCATCATATTTCTCCTCTAATTCCGTTTTTAATTCATCTAGGGTTATGATTTTGCTATTGAATTACTTCGAGAATTAATCTACATGCAAGTCCTGTCCAAGATTTAGGTTTCTTCTCCAAATTTCATGAGTGTTCATCATTAATCAAGGTTATCATTTAATCCTACACTAGCATGGATGCTATATTCGCTGAAACTAAATGAAATGAAATCACTTGCCTTATAATTGGTGTTCTGATCCGCTGGTGATGCTAATGGCTGGTTCTCCCTCTCTCTCCGGTGACAAATTCGGTGAATTATGGTGGTGAATGGTGGGTATTACTTTGAAAGCCCTTTTTGTAAATTCTCCTCTATCTCACGTTGCCCACTCTTGCTTTTTGGCTGATAATGGCCCTAATGACCCTAATATTGGCTGCTAAATAAACCCTAAAATTCGTGGGTCCAAATCCCTTGAAAATTAAAATGACTAAAATACCTTCCCGGGTTACCGGTTTGACCTAAAAATGCCCCGGGACCCAAACTAAACCCCCGGCTAGTGTTTTCTGACTATTTTGACCCCTCCGGACACGTTAGCGCACTCAAAATAACTTTACGGGTGATAAAATTATAATTTATTTTTAAATCTCATTAAATTGATTCCTGACGCGATTGACCCGCGCGTCCCAACTTAATTTTCCGAATTGTCGTATTTATGACTCGCGACAATTTTAATAAATTCAATAATCATATGTTACCACATATATCGTGTAATATTCAACATTATCATCATAATCAAATACCAACTCACGTCTCGCTAGTATTTAAATCCGGATTAATTTATAATTAATTTCCATTTAATTTAATTAATCCCATTAAATAAAATCAATAAAATTACGGGGTATTACAAATTTCTAATAATATATATGACGAAATTTCAATATAACACATGAGACGCCTAATTAAAATCGTACACTAAGAACCCCAAAAATCCTTTGAGTTTCTAACTCATGTAAATTTTTTCATTTTAGTTTTAGATTAAATTTAACACATGCATATATACATGGAGAAAAGTAGAAAGCAACTTGATTCAAAATATGGTCCAAACGTTAATTACTTGTGTAAGAAGAAAATCCTTGAAAAGACCACTGAATCCCTTGAAAATGGTTTGAAACCCTCTTTTGAATCTTTATTTAAAAGGTAAAAATAATAAACTAGGGTTCTAATTTAAGAGAGAAAAAGAGTTGCGGGAAAAATGGGGAAAATACGGATTGATTGCCCCGTAAAATAAGCCTACCACTATAATGGCTTCTACACCGCTACATTGACTGGACAAGCTCGCTATAGTGGCATCCCCCTTCTAGCGCCGCCAAACAAAAACATTTCCCTCCACTATTAAAAATCCTAAACTTATTTCTCAAGTAATGATCTAAAGACCCTTATACACCTAGCATTAAACCAAAATTCCCAATATGTCCAACTCATTAATTATTTTATAATAACAACCATATTAGCCCTAAGCTTTTATATAATTCAACTTTTTGCACAAAAAGTTTATCAGGTAATCGAATGAGCTTTAAAATTTCAAATTAACTTATTTAAACTTCAATATCACATAAATGATTTAAAATACTAAATTCCAATTATATAATTAGTCGAAGTTGTTATTTAATTAATTAATCACTCTAAATTAATTAATCTTTTAAAATTATGGGATATTACATTCTTCATCTCTAATAAAAAGAATTCCTTCCTCAAAATTCACATAAAAAAAACTCATACCGGCCTCATACTAACTGTGGAAACTGCTGTCCCATCGTATCCTCCCACTTCGAAGGGAGTCGTCCTCGCTATGATGACTCCATTGGACTCAGACTAAGGGTATCTCCTTAGACCTTAGAATCTGGACCCTGCGGTCTAAAATACGCATAGGTTGATCACTATATGAAGCATAAGCATCTACTGAATATCCCAAAGTTGATGTGTTGATAAGAGGCTGCGCCATGTAAGAATCGACGAAGCATGGATACATGAAATACATCATGTACCCAATTGGGAGTGCTAAACGATATGCAAATGTCCCTACCCAATCCATGATCATAAACGACCCAATATACCTTGGGGCCAATTTCTCCGTCGTCTTAAAATGCATCAAGAGGAGATCAATCAAGAAATGAGGCAGAGTAATCAAGATCTTTCCCAACAAACTAACAAATTAGCTCAACAACAAACCCTATTTTCCCAAGAAATCAATAAAAAAAATTAAGATCTCTTCCACTTCTTCACCCAACCTCAATCTAAACACCGCCACCATCCCAGCTACTCCAACACCCTCATTCCCCATTTCACCACCCTTTGCTACCCCAAAAACTCAAAACCACAACCCCACCAAACCCACCTCTATCAAACCCAAAAAAAAAAACAAATAAAGACGGCCTAAAATCCAATCCTAGGATTAGATTGGGGAGAGAAAAGAAAATAGAGAAGAAAATGACCCAAAGGGGGGAGATTGGACCTCCCCACCACTGTGTCACCTTTGGCAGCCGGTTTGTGCTCTAGCGACCCCTGACGGCTTTGGATCTGACCAATGATGGCCATGGACAATTTGTGACGTAAATGACGCCAAATGGGAGCAAGAAAAGATAAATCTCTCTCAAATATCTATATCTTAAAATGGAAGAATACCTCAAATGAGGCTACATATGGGTATTTATAGGAAAGAGGTCGGTTGGCCTCTAAGCTAAGAATCTAATTACAATTATGTCCCTAAGAGCCAATAACCTTCCTTCTTCTAAATACTAACAAAAAATGAAAAATACAATGAAAAACTAAAAATAAACGAAAGACTAAAAAAACAAAATTATAATAAAATCCTAAATATACTAAAAATAACCCTTATTTCTTGATTCACATCATTCTCCCCGCCTTCAAAAAAATCCATCCTCGAACTTTAAAGTTAAGATCGAAAGCAAAAATTCCTAAAATGTGCGAAAAAGGAAAAACTTGAGGGGCCAAAATGTCATTTCTAAAAATTTAAGGAAGATTATTCAATTATAGCATCAATATTCACCTTCTTCCTCTTGCCACTCATGTGAATCATCAAAAGATCTACCCCCGTGGTCAAAAACTAAGATTTTGGTGTCAAACCCTAGTTCTTACACATGTTCTTGAGAGGATTTGAACAAAAGGGAGCATGTGGTGATGTTAGGGTTTGGTTGTATGGATTCTTGGGCATTAGAGGGTATAAACCCTAGGTTTTCTTGATCAAAATCTTGAATGTGGAGCTACTTGAGTGCAGTGATCGTCGAAGATGGGTTTTCGACCAAGGAAGGGGTGGATTGCACCCGAATTGGAGCAGAGTGAATCAATACCTTGTCGAGAAGGTCTTCCGGGCCTCGGTTTGACCCACTTAGGGTCTTGAAGTTGTCGGAGGGTGAAGCATACTCTGACTGGGGCTGAATGGTTATTGCTCGAGCTTTCGACCAAGATGGATAGTGTGAAAGTCTTGGCCGACCACCGAAGCGGTGGTTGGGACATACCTTGGAGAGGAAAACACCGGAATGGGGGTGGATGGCCTTCTTTAAGGCAGGTAGGCTGCCTTTGGCCATGGTTTGGGGTGGGAAGTGCGTCGGGGACTGCCGATAAAAAAATCCAGCTTAATTGTTGATGTCCCATATGTGTTCGTCTTAATATATGATATTTTGTGGGCGGGAGATTATTGTCGGTGGTCTAGAGGGTGGTTGGGGTCGAGACAGGAAGGTTTTGGCTCTGGTGGAGGTCAAAATAAGCAAACAGTGCTGGGCGGGGAAAAATGGGGCATCAACGACATGTATTAGGTGGGTTTTGGGTCTAGTTTTGTTCTGATTGGGGTTTCGGGATTGGGCAGGGTATGTCAAGGCAGTGGCGGCTAGTTTTGAGTGGGTTTTGTGATGGTCAGTCAGTGGGTTGAGGTGGTGGGGTGACACTTTTTGTGGTGATTATTTCATAAATATATATGGGTCTAGGGTTATTTTTTTGGGGTAAAGATGGAAAATGGGTTACGGAAGCGAGGGTGGGATTAGGGTTAGGGATAATGATGGTGGGTGGTTAGAGGTGTCTTTAGTGGTGGTGGAGGGGGTAGGTTGCAATTTGGAGAAGGTGGGGGTTATGGTGAGGGGTGGTTAGATGGGTTGATTTGGGGAATTAGGGTTAGGGTTTTGATATGTTACCTGGGCGGTGTGGGGGTGGTCCGTGGTGGTTGCCACTGGTGGATTTCGTGCATTGATCTCATTTATTTGGACATTCAATTGGTTTATGGCTTCCATGATTCGATCGAAGGGATTTATCGCGAAGGTGTTCAAATTTTCTTGGACCCACCTTGACGTTGTTTACGAGTTTTTATTTTTTACAACAATAACAAGACCACAACAACAACAACAACAACCGGTGGAGTGACTAGGCTTTGATACCAATTGACGTAAATGATGCCAAATAGGAGCAAGAAAAGATAAATCTCTCTAAAACTCTCTCAAATCTCTATATCTCAAAACGGAAGAATACCTCAAATGAGGCTACATATGGGTATGTATGGGAATGAGGTTGCTTGGCCTTTAAGCTAAGAATCTAATTACAACTATGTCCCTAAGAGGTAATAACCTTCTTCTAAATACTAATAAAAAAAGGAAAATACAATGAAATACTAAAAATAAAAGAAAGACTAAAAAATAATAACAATACAATAAAATACTAAAAATACTAAAAATAACCCATAATTCTTGATTCACATAAGTTTGGTCTAGGTTTTCGAACCCCTAGATATATTTTTGACCCCGAAGGTCACCCATTTTGTGGGTCAAAATTGAGAAAAGTAAAATAAATTGAGGAAGATTGTCGCCGAAATGAGAATGTGGTCGAGTCTTCTCAGGCAGTGGTCTAGTTGGCACATATTTTAGGAACTTTTCACATGCATCTCCAGTTTTTAAAGCTCGAGGACTACAATGATTTTAAGTTGGGGAGAGTTATGAAAATTAGTGCTTATTTTAGCATCTTCTTGCATTTTTTTATTTCATTGTATTTTTCTTTTTATTAGTTGGTTAGTATTTTTTTACATTTTTAATTGTAGTAAGGGTTGAGATGGAAGCTTCCAGAAGGTTCCATTTGTTAGTGTTGCCACGGATTGTTTGTCATGGAAACTCATGAAAACTCATACTTAGCTAATAACTTTTAGAAGATTTCATTTTGACATGTGATGTATTTGGAAATTAGTTATATCCCATTTGACATCACATGGGCCTACATCCTCTCAGCCAATAGGAGCTTAGGAGATCCCTTCTAGAAACTTCTCTTCCCCATATATAAAGGGCCTTAGTCCCTCATCTGTGGAAATTGGACATTTGAAAGATATAAAAAAATTATAATCTCTCTCTCTAATTGTGTGCTTATTTTGTAGTTTACGCCATGAAGTCTAATGTGCACGTTCAAAGCATATCCTCCAAAATCTAGTTCACCACCTCCATCTGGCTAGTTGTCAAAGGATGGTACGATGTACTCGATTTCAATATAGTTCCCATAACCTACTGGAAACAGCCCAAAAACTGTGATACAAAAGTTGGATCCTTATTTGAGATGGTCAATAAAGGTACTGCATGTAACCTAACAATAGATGCCACGTACAACCACGCATACTGTTGTGCTGAGAAATCTGAGCGAACAGGTAAGAAATGAGCAATCTTTGTCAAACAGTCCACTACAACCCAAATAGGGTCATGCTACCTAGGCATCAAAGTTAACCCGATAATTAAATCCATTGAAATTCTATCCCACCTCTACTCAGGAATGGGTAAGGACTGAAGTGTACCCGACGACCGCTGGTGATCCACCTTCACCATTTGACATGTGCTGCACTGGGACATAAATGGAGCAATATCCCCCTTCATCCCAACCCACTAGTACTTCCTCCTCATGTCCTAATTCATCTTATTCCCACTATATTCACCGAAAACTGTGATCCGTGGACCTCTTGTATGATGGTCCGACGCTACTCCTCATTTGAAGGTATAACCAACCTCCTCTTTTACTGCAATCCACCATTCGAACTAACGGTTTAAATAGGAACACCATTAGCCAAAATATCAACCACTTTTTCCTTACACAACACATAGTATGTATGATCTCTAACCACCCACGTGAGAATATCGGGAGTCACGATAAGCATCCCCATGAATGTATCGGCTAACTCGCCAATTACTTGAATAGACCCCACATTAGTTAACTGAAGTGTAGAAAAATTAACGCTCTATCGTTGACTCAAAGCATTTGCCATTACATTGGCCATCCCCGATGATACTGAATTATGAATTGGTAGTCCTTGATAAACTCGAACCACCGTCATTGCCGCATGTTCAAATGATTTAGCGTGAAAAAATACTGAAGACCCTTGTGATCATTAAAGAGCCTGAACTTCTCATCTTATAAATATTGCATCCAGATATGTTGTGGCAACACTAGTGCCTCTAGCTCCAAATCATGTGTCGCATAGTTAACCTCATGAGGCTTCAGACGTATAGGCAACATTACAGTCCTATTGCATCAACACCCCACCTAATCCCTATAGGGAAGCATTCGGTGTATACTAAATACTCAACCCCACTCCTAGAAAAAGAAAAAACTAGGCCGAGATCACCTTTTCCTTGAGAGTGTCGAAATCGTGCTGACACCTCTCAGTCCAAACAAACTGAATACCTTTCTGAGTCGACTCAGTCAATCGGTCCCCCTATCTTCAAAAATCCCCAAATGAATCTCCGATAATAATTGGCCAACCTTAAGAAGTTATGAACCTCCGTTGGTGTCGTGGGATGTCCCCAATCCGACACGGCTGACACCTTTTTTGAATCAACCAACAATCCCGACTCTGAAACTGCATGGCCTAAAAACTTCACCTCATTTCCCCAGAACTCGCACTTTTGGAACTTTGCATACAACTTATGCTTTCATAACGTCTGCAGCAAAACTCTTAAATGCTCGGCATGATCATCATTGGTATGCGAATAAATCAAGATGTCATCTATGGAGACGATGATAAACTGATCCAGTTATGAACGGAATACCCGGCTCATCAAATCCATGAACACAATGCGGGCATTGGTTAACCCAAACGTCATGACCCTAAACTTGTAAGAACCATAACGAGTTAAAATGGTCGTGTTCGGTACGTCCTACTCTCATACCCTAAATCGATGGTAACCAGAATGCAAATCTATCTTTGAGAAAAACAAAGCACCCTGTAATTGGTCAAACAAACCATTGATCCTCGACAAAGGGTACTTGTTCTTTACTGTTGTTCAACTCACAGCAATCAATGCAAAATCATAGTAAACCATCTCTATTCTTCACAAAAAGAACTGGAGATCCCCATGGCGATGTGCTATACCGAATGAATCCCGGCTCTAATAACTACTTAATTTGTGTTTAAAAAATCCTATTGACAAAAGGCTTCTTCTTTGACACCCTAAGGCCTACGCTTCGCTTTTTGACAAGAAAACACCCTATGGTATTCATTCACCATTTTTTCTAATTGGAACTATGCTTCCGCTTTTTTAAACACTTTTTCCTCTTTGGTTGAGTGTGGCTTTTCTTTTGTTATGTTTCCCTTCATTTGGTTTACATGAAGTGGTTCTGAACGTGGTTGTGGGTTCTAGTCGCAGGGCGTCATAAGATGGGGAGAGTTTTGTGGGATGCAATACTGCCTTGAAAATAAGTAAACTTTTGTAAACCATGTAAACTCGTGAAGACTCGTTAGGCTTACGAAATATAAAAGGTGTGGCCTCCCTCAATAGTCACCATAAATTTATAGTTGAGATGGCACACTTGATACCACTGACAAACAACATCATAGTGAGATCATAGGTTTAGGTTAAACGAGCGTCATGGGGTCGGGAGATTGTTGGGGTATGCAACACTTCTCTGTAAATCATGTAAATTCACGCACGACTTGTTAGCCTTGAATGCCTTAAAAAGGGTGGCTTCCTCTCACTGTGCACCATATGGTTTTAGTCGAGATGACACACGACTATTATATCTATTTTTTTTGCCATATAATATTTTGCCTATAAGTAGAATTATTCATCATGTAAATCAGAATCGAATGATGACTTTAATGCTAAGTTTATGAGCTTTTAACACTTGCGGCATCGTCTTACTCCACTTTTTCTGCTTCTTCCTCTTTGCTTTAGTTCTGCATCACTAGGTTTGGCAAATTAATGAGTTGTCTAATCTGATACAATGTTGAAATTGGAGCGTTCAATGCAAAATCACTTAGCAATGGGAAAATATACCACCTTATATTTTTCAAAAAAATGAGTCTTAGAATACTGAGTTGCAAGTTTTATAATTTCTACTGGAAAAGTTTATATTTGTAACATTGGGTCTTACAGTGACAAAAAATTGGGAGGAAGAACCAACAATTTCCCTTAGCTTTCTTTAAGTTAGCTTGTCAAATTGCTTTCTGACATGGGTTATTATACTAAATTTTAATTATCTTTGTGACTAATGATAGAGACTAGTCAGCAGCAATTTAAAATACTTATGTGGTGTTGATAGGTTACTTGAAACGAGTAAGATTTTGCCTGGCACATGCTAGTCTATGAAGCACGGACATGGACACACGTGTCGCGTTCAACACAACACGGACATACCGACACGACAATTTCAAAAAATTAGGACACGACACAGTGGGGACATGGCGACAAATAAAGATTTTTTAAATTTAAAAGGACATTAAACAACACATTAATTCTGAATCCCATACAAATTACAATCAAAATGCAAAAAAAATACATATAAATTATTAGAGTACTAAATTTATTATAAACATTAAACATCGAATTAATCATACTAAAATATACAAACTATTAGAGTCATATACTTTCCAAACAAACAGAAACAACCATTCAAATGTTTGTGTCAACTGTTAACAAACATTTGATGTCAACACTGAACACTTTATTGATATTGAAATGTTAACTACGCCGAGAGGGTGTGTTAACATAACTAAGAGAGATAAAACAAAGTAAAAGAGGGGGAGAAGAGAGGTACCTATGAAAAACTTGTGAAAGGTAAAAAGGTTTTGGCCCCTGTCGTGTCCTTACCATGTTCCTCTCGTGTCCTTCAGTGTCATTTATGTGTCCCTCCATTTTTTAATGCCATATTAATCAAAACACCACATGGCATGTCCTACACGAGCCCATGTCGTGTCCTTTTATTATTTGACACTCGTACAGGGCCTATGGGTAAGTGTCAATCCTTCATAATTGCTAGTTGATGGAGGACCCACTTGGGAGCTAGCATAAGTAGTTTAGTCGGGTGGAGTCTTATTTTTTGTCATCTTCTTAGGTAAATTCGATGTTGCTTTACTTTTGTATATGTTTCTTTTATTTTGTTTTTTTAGTGTATTCGTTTCTTATTTTTAAGTATTGAGAGTACTTTGATAAATATTATTTAACATGGACTATAGTAGTGACCCTCAAGTCATATTTTATTAGTGTATCATGCGATGTAACTGACGAATGATCACCCTACCTACACCAACTCAATATTTCACAAATGTGATACCCCATGGGTTGAATACTTAAACAAGTTGAAGTGAGTATAGATTTAGAATGACATCCAATTAACTTGTAATATGAAATGGATGTAGGAAATAGAAATATCAACCCCATAGGTTAAGTAATTTTGAGTGAAGAGAGTCTTATAGGCATATTAAAACATGATGGACAAGATTAATTAGTAGATTATAAGAATTAATGTGCTAAATCTTCTTACTTAACAATGAATGCATCTAGAACTATTGTTTCTTGCATGCTAGCTATTTGATTTATGTAGCTATATACTTGTATTTTTTGGGCTTAGTTATACTGTGCGTCTTGGTTGGATATTACATTTTAATGCTGGGACCATAAAGGTGAAAGTTATGTTTTTTTTTGTTTGAATAATGACTCTAACAAGATGATTTTTGAACGTTTACAAAAGGAATTTGAAGTTTCACATGCTTCTCAAATTCAAGGTAGTTTTAAATATGATTTTTGACCTTCTCCCCTAGTTTTGTTTTTTTGATGTTTCCAATAGATGATTGGACTTGTATTGATATGTATAGTCTGGCTTCTCTTCTGCTTTTATTATCCAGTTATTTACAATTAGTTGAGCTGAGATGATTTCTTTCTTTCTCATTTTATTCCTTACTATAAAATCTGAGCACGGCCTATGGTATTTCAAAGTGACTAGTTTATCTGATAAAATAAAACCTCATAGAGTAAATCAATAAAGGGGCTTTTGTGTAGGTTAAGTAAGTTTATATTGGCTGCAATTATCTTTGTGGCCTAGGATGTTTTTTGGAGGAACTATTATCGCAACCCAACGAGCTTTTTTGAAGGGTAGACAAATCATGGGTATTCTTTTGATTTTGAATAAGGTGGTGGAACCTGGAGCATAATCTAGCCGTTATGAAACACCTGTCAAGTATAATAGGTTCTAAGATCAAAACCCTTCGTGGGAGTTTAAAATTTGGAGTGCCACCCCAAGTTGTGTAGCCCGTTTTTTTCATTAATAAAATAAAGGTCAATCTTATCTAGAGTTTTATGATAAAAAAAAGGAAATGAGGAGGAATTTAGTGGAAAGAAGAAAAAAGGGGTGGTGTATAATAATTACTTTGATAATGCTTTTGAATATGTATAAACTTCTCTATTTCTTTTCAGGAAATTCAGTAATATGTAGAAATGGAGTGGGTGGATGATTATGCAGATGATGAAAACATCGTTTTGGGTGGAGGTGGTGTGGGGCTATCATTTCATTTATGGACAAGGGCTTTATTCAAATAGGAATTTCTTTGGTGGTTTTGTTGATATGGAATGTTGAATAGAGTACAGAACAGATCAAATATTTTTCAGGCTAATATTATTGTTCAAATAATTGAAATAGACATATCTTTCGATATCTAGGGAAGTGCTCCACGATGGGAAAGTAACATAAACGCGGTCAATATCATGCACAAGAAACTTATTAATATGACCATAGTGTACCCTCGTCTCTTAGGACGAGTGGCATCACATCTCATGGCCGAGTTGTCATGAGACCCCTACATGTCGTTGGCGAGGTCTTCTCGATAAGGGTCGGCCTTGCCTCAACTAGCCTTGTCCATATGGAAAGTCGAGACAAAAAGAGCATCACCTATTTAGATAAGCACCATCTTCAAACTCTACCACAACCGATGACAGGAGTGACCAGTTAATCCGACCTCAGCCTGATCTACTCAGTCGAGCTCATACTTATGACAACATAGGACCATACTATAAGAATTAGTAACCTCGTACCCAATTAGGCCGATGTTGCAGCAGATGATGCCCAATAGTGCGAGCATATGCAAGTATAGAAGAGCTATGCTCACGTGGACAATTCTGTTATAACAAGATCATTCATTCACGCGAGGGAATATTGCATCATTATTGTGCCCATGTGCTAATGACAGGTGTCTACATATTATTAGGAGTTTCCTCATACATATGTTGATTACATGCTTGGGGAGTACATTACACCACCCAAGCCCTATATGTACACTTCATCTTCTCCATGAGAAGGGATCTAAATTTGATAACCCTAATAGAACTCTGTCCAATCATAAAGTGAAGAGAGTGAAAGCTTGAGCGATTATATTCATGGCCATTAGTGCCCTTATCTAGTGGAACACACACTCACTCACAGTGGATGTAGACCTGATTGGCTGAACCACTTAAATTGTTATCACATCTTCTCTTTGCCTCATGTCAATCTCTTACTGCAATGTTGTTTGTTCCTTTTTGCCATTGTTATACCTATTTGAGCTCTTATCACTTTCACCCAGTGGTGTTATTTCAAGCATCATCAGTCTGGCGTCGTCTGTGGGAACGAGGATAGCCATCTCACCCCTATTTTTTAGCTTATACTCATCAAAGTCTCTGGTGGTGAACCAATCCTCCCTCTTTGTGGAGTTGTTTCACCATTGAAGGAGCTCTTGTAGAGCATTTAAGCTCTCCTTCTTCATCTCATAGCTCAAACAGCTTACACCAATGGCAATGGATCCACCTCCTCCACCTGAGAATCAACTGTCACCACCACATGGAGGTGGTGCAAGCTCCATCCAAGCACTGCCCCAGTCAGAGATGGTTAAATTGACGATTGTGCTCCACTCCCTCATAGATAGACAAAAGCAAATGCAAAACCAGTTTGCTATGTTTAGCCAGAATTTTGCGATCAGGACTGGTGGCGCTGGAGCAGAGATTGTAACTCCGACCGCCAGGGAAGGTGAACCAGGTAAGCAAGAAAGGGGACCACCCCAGGCTCCAAAAAAATACCTTCCATCATGTCAGATACGGAGAGATGTTTCCAACCCTAGACGTTTACACCTGGGGAGGCAAGGTCAAGAACTCTGTGATGACTTAGTTGGGGGCAACTTTGACGACGAAGAGGGAGAGTTCAAATTATTAGGCCTGTCAACGGGTCAGAGACGGGTCGGGTTTAGAAAGATTCAGATCCGTATAATCGGGTCTTTATCGGATTTAGGTTCGGGTCCGGGTCTTCATCAGGTCTATAATATTGGATCCAGATCCGGATTCGTTCGGGTTTCAGGTTCGGGCCCGGGTCTGGCCAAATATATACATTTCTTTTATATTAATTTTATTTTATCCCCTTATTTACTTTTTAATCTTAAATTAAAATATTTTGTAATGTATTACAGAATATTATTAGTATAAATAAAACATATATTACTTATATTTATTATATATATATATATATATATATATATATATATATATATATATATATATATATATATATATATATATATATATATATATATATATATATATAATTAATAATGTACCATTCGGGTCCGGGTCCGGGTCCTGTAAAAGATCAAGACCCTACCTGTTTAATAAATGGGTCTTGGGTTAAAAAAAATATGCTCAGACCCTATTATATGGATCGGGTGTAGATCGGGTCCCGATCCAGACCCGACCCATTAACAGGCTAGTTCAAATGTTGGGAACCTCATGAGATATCCAGAAGAACTATGCATCCTGTTAGGCAAAGCATGTACAAAGGAAAGAGTCCAAGCCAAGACTGTGGACCAAGGCGGTCAGCCTTAGACAGGCTAAGTAGAGGGTCAGCCTTTAATAGGCTCGGCCTTAAGGATATCTGAGGAACCGTCTGTCCAGGTCAAGGACTATTGTCGGTTCAAGAAAAAATATGAGGAGAGACGATTGCAGACCTCCAGAAGAACGCGGGGATCAGGGAGAGGTCATCAGCTCACCTAAGTATCTAGAGAGAGTACTCTCAGCCCGCCCAGCTAACAGAGAACGATCAGCTAGGCCAGACGACATAGAAGGGGCCGAGGAAAATGTTATCCCTGCAAAAGTCAACACTGCAGTAAACAAACCTTGGAATGAATCCATACAGAGGTTGGAGAACGAAATAGGAGATATCATAAAAAGCCGAGACCCCTTGCAGAGGTGATATGCTGAAGGATCCCCATTCATGGCAAGAATATTGAACTATTTAACCAGTCAAGTTAAAACTACCGATAGTTACACCGAAGTATGACGGGAATATGAATCTCGTGCATCACGTGGAGATTTATCAGTCGGCCTCTGACATCTATTCACTATCATATGAGTGAGATGACGAGCATTATCAAGCACGTTGACAGGGGTAGCCCACATATGGTTCACCTCCCTTCCTAAGAACTCTATAGGAAGTTTTAAGCTGTTGGCCGATAGTTTCGTCCATAACTTTTGCTTTTGGATAAAACCTAGGAAATAGAAGACCCGTCTGTTGTACATGAAAGAGGGGAAGGATGATACTCTGAAGGAATATATAGCTCATTTTAACAACGAGAAGCTAGAAGTCGAAGACCACGAGGAAAGTATCACAATGACAGCCCTTATGGGAGGTCTTCAGAAAGGAAAGCTACTATAGAAGCTGGCCGAGGACCCTCAAAAGTCCATGGCTAAACTCTTGGCTATGGCCGGGAGAGTATTGAATGAAGAAGAGGCAATGGATGCAAAATAAGATGAAGAAAAAGAATCCCACGGTGATGGAAAGGTTTAGAAGTTAAAGGGGAAAATGGAAAGAAAAGGCTAATAGACGACAAGTTTGCGGACTATACGCCTCTAACAGTTAACTGCAAACACATTTTGAATGAGATAAAAAATGGTTGATCTCTTAGGTGATCGAAAAAGCTGAAGGCAACTCCTCACAGGAGAAATAGAAATCTTTAGTGCGAGTTTCACCAAGATTATGGGCTAATCATCGATATATGATTTCCCTTAAAGATGAGATAGAAAAACTGTTAAAATCGTGTAAGTTGAGGAAATATGTTGATAAGGACGGTTCAGGCTGAGGCCGAGATAACACCAGAAAAAGGAGAAATGATAGGTGCAGAGATGACGCCCCGACCAAGCAGAATGACCCATTGGATGATGACAGTGAAGATCAGGATCTCCCACTAAAGGATGATAATGTCCCCATAAAGAGGCTCAATATGATCTCATTTCATATGGAAATGATTTGTGGAGGACTAGCAGTAGGAGGCTCTGAGGTGGCCGACCGAAAGGCGCACGTTACCGAGGCTAAGGCAATAACCAAGGTTGAGGGTAAAATCACCTTCTATCGTTGTTAAGCCCAAAAAGAGGAAGAAAGTGGATATGGAAACCCTCATAGTCGACTTCTCAAAACTAGATTTCAAGGGTGTCCTAGCTCCTTATGATGACCCACTCGTTATTACCACCAGAGTATATGGGTGTGAGCTGTCGAGAATCTTAGTTGATGGAGGAAGCTATGCAGATGTCATGTTCTGGTCGTGCTTCAAAGGCTTAGGACTTAGCTGGGCCAGGCTTGTCCCATACCATCATCCTCTGATTGGATTCAGTGGAGAAAAGGTTTACCTTTTGAGGATGTATGAAATGGATGAGAATGGGAGACGAGTGGCCAAAGAGGCTGACCAAGAGGATCAACTTCTTTGTAATGGATGAGAATATCTTCTCGGCTTATAACCTCATACTGGGACGAGTATCTCTCAAAGAGTTTGAGGTCGTGCCATCAACAGTCCACCAAATGATAAAATTCCCAACTCCATATGGTGTAGGGGAAGTTCAAAGTAATCAAACGTCGATGCGAGAATGCTATTTTAACTCAGCGGAGGAGAAAAAAGCACATAAAAAGCAACCACCACGTACAACATTGACACCCTTGATCCCAGAGACGAGACAAAACTTAAGAAAGGGGAGGCAGCGAAAGAGGTAGAACCCATCATCCTTAATGAGGATGAGCCGGAAAAAATCGTCCAGGTTGGAAAAACCCTAAAATAGGAGATCAAGGATGTGCTTATTAAATTTTTGAGGAAGAGACAAAGAATCTTAGTGTGGAGTCACGATGACATGCCTAGGATTGACCCAAAGGTAATGTCTCATAAGTTGAACGTTGCTGATGGTGCCAAGGCGATAAAATAGAGAAGGAGAATCTACTCAAGGGATAAGTATGAGGTTATCAGGAATAAGGTCAAAAAGCTAGAGGAGGCAGAGTTCATCAGAGAAGTGACATACCCTGAAGGTCTTTCAAATGCCATCATAGTGCTTAAATCCAACGGCAAATGGAGAATGTGCGTGGACTTCACTGATTTGAATAAGTCTTGTCCTAAAGATAACTTCCTTCTCCCTCGAATTGATCAGGCGGTAGATGCTATGGCAGGGAATGAATAGATGAGTTTTATGGATGCATACTCTAGCTATAACCAAATTTTCATGGACCCGACCGATGCAGAGAAGATAGCCTTCATCACCGATAAGGGGACATATTATCATAAGGTTATAACCTTCGACTTAAAGAACGCCGGGGAAACATATTAGTGGTTGGTGAATAAGATGTTTAAAGACCAGATTGGAAAGACTATGGAGGTTTATGTTGATGATATGTTGACCAAGAGTCTAAACATCGACACTCATGTGGCCGACCTTGAAAAAACTTTCAACACCATGGACGAGTACAAGATGAAGCTCAATTCAGCCAAATGTATCTTCGGCATCGGAGCTGGAAAGTTCTTGGGATTTATTATCAATCAGAGGGGTATGAAAGCCAATCTAGAAAAGATAAAGGCCCTGCTAGAGATGAAGACACCAAGGAACATAAAGGAAATTCAAAGTCTAACCGGACGAATAGTTGCATTAAATAGGTTTGTCTCAAGAGACACTGATAAATGTCTTCCATTTTTTAAGTTCTTAGAAAGGCTTTTGAGTGGGACGAGGAATGCGATAAATCTTTTATGGAGCTAAAGTGTTACCTCAGCTCTCCAGTTTTACTGTCATGTCCTATCCAAGGAGAGAAACTTTACCTTTACCTAGTCGTGTCTGAGTCGACTATCAGCACGGCGATAGTACGTGATGATGAGGGTATATAAAGATCAGTGTATTTTAACAGCAATGCCCTCTAGGGGGATGAATAGAGGTATCCTAAGATGGAAAAACTAGCCTATGCCCTCATCCACATTTTAAGAAATATAAAGTCTTATTTTCAAGCTCATACAATGGTCGTCTTGACGAATTCTCCCCTCAGGCAAGTCATCCATAAACCTAAAAAATCAGGTAGATTGATGACCTGGTCCATTGAGCTAGGGGAATACAACATAGTCTATCAGCCGAGGGTGGCAATCAAGGGGAAAGCCATAGCATAATTTATGGCAGAGTTTACCTGGGCCAAGGCCGATAGAGGAAAAGCAGATAGCCTAAAAGGTCAGTCGACACCTATACCAAACCAAAAAAAGGTCGAAATAAGCATGGCACATCCAACGACCGAGACTGACAATTTTTTGCTCAGAAACGGAGTCATTGAAGAGGGGCCATTTTCAGAAGGGGCGATATGGAGCTTTTTCATTGATGGTTCATCTTGTGAAAATGGGAGTGGAGCTTGCCTGATTGTGTCGGCCCCGAATCAAACAGATATAGAGTATGCATTGAGGTTCAATTTTAAGGCTTCCAATAATGAGTCAGAGTATGAGGCCCTCATAGCTAGAATCTCCCTCACCAGAGCTCTCAGCCTCGGCCAACTCTTAGTCCATAGTGACTCTCATCTCGTGGTTAATCAGGTCTTGGGGATTTACGAAGCCAAAGACGAAAGAATGCAAGATACCTAGAAAAAGTGAGGAAGATGATGAAGGACTTTGGTGAGGTCAAAGTCGAAAGGGTTACTCGGTCGAATAATAGCCAAGTCGACACTCTGGAAAGATTAGCCTCAGTAACACGGACAGAGACTAAGAGAATAGTGCCAATAGAAATCCTTTCTCGACCGATAATAAAGGAGGATGACGCGAAGCTAAATTTTTGCTTCAATTTAAATCTGGGACCATCTTGGATGGACCCCCTTATTTTGTATATCAAAGAGGGTAGCTTGCAGTAGTCTAAGGTCAAAAGAAGGATGTTGAGATACTAGGCCACAAAGTTCTATATCCTAGGGGATGTGTTATACAAGAAGGGATTTCTTTTACCTCTGCTCAGATGTGTCCACCCTATCGAGGTGGACTAAATTTTACAGGATGTTCACGAAGGATCTTGCTCAAGCCATATTGGGGGTAGGTCATTGGCAAAGAGGATTGTCACTGAAGGATATTGGTGGTTGACCCTGGCCAAGGACTCGGCCGAATACGTTAAAAAGTGCAACAAATGCCAGTGTTTTGCCATCATCCCTCACTAGCCCCATCAACCTCTGACGTCTATCACCTCACCATGGCCATTTGTGGTATGGGGGATTGATTTGATTGAACCTCTGCCAAGGGCTATGGCTAATTACAGATACTTGATTATGGAGATAGACATAGAGGCCGAGGCTATGATCAAGATCACAGAAAGGAAGACCTTTCAGTTCATGTGGAAGAACATCATTTGCAGATACGGCTTGCCTAATATACTCATCTCAAACAATGGCACCCAGTTCAAAAACATTTCCCTAAAAAAGTATTATAAAAGGGTCGGCATCAAACAGTTCTTCTCGTTGCATGGCCGACTCTAGGCCAATGGTCAGACTGAGGTCACCAATAGAACTATTCTTGATCAAATCAAGAAAAGGTTGGAAGAGGCTAAGGATAAATGGACTGAAGAGGTACGTGATGTACTATGGGCTTACCGAATGACGGTGAAAACACCAACAGGGGAAATGCCATTCATATTGTCCTGTGGATCAGAAGTTGTGGTGCCAACAGAGATTGGTCTCCCCACCCACAGAGTTCAGACATATGACCCTAAGAGAAATATAACAGAGAGAAGACTTGACTTAGATCTGATTGAAGAAATAAGGGAGGATGCTGAGGTAAGAGTGATAGCCTATCAGCAGAGGACGACCAAGTTTTATAACGAGAGGATAAAATCGAGGCCGATAGCAGTGGGAGACCTTGTTTTGAAAAAGACTTGACAGAAATCGAACAAGTTTTATGCCAACTGGTCGGGTCCTTACAGGGTTATTGATGAGGTAGTCCCAGGCACCTATCGGGGGAACTATTATCCAACCCTTAGAACACCAACCACTTAAAAAGGTACTACCAATAGATGATTGTATAGGAGCTTTTCATTATGAATCATTGTCAAAAGGGCTTATTATGAATGAGAAAAGTGAAAATGGTTTGTTCCCTCATATCTTATATACTTTGTTTTGAATGATTTGTTTCAAGTACCCTTAAAAGCTATAAAACATCATTCTTGGTAGGATAGAAACAACCCAACCTTGGTGAAAGGACAACTTGGAAAGGGGGCCAACCCCATCCTTGGACTTTCAATAACACCAAAAAGGGTCAGCTTAAACATCATTAATTTGGTGAGAATGAGATGAAACATCATTAGTTTGGTGATCTCAGACCTTAAACATCATTAATTTGATGAGTATGAGATGAAACATCATTAGTTTGGTGATCTCATACCTTAAATATCATTAATTTGGTGAGTATGAGATGAAACATCATTAGTTTGGTGATATCAGACCTTAAACATCATTAATTTAGTGAACACTTGGTAAAAAAACTATCTCGGCCGAGACGACGGTGCATGGACTAGACGATGCTCAACCATGTAGTCTCAAAATGACGACAGGGGGTATGGAATAACCCCATAATTTGGTGAGTCCAAATTAAAAATCACTTGGGTGCGATTATTTACTTAAACATCATTAACTTGGTGTGTATAAGATGAAACAGCATTAGTTTGGTGATCTCCGCCCTTAAACATCATTAATTTGGTGAGTGCGAGACGAAACATCATTAGTTTGATGATCTCAGACCTTAAACATGTGGTGATATTTGTGATTTTAATGGGAATCACATGTATGATTTTAATAATGATCCGAAACATCAATAGTTAGAGATATCGTACTTCAAAAGATACCAAGAACAAGACAGAAAAATAATGGGAAGTATATGTAGAACAAACAGTCACCCATTGATAATATCAAGGTTAGAGATAACAGAATTCAAGAAATACATAAATACAAAAATACAAAATACAAAAGGCTAACTGCCTTAGTGATAAGCACCCAAATCTGTACATTTTATACCCCGAATAGACGTACTTTAGTTGCTAATTCTTGGCAATTTGGGGTCTTATGCGCGTAAATGTTTAATGTGCATGTTTAATTGTAGTTGAAATGTCAAAAGATATATTTCCAGGCAATTTGCTTTTAAAATGGAGCTAATACATTATCCCGTAATCCTACCCTACCCTAACCTAGCCTAAACCTACCCCAAACCCGGTGTGTGTTTAGTTTGTCCCTTTTTAATATTTTTTAGATTTTTAGTTTAAGTCGTTTTATTTTTTTTAGTATTTATTTTTTATTTATTTAGTGTTTTCTAGGTTTTGTTTTCTATTTTTATACTTTATCTTTATTAGTATAATTCTATTTTATTTCGATTTTTATTAGTTTTTAGTTTTTATTATGATTATAATTTTTAGGATTTCATTTTATTTTTAGATTTATTAGATTTTACATTTTTTAGGATTTTAGTTTTTAGTTTAATAGTTTTTATTGTTATTTCTTTTTAGTCTTTTTTTTTTTTTTTGAGTCTTTATTTTATTAGAATTTTATTTTAAGATTTTACTTTTTATTAATTTAATTTAATTTTTTTTTAGTTAGTTTTATTTTTCTAAGGGTCACAATTTAAACACACACACTCACACCTTAATAACCAATACCCTATCCCACACAACACAATCCTACACCCTCACACACACAATAATACCTAACTCCATCTTCAACCTCTCACCCCCTTTCTCTCTCCTCTCACCTAACCTCCATTAACACAAACAACAAATTTCTCTCTACTCTCTCACCCCGTACAAACGTACTCTCTCTCTCCTTAAATCTTTCATTAAACCCATTACCACCACCTTCCGATCTCAACCCACCGAAAACCTACTATTTCGACGATACCAACCCGCCACCTCACCTTACCCAACCCGCAACCCAAAATCCCAGCCTTACCTCTGACCTGAACCAACTCCCGTCGGCGGAACCTGCCCCTCCGTCTTCCCCGAACACCTCCGGCGGCGTTGACCCGCGAGCCTCTCTTCAAATCCCTCCGGCGATCGCTGTCGGCCAACAATCCCAGCGGTGCACCTCCTGCCCCCATCTCAGCCTGCTCAACCCGACCTCTATCCTCTGACCCACCAGGCGTAACGGCGACCTACCTCTGTTGTACCCAACCCGAAATCCAACCCACCTCCATACCCATTTTAACCCAAGACCATAAACCCATTTCACTTCCAAACCATACACGATTTCTATAAGCTGCCAAATACAAAATACCCAAACCAAATAAATTACCACATGTCTTTTAACCAATTTAAACCCCTTTTCCTTTTTTCCCCCCAACTACTCTTTTTTACCCAATGCCCAAAATACCCTTCAAACCAAATCTGATTTTATCCTCACCATCACACTTCCCACATGACCTCACCTCTTACCCATGCACATGTGTGCATAATTTCCTAGATACCCTCACCCAAATACCTTCCATATCCCATACACCCTTGTCCTCCCATTTTTACCTACTATTTAAAGGATGGAAGACCCCATTTGAAGAAGGCTTTAGAATAGGAATTAGTATAGAGAATTGTAGAGAGAGAAACACCTTTTTTTAGTTTATTTTTTTTTAGGTTAGAATTTATTTTTATTTTACCTTTTTTAAATTAGTGAGAAAATTAAATTACTGAGAATCCATTTAAGAGTGAAATTGTTGGTGTAATTTTGGTTTAATCACACAAATTGGAGAAATATAAACTGCAAATTCAAGGATTGAAGTCCAATTTCACTCAAAGTGATTTGGTTTGATTATTCTTCTCTTCTACTTTATTTTATTAGCCTTTGATTTGTTTGATTATCATGTTTAATATGATGTTAGGCTAAATCCCCTTTCAAGGGGTGGGGTGAACCCTTATTTGATGTATTTTAATTTAATTAGTATGATTACTTGAAATTCCCTTTGAATATTAATTTTGATCCCTCACCCTTAAATTTACGCCTCGAGAGAGGGTAAATGATTTTCGAGAGAAAATCGAAATTCTAGTTATAATACCTGTTGATGTAAAAAATTAGATTGCTTCTAATTATTTAATCACATATAAATATAAATGAGACAAAGAATTTTAAAGTGGTTCAGCCTTATAAGAATGGCCTACGTCCACTGTTTCTGTTATTGCCAAGTGTTTTGGAGTTCTCGATATGTAATTCTATCAAGAAAATCCAGTCCCTTTGAATGAGGGTGATACAATGTATTTATAGCCCTTGGGATGTACATGTGAAAGGGTAAACAATTAATGCCCTTTAAGAATATATGTCTGTATGATAAGCATTCAATGAATAGTTAAACTGTTGATTATCTGGCAATCAATGCTGTGGCCGAGATGCAGCTCAGACCGCCTTAGTTGCTCGTCGTTCAGGAGTTCCTCGGAGTGTTGGAGTTCCTCAGAGTGTTGGAGTTCCTCGGAGTGCACTTGCTGCTCGGAGTGAGTATGACTTAGTCGGGGAAATAAACGTCCTCGTTGCTATTGTGCCACGTAGATCGACACGTGTCTTCTTATTATTCGTCTACATCAGCATACTAATTTTGGTATCAACAGAAGCCCCCAATGTTTCATATTTCAAACTTTGAGGAATATGGAACATTCTTTCTCGGTATATGGCAATATTAAATGACCTTCCTGGTTTTTCGGAGCATTTTCTCCGCATTCGAATGTCCTTCCAAATTCGCAGAATCCGCCTTTTTGAATTTTTATAAGCGCTTCGATCTTTGCGCACTTTTTGTCCTTTTAGCCGCCGGTAGCGTAATAGTTTCTTTTTTGTAATCATTTCTTTCACCATTTCCCAAGGCAAAGTATTTAAGATTCCTAGGCAATCCCATCGTCTTCTACCTTTTCCAATTTCTGCTTTCGAGTTTTCCATAGTCTTTCTCTCTCTTGTGCGTTCATCCTTTTCTTTGTTCGTTGCCAACAGATCTCCCTTTTTCCTGTAAGATCTTCTTCCTTCTTCTTCATTTCTTTTATTCGCCATGGTTTATGTTATTGAATCTCTCGAGAAATTCCACTCTGATTTTTCTATTCCATCTTGGGTAACTCTGGAGGATCTTTCTGAGCCTTCAAATTATTTTAGTTTGGCTGAGGGACATTGGTTCCCCAGCCTCTTTATTGCTGAATGTGGATTTTCTTTTCCACCAAACCCCTTGTGCTTAGAGTTATGTCATTATTTCGATGTTGTTCCTGCAAAAATAGCCCCCAACATATGGAGAATAGTTAATGGGGTGTATAGGTTAAATCAAACTCACGGAACTCGTATAGGAATTCCTGAGATTATGTATTGTTATAGATGGGCTGTTCTAGATAATGTTTTTTATTTAAAAACTAGATTTTTTAATAGGGCTTTAGTAGTCAACCTCCCTGATGCTAATAGGGATTATTTTGAACATGGGGTAGTTATTAAAAACTGGCAACATGCCCCTTTGATTGGAGATGAAGTATATCAAGGTCCCAGATGTCCTCCATATGGCAATGGGATAGGTTATTTTCATTTTATTTTATTTTTGAAATTACGATTTCATTATGTTTGATAAAATGTGTGACTAATATTTCAATATGTATTTGTTTGCAGTTGACAGTAAGAGAAAAACTCCAAAAGAAGCTGACGTTAACATCAAACATTTGAAACTTATCTGGAGTTTGCATCAGAAAGTTGCAGATGAGCACATCAGATCTGCTTCATATTTGTTGCAGTATAGGAGTTATACAAACTCTTTCACTGCTTGCCCTGTAATTAGCACTGGTGAGCTAGCACCATCTCCTGAGGATTCTTCATCAGACTCTCATATTCCTTTGAGTCAGAGGATGGGCAAAAGAAGGGTTCCTGCTCTCTTTGAGGAGACTACATCTGCTGGAGATGGGAAAAGAAACAAGATTGATGTCCCAAAGGGGACAAAGAAAGTAGATGCTGCCCCTTCTGTTGCTCCTCAGAAGGGTGCCGAGAAGCCCCCAGTGGCTCCGAGCAAGAAGGATGCACCTGTGGAAGTGATCACCATCTCCCCATACAAAAGATCTTCTTTGGTTGAAACTGTTGAAATGCCACTGAGGAGACTGAAGAAATCCTCCTCGGTCATCTTGGCTGAAACCATTCCCCAGCTTCAAGTTAGTGGAGCTGGTATCCCAACTATTATTCCCCCAAGCTCTGCGATGAGCTCGGTAAAGACTTGGATTATTCCTGAGGTCCAAGGAATTGAGGAGAATATGTCAAGGGATATGCTTACATCCCTGGCTACTCGTCACATTGCTTCAGTAAGTTTATCTCATTCTGAATTTTCTTTCCTTCCATCAATACGTATATCTCTGTGCTGACTTATCATTATCTCCTTTTTTCAGCTGGTGAGTTGCTTCAACACCATTGTGAAGAAAGATGAAGCGATCAAGGCTTCTAGATCCTCGTCCGGAGTGGAGGATGCTTTACTAGGTTTGGCCCAGTCTTTGAAGGAGTCCCGTCAAAAGTATGACGAGGATAAGGCTGATTGGGAGAAGAAATTGGCTGCAGTTGAGGCAGAGAAAGTGCAGTTGGAAAATAAAGTGAAAGATTTGGAGGGAGAGAAAAAGAAATATGATGAGAAGCTCGAGAACTTTGGGGAGTTTGAAGACAAGATGAGAATGGCAGAAGAAGAATTGTCCTTTCTACGAGAAGTGAACCACCAGAAGGAAGAGGTGGAAGCTAAGTTGAAGGCCACCGAGGATCTTCTATCCGAGAAGCTCTCCTCGAAGAAAATGAAAAGAAAACTGGTGGTGAAAAAATCTTTCCTCACCGGTTGGGATAAAGGATGGGACAGGGGGTAGCAGCAATGATGACTCAGGTTCAGTATGGGAGTTTGAAATACTTCCGAGATGGTTGGGTTGCTGCCCTGCAAGAATTGAAAGTTAATGAGGACTCAGAACTGTTTCAACAACATCTCCCTGGTCCTCCCCCAAACATCGAAGATGAAGAAGAGGATGAAACTGCCTCCAAAGAATCTTCAATGGTAGTGGGTGATCCCATCCTTACCCAGCCTGCTGACGAGGATCTTTCATCTCTGCCTGCTCCTCCTGAACAAGTTCCAGCTCCAGCCGACCAACTCATTATTCCCACCGAGCAATCGAGCTCCTCATCCCAGCCTCCCGAGAAAGTCTTGGGAGACAAGGAAAAGGTGTGAAGTTGTTCGGTATTAATTTTATTTTCTTTTTTGTCAAGTGTAACCAAGATCTTTGTAACTCTGCACTATGATCTAATAAAATTTGAGTTTTCCCTTCTATACGATTGTATCTTTTCTATCCGTACTCTGTCTTGATCTTCTTTTTGATGATTACTTTTTCTTTCTCTGCTAGTTTCTGGCCAGGATGGATCTGCTATCTGCTAATGATACAAAGCTGATGCAGCAATGTCATGAATATTATAAGGTTGGTCACACAGAACTGAGTGCATCAGAAGTTGTCGAAATCCTTGGTCATGATGCTTCAGAGCAGGCAGTCGAAGCTTATTAATACTTGAAATGCTTACTTGATCGAGCTGTGGCCAATAATGTGGCTTATTATGAAATGATTGAAGACTTGCAAGGTACTCTCGATGAACTTCAGCAGCAGTATAAAGAGTCTTCAGCTCTTTTGCATGAAGGGTATGAGAAGAAACTCAAACAACTTGGTGAAAAAGGCTACGACAAGATGCTTGCTGGCTATGAAGTGAGAGAGAAAACATTGAAAGCAGATGTTGAAGGGCACAGGCAAATCGCTGAGCTATTGGAACAAGAAAACAATAATCTGCAAAAAGAACTAGCTCAGCTGAGGTCTGCTGCTTCATCTTCCACTGCCTTCGTACCGGTCACCGATGAAGGATTCTAATTTTTAGAAGTGGAAAATTCCAAGTTGCGAGAAGAGTTAGAGGCTTTGAGAAGAGCTGGGCCTTCTACTGCTACTCGAGGACGAGGAAGAGGTTCTCGTGGACGAGGAAGAGTTGCTCAGAATGTTGTCGAGGAATAAAGTTCTCGACCTGCTCGGGGAGGATCAAGAGTTCTTCGTCGTACTGTTGAAGAAGCACGTACTCAATCAGCGTTGGAAAACCAAGCATTCCAATTGATGGCAAAAAATCAAGCTTTGTCTGACATGTCAAAGAAAATTAGAGAACTGGAACAACAACTCTCTTCAAAGAAATCAGTGTTGGAGACTAATGAACTTTTCATCCAGAGTCTTCACGAGAAGCTTGAAAGGTTAACATTTCAATTTCACAAACAGCCCAGGGAGTTCTGGATGGCTGGATACAACGAAGCATTATTCCATTTGGATGATCGTATCCAGAATGCCAATAATGAGGGCTACAAACAAGGCTGGTTGAATGCTTTGGGCGTGCTGAAGCTCGAATAAGGACACTATCTGTGGGACTATTATGATCCTGGGGTACTTGACTTGCCTGTGCCACCGTATAATTTGGACATGGAATGGATCCCAGCTCGTGCCATTACTCGGAGCTTAATTGCAAAATACCTCGGTGACTACAATCTTCATTCTCAGATCGAAGTATCTCGTCCCGAGCATCTTCTAGATCGACCTTCTGTGATGAACGTCAGGTTACTGAAGGATTTGAACTTTATCAATTCTCCTCAGTCTTTAAATGATCCACCTGCTGGCGAGGAACCTGTATCGAAAGCTGAGGGGAAAAAACCAATAGAATAGGAATTTTTTATATAATAGTTAGTATACATATCCATGTAATGTAACTTGTAATTTATTTTGAATTTTATGAAAGACTTTCATTTTTGTTTGCAAATCTATATTGCTATTGTCTTGTACTTGTCAAACACTTTATATTCGTGCTTGCATAACAATATCATGTGATTCATCGACCAAAAATGTTACAAGCATCAGTAATGTTGCTCGATCACTTAATAATGAGTATAAAAATGTTTAAAATTCTTCCAACCAACCAAGGTTGTTAAATTGTGCTCGTCGACCAATTATAGTTAGTGGGTTTTTACCCCCGACCAGCTATACTTGATACTATTTGGAATATTTTCTCCTCGTCGACCAACTACAGTTAGTGGATTTTTATCCCCGACCAACCATACTTGGTTCAGTTTGGAATATTTTGTTCTTCGAGGAACTTTTGTATTTTCTGTAATAATCTTACCTCCCGACCAACATAAGTTGGCATTTGAGAGCATATCTTGTTTCCTAACCAACCGAGATTGGCATTTTTAGGAGTATTTTGTTTCCTAGCCAAACACGTTGGCATTTTTAGGAATGTTGTTCTCGCCCTTTTACCAACCGGAGTTGGTCTGAGTTCAAACTATCATGTCCACTTGCCCTTTTACCAAAATTGGTCTGAGCCAGTGTCAGCCTCCTAACCAATGGAGTATGGTTTCCTAACCAACCGGAGCTGGTATTTTTAGGAATGTCGTGTTCTCGCCCTTTTACCAATCGGAATTGGTCTGAGTTCGAACTATCATGTCCACTCGCCCTTTTACCAACCGGAGTTGGTCTGAGCTAGTGTACGCCTCCTAACCAAAGGAGTATGGTTTGTTCTCGCCCTTTTACCAAACGGAGTTGGTCTGAGCTTGAACTATCGTGTTGTTTTTATTACCGAGCAGCGTAGTGTTGCACACTAGTATTCCCCAAAAAACTTTCAATAAAAAGAAGATGGCGAAATATCATCGTTTTATTCATATTGACGGAACTGCTTTACATTTTACATCATTGATAATACTTGCGTAGGTGTTCAGCATTCCATGCATTCTTAAATTCCTCCCCTTCTAGAGTTGCTATTCGGTAGGTTCCTGGTCGAACAACTTCTGTAACTCGGTAAGGTCCATGCCAGTTTGCTTCCAACTTATTGTGCTTCTGAATGACCTTCTTTAGCACGTAATCTCCTTCTTTTAAGTCGCATTTTTTCACCCTCTTGTTGTAGAACAGGGCTGTTCGTTGTTGGTAAGCAGCATTCCTAATGGCTGCCTCTTCTCTAACTTCCTCGAGCTAATCTCCTCATCAAGTCGCTAACTGGGGAATTGAAATTCAGCACTCTGTGTGTTGGAAGACCCAACTCGGCAGGTATTACGGCCTCACTTCCAAATGCCAGCATATATGGTGATTCTCCAGTTGCTGCTCGGGGGGTTGTTCGGTAAGCCCACAATACTGACTGTAGCTCATTAATCCATTTAGCTTTAGCCTCACTTAGCCTCTTCTTCAAACCATTTAGTAATGTTCTGTTCGTCACTTCAGTCTATCCATTGCTTTGAGGATGGCCCGGTGCTGAATGAACCTTCAAAATGTTTGACTGATAACAATAGGTGGCAAACTCCTCGTTATCAAATTGTGTTCCATGGTCTATGATGAAGGCATGAGGGAGACCATATCGTCAGATGATGTTCTTCCAAACGAACTGGTACACCTTCTCATATGTCATATCAATAAGTGGCTCAGCTTCTACCCACTTAGTAAAATAATCCATTGCGACGACGAGGTATTTGAATCTTCCTCGGGTCGTTGGCAGTGGTCCAACCAAATCAATTCCCCACATGGAAAATGGCCAAGGGGAAGTTATGGGTGTCAACAATGCTTGTGGAGTCCGTCGGATGGAGGAAAAACGTTGACATTTATCACATCTCTTAGCATAGGCTATACAATCAGCCCTCATCGTTGGCCAGTAGTATCCCTGCGTCATATCCCTTTGCAAAAGTGTCCGACCTGCTACATGGGCTCCACAGGACCCTTCATGGATCTCTTCAATCAATTCTTTCACCTCGGAGGGATGTACACATCTTTGCAAACCTACCATAATTCCTCGTCTATACAAAACACCATTAGTTAGTACATACCGAGCATTGTTAAACTTCAATTTCTTGGCAGCGAGCTTATCCTCCGATAATTCTCCCTCCTCAATATATGCCCTGATAGGATCCATCCAAGATGGTCCTAAATCAAGGGTAATAATGTTCATCGTCAGGTCTTCATCTATGCTCCGACTTTCTAATACTTCAATTGGTATCATTCTTTCGCAGCTCGGTACGAGTAGCTGATGCTAGTTGGGCCAGTGCGTCTGCTTGTGCATTCTCCATTCTTGGTATTCTGATCAACTGAATGGCATCGAATTCTTCCAACAACTCCATCACCTTTGCATGATACTTGACCATTAATTCTCCTTTAACTGCATATGTTCCCATCATCTGATTCACAATTAATTGAGAATCACTGAATACCATCACTTGTTGCGCTTCCATAGTCTTTGCTAAATTAAGACCTGCTATCATGGCCTCATACTCAGCCTCATTATTGCAAGCTTTGAATTGGAATCGCAGGGCGTATTCCATGTCGACCTCGTCTGGAGTGCTCAGAACTATTCCTGCACCACATCTTGCAGTGCAAGATGAGCCATCTACATATAGCCTCCATATAGGTAACTCGTCTGCGAATTTCTTATCTGAAAAATTTCCTCGGTGAAATATTTGTTGTTTCCTTTCATCCTCCCCTGATATTTCTCGCCCCTCGTCGATCATCTCTTCTCGCCCTTTTACCAACCGGAGTTGGTCTGAACTCGAATTTGATGATCCTTCAATATCCACAAGCCCTTTTACCAACCGGAGTTGGTCTGAGCTTGTGTTTGTTGACCCTGTAACATCCACAGGTTGATCATCGAGCAACTTTTGTTCCTCTGGGTATCAGGATAAGTAAACTCAGCTATAAAATCTGCTACAGCTTGCCCTTTTAATGATGATCTGGGTTCATACACAATATCATATTCACCGAGCTCTATTGCCCAGTACATCAGTCTCCCTGATTTTTCTGGCTTATGAAGGGCTTGTCTCAATGGCATGTCGGTATACACGACGATGGTATGGGCCTGGAAATATGGCCTCATTCTCCTACTTGCCTCAATTAATGCCAATGCCAATTTTTCCAACTTTGGGTACCTGATCTCTGCACCTCGGAAAGCCTTACTTGTGTAATAAATTGTCTTCTGGACTCCATTCTCTATTCTGATCAATGCCGAGCTGACTGCATTCTCTGATACTGTCAGGTACAAGTATAACTTTTCTCCCATTACTGGACTGGACAACAGTGGAGGTGCTCCCAAATATTTCTTCAAGTCTTGAAAGGCTTTTTCACATTCATCATTCCACTCGAAAGTTTTTCGAAGTGTTTTGAAGAATGGGAGGCATCTATCAGTTGCTCGGGATACAAATCTGCTGAGCGCTGCAACTCGTCCTGTAAGACTCTACACATCTTTCTTCGTCGTTGGAGATTGCAACCCTAAAAGAGCTTTGATCTTTTCTGGATTCGCCTCAATGCCTCGCTGGTTGACGATGTATCCGAGGAACATTCCTTCTCGTACTCCAAATGTGCACTTCGTCGGGTTGAGCTTCATTTGGTATTTATCCAGTTGATCAAAGGTCTGACCTAAGTCAATTAGATGATCAGCAGCTTTCTTGCCCTTTGTCAGCATATCATCGACATAGACTTCCATATTGTAACTGATTTGTTCGGTAAAAACCTTGTTCATCAGTCGCTGGTATGTCGCTCCTGCATTTTTCAAACCAAAAGGCATAACATTATAACAATAAGTTCCCCTAGGGGTAATAAAAGAAGTACTTTCTCTGTCTTCAGGTTTCATTTTGATCTGGTTGTAGCCAGAGTAAGCATCCATGAAGCTGAGCAGCTCGTGTCCCGAGGTAGCATCCACTAGTTGATCAATTCTGGGCAATGGAAAGTGATCCTTTGGGCATGCCTTGTTGAGATCGGTGAAATCAACACACATTATCCATTTATTGTTTTTCTTCTTTACCATCACCACATTTGCTAACCAGTCTGGATATTTCACATCTTCAATGAATTGGGCTTTCTGGAGTTTCTCGACCTCCTCTTGTATAGCTTGATTCTTTTCGGGACTAAATACTCTTCTTCTCTGATTTACGGGTTTGATCTCCTTATTCGCATTGAGCTCATGACATAAGAAGTTTGGATCTATTCCTGGCATGTCTTTATGACTCTATGCAAAAGTTTTCTTTTTGTTTCTTAAGAAAGTTATCAACTCCTGTTTTATTGAAGCATCCAACGTCGAACCTATCTGGGTTGTTCGTTCAGGGTGCTTGTCGTCCAGAATAACATTTTCTGTAGATTCCACCACCTGTCCTTTTACAAGTTGGGATTCATCTCTGGGATCCAGTGTTTCAATTTCTGTACCTTCATCCACCTGGTAAGTAGTAGTTTTTTTCCTTGACTCTTCAAGCTCCTCTTGCTCGGCAGATGAATAATAGCATTCCCGAGCTACTTTTTGATCACCTTTCACAACTCCTACTCCAAAATTTGTTGGAAATTTTAGGCACTGATGTACTATAGATGGAACTGCTTTGAACTTCTTCAAACCAACTCTTCCCATGATGATGTTGTAAGCTGATTGCACATTCTTATCCATCACAAAGAAGCGTATTCTTTCTGTTCGACAAGCAGGCCAAGTTCCAATGAATATATCCAACTTGATCGTCCCAAGTGGAAAAACTTTCTCGCCAGCAAAACCCAGGAGAGGTCTGTGATAAGGCTCCAATTGAGATAATTTTAAATTTAAACTGTCAAAGCATGATTAGAACATGATGTCTGCCGAACTACCATTATCTACCAGAACCCTCGAAATAACTACTTCTTTCATCCTCATTTTGATCACCAAAGGGTCGTCGTAAGGGTAAAGAACACCTGCAAGGTCGTTTTTTGAAAAACCAATGACCATCTTCTCTTTGTTTATCTTCCTCGGGCGATCTTCCTCAACCAAATTTATCCGTTGAATGTATGAGCAAGCCTGAGCCTCACCGAGGTAATCTTTTCTTTCTGCAGTAAGATCTCCTCCTCCTGCATTTTCGCCTGTAATAACATTACAATCAAATGTTCCAAAACGTATTGAAAATACCTCGCGTTCTGGTTGCCTTGGCCTTTTGGGAAGATCGGGGTCATCCTCTGTATCATCTTCATGATCCCTTTTCCTGTTTTCTTCTGCCCGACGAGGAGATCTAGACCTCTCTCTTTCTCGATTTTCATTTCCTCTTTCATTTCTACGATCAACATACTTTGACAACTTTCCTCGTCTAATGAGTGTTTCAATCTCATTCTGGAGGGCTATGCAATTTTTAGTCATATGACCATGATCCTTATGAAACTCGCAATATTTATCTTTATTTCTTTTGTCAGGGTCCGACCTCAGTTTCTTTAGCCACCTTACTTCTTCGTTATTTTTGATTTCTTCCAAGACATGATTAATACCCATTTTCAGAGGAGTATAATTATCGAATTTCTTCAGGACTTCCCATGACGACTTATTATTCTTGGAATGCTTGTCACCGCCACTACCCTTATGCTCATTCTTCTTAGATTTGTCGACTTCCACCTTGGTTTCTTTATCCATATTCTTCTTCGCAGCCATAGCCTCCTCGGCATTCATGATTTTGGCCGCTTTTGCCATCAACTCTGACATAGTTGTAGGTGGATCTTTGGCCAAAGTGTAATACAACTTGTTAGGCAATAACCCACTCATCAAGGTGGTGATTGTTGTCTTTTCTTCATAATCTATGACTTCCAGCTTCTCGTTATTGAAACGAGTTATGTAATCTCTAGTACTCTCACCAGATTTTTGTCTAACACTTAACAAGTGTGCTACTCGTTTTACTGGCTTTGCTCCAAAACAGAAATTGTCGATGAACAACTCGGCTAATTGAAAGAAAGTTGAAATCTTACCTCGAGAAAGATTGTTGTACCATATCTGGGCAGATCCAGTAAGAGTTCCTGAGAATGCTCTGCATCTCATCTCGTCGGGGACGGCATAGATGTCGGCAGCAGCTTGATATTGCTCTATGTGCAGAACAGGATCTGTCTTTCCATCATATTTGGGGGTTACCACAGGGGCTTTAAACTTTGACGGGGTAGGAAAATCCACAATGGCCTGGACAAAAGGTGTCCCTTGAACAAAAGTTCGTTGTAGGGGATTCTTCGCCTTAGCCATTTCTCCCAATCTATCCTCCAACCATTAAATGGAACCTTTCCACGCATCATTTCCTTCCTCGGGCTTATTAGTTCGAGCGATTGATTGTTCTGACATGGCCTCCTGAGATCTATCTTGACGAGCAACTGGTCGTGATTGTGCTGATCCTTCTCTTAGATCTGATGGTTGTCGAAAACTCCTTGACATGGTTTTAGGTGGACTCCTATTCCTCCTAGGGCCTAATCGACTGAAAGGAGACACCCTACTCAGTCTTTCCAAGGCACTGGGTCTCTCTGGAGAGAGAGTGATACGTTGCTCAGTATCTGTGGCCCGTATTGATGAAGTTCGCCCAGGTTGATAAGAGAAATCATCAGATTCCTCATTACGATACGCATCTGTACGCCTGGATCGTGAAGAAAGTAAATAGGTTTGCCTCTGACCACTTCGTTGTCCCGAATGTGCAGGTGCACCGCCATGAAGGGTTTGTATGAGTTGTCGCATTGTTTCTTGCATGGCGGTTTGTCCTTGAGCCAGATTCGTCATAATTCCTGCTAGATCTGGAGGTGCAGAGGGATTTGGAGGATTTCCAGCATTTTCAGCATTTCGATTGCTGGATTCCGGATTATCTGCCATTGATGATGAATGATTTTTGGTGAAAAACGATAACAACAGTCGTTTCCCACAGACGGCGCCAATTTATTGATGTAAAAAATTAGATTGCTTCTAATTATTTAATCACAGATAAATATAAATGAGACAAAGAATTTTAAAGTGGTTCAGCCTTATAAGAATGGCCTACGTCCACTGTTTCTGTTATTGCCAAGTTTTTTGGAGTTCTCGATATGTAATTCTATCAAGAAAATCCGGTCCCTTTGAATGAGGGTGATACAATGTATTTATAGCCCTTGGGCTGTACATGTGAAAGGGTAAACAATTAATGCCCTTTAAGAATATACGTCTGTATGATAAGCATTCAATGAATAGTTAAACTGTTGATTATCTGGCAATCAATGTTGTGGCCGAGATGCAGCTCGGACCGCCTTAGTTGCTCGTCGTTCAGGAGTTCCTCGGAGTGTTGGAGTTCCTCGGAGTGCACTTGCTGCTCGGAGTGAGTATGACTTAGTCGGGGAAATAAGCTTCCTCGTTGCTATTGTGCCACGTAGATCGACACGTGTCTTCTTATTATTCGTCTATATCAGCATACTAATTTTGGTATCAACAATAGCCATTTTATATTCGAACTAGAGATAGGGGTTTCTTAAGTGGGGTATTATTAATTGAATTTCAACTCTAAATTTATTTTCTAAGATTTACATAAATTTTAATTGATCGATCCTAGTGGGTGATTAATTAAAAGGAGTGTAGATCTATTTTCGAGAGTTGTGGGGTGTTAAACTTAATTTTCTAAAAGGTTACTATTAAAATTACATTTGCAACGAGAGTTGATTTGTAAGTTTGATATTAATTTTAGAGAATTCAATTAATTAAATTAATTAATTAGAATAGCTAAAATTTGTGGTGTAATCCCACTCCTTGATTGTTCTCACATTTATTTGCCTCGTTTATCTCATATTTTAGTGTTAAACTTTATTTTCCATTTTAGTTACTTTTTTAGTTTTTAATTTTATCTTTCATTTTAGTTTAGTGTTATTTCACCTCACCTCACCTACTTGTTTTAATATTTGAAAAAGCTAAAAAAACAGAAAAGGCAAAAGCCCAAAATGAAAATAAAAATTAAATTACAATTGAGTTTGTCTCTAGCTTACCCCCTTGATGTGGATTGATACCCTTACTTACCTCTACACTTGAGTTTGTTATATATTTGTAGGTAATTGAGGTTTTGATTAGAGGAGCTTTTCAAGCAATGACGAAAGAACGACACACCGAAAAGTCCACTCTATCACTTAGCAAGAGAAGTAATCCAGGAGCATTCAGAGCTGAACCTCTCCCTCAACCGGGGCCGACCCATCACCAGCATGAGCAGTCTCGTTAAACCCGACGTTGGTGACCTCAGTACCATCTTCATGGTGAGACAGCTCCTCATTATTTTATGTCACCTCCAGAGGGATGGTCTCAAGGGGGGCAGCAGCAGCATTTTCAACCTCGGCTAAAGCAACACCAAGACTAGGGTCAACAAAACCAAGGCCAATGAAGTCATCAGGTGATAAGCTTACGATCTCATCATGTTTAAGAGCAGCCCATCGTCCAACGACCCTAATGACCCTCTCCAAATAATCAAAGCCTAAGTACACAAATTCATTAGACACTTTGTAGTTGGCAATGATTTTATCTTTAGCCTCGATCAGGGTGGCTTTTACAACGGCATCAATGCTGGCCTTTACGCTCTCATCTTTATCCTTGAGAGCCTTCTCATGGTTGGCCTTCAGATTGGCGACCAGGTCCCTCCCTCTCCTTCTTCAGGTCACCCTTGACCTTCTCAAGATCAGCCTTCCAGGATTTCTCTGATTTCTGGGCATCTTGGCCCTTTTGGATCAAGGGCAACCTCTTTAGGGTCCAGTTGTCCAGGCGGTGAAGATACACCACACACTACAACACAAGAAGCAAAAACTTAAGTACGAGTCATAGAAAATGAAGAGACAACACTTGTAAAAATTCTTAAAGTTACTTGGGCAGTTCGATGGAGGGAAAACTCGGCCAGCAAAGGGATGTCCATAGACTGGAGGAAACGTTTATCATCCTCTGAGATCATGGAGAAAGAGCGTCGACAACCTTCAAACTATGGCCTATAACGTTATCATCACTAATTTTTAACTGCGATAGACGAGCAGCGAAATCATTGTCTGTCAAAATGGGGATGGCACTATTGGTACACGGTGTTTTGAAAGGTCGAGTGGAAGTCGAGTCAGTTAGTGGAACCTTTCTCTTCTTTTCAGTACCATCGGTCCTGCGGGAGCCGACGTTCTTCTTCGGTTGGGCAGTTGGAGGAGCAGCTTTGTTACCATGTCTATCAATGAGCTTGCTCAGGTTGGTGGCTGACATCTTCCAAAACTTATCCGATTTTCCTTCTGAACGCTCTACAAAAGAAAAGTCTCGGAGTTAGTGTATTGGCTATACAAAAGTATGAGGCGTCACTTAGCAATGATAATAAAATGCAATAATAGCAAAATAACTTACGAAGTTCAGTTAAGGGGATACCCCCCAGACCTGTATGAATAAGGTAATATAGGGTCATAATATGCTCAAACCTCATACAACGACCTTGGTCACCTTGGCTATGGAGCTTTTTTATCTTCTCGTGGCCTCAGGTCCCAAGCATGGATCAGTTTTGGCCGATAGAGGAATAGAGGAGTCCTAGGCGTAGACGTCCCTCAGGCTTCGTTGGGGCCGAACTCTAAAGCACCCAAAATAAAGAAGTATCGGGGTTTCGAGTTATGGTTAGAGGTCTGAGGTACCAGCAGGATTTTCTTCTCAAACTTCCTAGCTACAAAATGGTAGTAGCCTAGATGAGTCTTGGAAGGGTGTGTAGTAACCAATAAATATGTGAACTAGAAGGTCGGTCTGATGTATAGCCTTCCAACGGACGGTGAACCCAATCATCACTCTCCATGCATTCGGAGATAGTTGAGAATGGAAAAGGTTTATAGGGGCAAGGATGGCTCGGAGTATGGGATGAATGGGCAAACGAAAACCTAACTTGAACATCTGCTTATAGACATAGATCTAGCCATCCCGACCATCATAGGCTTCGTTCTCAAGAGGTACCCTTATAGAAATAACGGGATCTATTCCATAGAGGTGTCTGAAGACTAAGAGGTCAGCCACAGAGATAGTACTCTCATTTTTAACAGCGATCGAGGTATCAACTTCGCTCTCCTCATCAATCTCATTAATGCAATGATTGGAGCTGCTAGAAATGAAGAAGTTGAGATGAGGAGGGTTACCTGAGTAAACTCAAACTCTGGAAATAGAGGGAACGGCAGGAAGGGACCTGGGATGGAAGGGCTTATAAGCTTTGCACAAGAGCTATGGAGATTTCTTTTTTTTCTATCGAAGAAGAAGAAGCGCGAAGGGATTTTGGGGGAAGAAAGAGAATGAAGTAGTTTTGGGGGTTTTCAAACCCCCCCTAATTATTACGTACACTCCCCAATTATGTCATCATGGAGGAAACAAGACCCTAAGCGCGCAGCCACCAAACCTTACTTGGGGGAGACACCACTCAATCAAAACAGTGACATGTGTCACCCACTCATGTACCAAACCCTATGCAGCCAACACGTTAGAGACATCTCATCATGCCTTCAACAACTCATACCCCTCAACCTCCTATTCACACAAAAGGCTAAGGGCTAGGGGTGATTGATATGACCAAAGTGTACCCTCATCTCTTAGGACGAGTGGCTTCACATCTCATGGCCGAGTTATCATTAGAGCCCTACATGTCGTTGGCGGGTCGGCCTCGCCTCAACTAGCCTCGGCCATATGGAAAGTCAAGACAGAAAGATTATCACCTATTCAGATAAGCACCATCTTCATACTTTGCCATAACCGATGACAGGAGTGACCAATTAAACTGACATCGGCCTGATCTACTCAGTCGAGGTCATACTTATGATAGCATAGAATCATCCTACGGGAATTAGCAATCTCGTACCCTATCAAGTCGATGTTACAGCGGACGACGCCCGACAGTGCGAGCATATGCAAGTATAGAAGAGCTATGCTCACGTGGACAATCTAGTTATAACAAAATCATTTCTTCACGTGAGGGAATATTACATCATTATTGTGCCCATGTGCCAATAACAGGTGTCTACATCTTATTGGGAGTTTCCTCATACACATGCTGATTACATGCTTGGGGGGTAAATTACACCACCCAAGCCCTATATGTACATTTAATCTTCTCCATGAGAAGGGATTCAAATTTGATAACCCTAACAAAACTCGGTCCAATCATATAGTGAAGAGAGAGAAAGCTTGAGCAATTGTATTCATGGCCACTACACCAAAACTGGCGATTGGTCACGATCAAAATCCATGACCAAAGCTGTGGGTCGCGGACTTGGGCCGTGACCATTTTGGGCGTGACCATTTTCGTGGGTCACAGCCCAAGTCCGTGACCAAAAAATGGTCACGGTCGAGAGGGGTCACGACAGATGGTCGCGAACTTAGGCCATGGCCCATGTCGTGACGAGTCGCGGCCCTCATCCGTGATACACAACCGTGACAAATTGGTCGCGGCCAAAGTCCCCGACCCACAACCGTGACAAAAAAATTAAAAAAATGGTCGCGGTCCTTATCCGTGACCCACAACCGTGATAAATTGGTTGCGGCCAAAGCCCGCGACTCATGACCATGACAAAAAAATATTAAAAAATTGGTCGCGGTCCTCATCCGTGACCCACAACCGTGACAAATTGGTTGCCGCCAAAGTCCGCGACCCACAATCGTGACAAAGAAAAAATAAAAAAAATGGTCGCGGCCCAAGTCCGTGACCCACAACCGTGACGAAAAAAATGGTCGTGGACTTTGGCCGCGACCATTTTTATGCGTGACGAAAAAATAAAAATGGTCATGGACAAAGTCCATGACCATATTTAACTATAATTTTTAAAAAATGTATTTTTTTGGTCCAATTTTAAAATTAGGGGTCATGTGAGTGCACCATCAGCTGCTACGTGTAACGTTTGACGAGTACGAGGTGTTACAAATATTTATTATTGGCAAAATAATAAAAAAAAATCACAAATTGTTTTTAAGCGGGAGGTGTTGGTGCACTGGCTACGCGGTCAGTTCCTACGAGTCACATTGGTCCCGTGGGAGGTGTTGGTGCCACCCAGAGGGCCGTTCGGGAACTGTTTTGGATTTTCACCCTCTAAAGCCGCATTTTTAAGCCTAAGCCTAGAAATATTCAAATTATCATCATATTCTCACACCGGGAGTCCCGCGACTGCGCGGTCAGTTCCTACGAGTCACATTAGTCCCGTGGGAGGTGTTGGTGCCACCCACGGGGACGTACGGGGGCCGTTTTGCGTTTTCACCCTCTAACGCCTTATTTTTAAGCCTAAGTCTAGAAATATACAAATTACCGTCGTATTCTCAAACCGGGAGTCCCGCGGCTACACCGTCAGTTCCTACGAGTCACATTGGTCTCGTGGGAGGTGTTGGTGCCACCCATGGGGCCGTACGGGTGTTGTTTCGCATTTTCACCCACTAACGCCATGTTTTTAATCCTAAGTCTAGAAATATTAAAATTATCATCGTATTCTCAAACCGGGAGTCCCGCGGCTACGCGGTCAGTTCCTACGAGTCACATTGGTCCAGTGGGAAGTGTTGGTGCCATCCACGGGGCCGTTCGGGGGCTGTTTCGGATTTTCACCCTCTAAAAGTCAGGTTTTTAGGCCTAAGTCTTGAAATATGCAAATTAACGTCGTATTCTCAAATTGGGAGTCCCAAGGCTGCGCGATCAGTTGCTATGAGTTACATTGGTCCCGTGAGAGGTGTGCCACCACGGGGCCGTACAGGGGCTGTTTCGCGTTTTCACCCACTGACGCCAGGTTTTTAAGCCTAACTCTAGAAATATGCAAATTACTGTTGTATTCTCAAATCGGGAGTCCCGCGGATGTGCGATCAGCTCCTACGAGTCACATTAGTCCCGTAGGAGGTGTTGGTACCAGCCACGGGGCCGTTTAGGGGATGTTTTGGGTTTTCAACCTTTAAAGCCATGTTTTTAAGCCTAAGTCTAGAAATATGCAAATTATCGTCGTATTCTCAAATCGAGAGTCCCGCGACTGCGCGGTCAGTTCCTACGAGTTACATTGGTCTCGTGGGAGGTGTTGGTGCCACCACGGGGACGTTAGGGGGTTGTTTCGAGTTTTCACCCTCTAACGCCATAATTTGTTTAAGTCTAAAAATATGCAAATTACCGTGTTATTCTCAAACTAGGAGTCCCGCGGATGCGAGGCCAGTTCCTACGAGTCACATTGGTCCCGTGGGAGGTGTTGGTACCACCCACGGGGCCGTACGGGGGTTATTTCGCAGTTTCACCCACTAACGCCCTATTTTTAAGCCTAAGTCTAGAAATATTCAAATTACCGTCGTATTCTCAAACCGGGAGCCCCTGGGCAACGCGATCAGTTCGTACGTGTCACATTGGTCCCGTGGGAGGTGTTGGTGCCACCCACAGGGCCGTTCGGTGGCTATTTCGAGTTTTCACCTCCTAACGCCATATTTTTAAGCCTAAGTCTCGAAATTTGCAAATTATCATCGTATTCTCAAACCGGGAGTCCCGCGGCTGCGTGGTCAGTTCCTACGAGTCTCATTGGTCCCACGGGCCCGTTCGGGGGCTATTTCAGATTTTCACCCTCTAAAAGCCCGATTTTTAAGTCAAAGTCTAGAAATATGCAAATTAACGTCATACTATCAAACCGAGAGTCCCAGGGCTGCGCGGTCAGTTGCTACGAATTACATTGGTCCCGTGAGTGTTGGTGCCACCCACGGGGCCGTTCGGGGGCTGTTTCGGGTTTTCACGCACTAACGCCATGTTTTTAAGCCTAAGTCTAGAAATATGCAAATTACTGTAGTATTCACAAACCGGGAGTCCCGCGGCTGCGCGGTCATTTCCTACGAGTCACATTGGTCCCGTGGGAGGTGTTGGTACCACCCACGGGGCCGTTCGGGGGCTGTTTTGGATTTTCACCCTCTAAAGCCACGTTTTTAAGCCTAAGTCTAGAAATATGCAAATTACCGTCGTATTCTCAAATCGAGAGTCCCACGACAGCGCGATCATTCCTACGAGTTACATTGGTCCCGTGGGAGGTGTTGGTGGCACCCACGGGGAGGTTCGGGGGCTGTTTCGAGTTTTCACCCTCTAACGCCATGTTTTGTTTAAGTCTAGAAATATACAAATTGCGGTCGTATTCTCAAACCGGGAGACCCGCGGCTGCGCGGTCAGTTCCTACGAGTCACATTGGTCCCGTGGGAGGTGTTGGTGCCACCCACGCGGTCGTTCGGGGGCTATTTCGGGTTTTCACCCACCAAAGCCATGTTTTTAAGCCTAAGTCTAAAAATATTCAAATTATCGTCATATTCTCAAACCGGGAGTCCCGGGGCTGCACGGTCAGTTCCTACGAGTCACATTGGTCCAGTGGGAGGTGTTGGTGCCACCCAAACGGCCGTTCGGGGGCTGTTTTGAGTTTTCACCCTTTAAAGCCATATTTTTAAGCCTAAGTCTAAAAATATTCAAATTACCGTCATATTATCAAATCGAGAGTCCCCGAAATGCGCGATCAGTTCCAACGAGTCACATTGGTCCCGTGGGAGGTGTTGGTGCGACCCACGGGACCATACGGGAGCTGTTTCGCGTTTTTACCCACTAACGCCATCATTTTAAGCCTAAGTCTAGAAATATTCAAATTACCATTGTATTCTCAAACCGGGAGTCCCGGGGCTACGCGGTCAGTTCCTACCAGTCACATTAGTCCCGTGGGAGGTGTTAGTGCCACCCACGGGGCCGTTCGGGGGCTATTTTGGATTTCCACCCTCTAATGCCACGTTTTTAAGCCTAAGTCTAGAAATATTCAAATTACCGTCGTATTCTCAAATCGAGAGTCCCGCGGCTGCGCGATCAGTTCCTACGAGTAACATTGGTCCCGTGGGAGGTATTGGTGCCACCCACGGGGACATTCGGGGGTTGTTTCGAGTTTTCACCCTCTAACGCCATGTTTTGTTTAAGTCTAGAAATATGCAATTTACCATCGTATTCTCAAACTGGGAGTCCCGCGGCTGCGTGGTCAGTTCCTACGTTCACATTGGTCCCGTGGGAGGTGTTGGTGCCACACACGGGGCCGTACAGGAGTTGTTTCGCATTTTCACCCACTAACGCCCTGTTTTTAAGCCTAAGTCTAGAAATATTCAAATTACCGTCGTATTCTCAAACCGGGAGTCCCTGGGCTACGCAGTCAGTTCTTACATGTCACATTGGTCCCGTGGGAGGTGTTGGTGCCGCCCACGGGGATGTTTGGTGGCTGTTTCGGGTTTTCACCTCCTAACGCCATGTTTTTAAGCCTAAGTCTTGAAATTTGCAAATTATCGTCGTATTCTCAAACCGGGAGTCCCGCGGCTGCGTGGTCAGTTCCTACGAGTCACATTGGTCCCGCGGGAGGTGTTAGTGCCACCCACGGGGTTGTTTCGGATTTTCACCCTCTAAAAGCCAGGTTTTTAAGCCTAAGTCTAGAAATATGCAAATTAACATCGTATTCTCAAACCGGGAGTCCCGGGGCTGCGCGATCAGTTGCTACGAGTTACATTGGTCCCGTAAGAGGTGTTGGTGCCACCCACGGGGTCGTTCGGGGGCTGTTTCGGGTTTTCACGCACTAACGCCATGTTTTTAAGCCCAAGTCTAAAAATATGCAAATTACCATCGTATTCTCAAATCGGGAGACCCGCGACTGTGGGGTCAGTTCCTACGAGTTACATTGGTCCCGTGGGAGGTGTTGGTGCCACCCACGGGGTGGTTCGGCCTGTTTTGAGTTTTCACCCTCCAACGCCGTGTTTTTACGCCTAAGTTTAGAAATATACAAATTACAGTCGTACTCTGAAACCGGGAGTCCCACGGCTGCTGGGTCAGTTCCTACGAGTTACATTGGTCCTGTGGGAGGTGTTGGTGCCACCCACGGGGACGTTCGGGGGTTGTTTTGAGTTTTCACCCTCTAACGCCATCTTTTTAAACCTAAGTCTAGAAATATTTAAATTACCATTGTATTCTCAAACCGAGTGTCCCGGGGCTGCGGGGTCAGTTCCTACGAGTCACATTAGTCCCGTGGGAGGTGTTAGTGCCACCCACGGGGCCGTTCGGGGGCTATTTTGGATTTCCACCCTCTAATGCCACGTTTTTAAGCCTAAGTCTAGAAATATTCAAATTACCATCGTATTCTCAAATCGAGAGTCCCGCGGCTGCGCGATCAGTTCCTACGAGTAACATTGGTCCCGTGGGAGGTATTGGTGCCACCCACGGGGACATTCGGGGGTTGTTTCGAGTTTTCACCCTCTAACGCCATGTTTTTACGCCTAAGTCTAGAAATATTTAAATTACCGTTGTATTCTCAAACCGGTAGTCCCGGGGCTGCGGGGTCAGTTCCTACGAGTCACATTGGTCGCAGGGAGGTGATGGTGCCACCCACGGGGCCGTCCGGGGGCTGTTTCGGATTTTCACGCACTAACGCCATGTTTTTAAGCCTAAGTCTAGAAATATTCATATTACCATCGTATTGTCAAACCGGGAGTCCCGGGGCTGCGCGATCGGTTCCAACGAGTCACATTGGTCCCGTGGGAGGTTTTGGTGCCACCCACGGGGTCGTTTGGTGGCTGTTTCGGGTTTTCACCCCTAAAGCCATGTTTTTAAGCCTAAGTCTAGAAATATATAAATTTTCATCGTATTCTCAAACCGAGAGTCCCGCGGCTGCGCACTCAGTTCCTACGAGTCACATTGGTCCCATGGGAGGTGTTGGTGCCACCCACAGGGCCGTTCGGGGGCTGTTTCGGATTTTCACCCCCTAACGCCATGTTTTTAAGCCTAAGTCTAGAAATATGCAAATTATTGTCGTATTCTCAAACCGGGAGTCCCGCGGCTGCGCAGTCTGTTCCTACGAGTCACATTGGTCCCGTGGAAGGTGTTAGTACCATCCACTGGGCCGTTTGGGGGCTGTTTCGAGTTTTCACCCTCTAAAGCCAGGTTTTTGAGCCTAAGTCTAAACATATGCAAATTATCGTCGTATTCTCAAACCGGGAGTCCCGCGGCTGTGCGGTCAATTCCTACGAGTTACATTGGTCCCGTGCAAGTTATTAGTGCCTCTCATGGGGCCATTCGGGGGCTGTATCCGGGTTTTGCTATCTAACGTCATTTTTTAAACATAATTCCTTATATATGCAAATTGTTGTCCTATTCTCAAATCGGGGGTCCTTTGATCGCGCGGTCAGTTCCTACAAGTTATATTCCTCCCGTGCGAAGTGTTGGTGCCTCTCACGGGGACGTTCGGGGGCTATTTCCGGTTTTGGCAATCTAAGGCCATGTTTTTAAACCTAATTCCTTATATTTTAATATTATCCTCATATTCTCAAACCGGCAGTTCCGTAATCGCGCGGTCAATTCCTACGAGTTACATTGCTCCAGTGCGAGGTGTTGGTGCCTCTCACGGGGCCGTTCGGGGATTATTTCGGATTTTCACCATCTAACGCCTTGTTTTTAAGCTTAAGTCCTCATATTTTAAAATTATCGTCGTATTCTCAAACCGGGAGACCCGCGGCTGCGGGGTCAGTTCCTACGAGTTACATTGGTCCCGTGGGAGGTGTTGATACCACCCACGGGGACATTCGGGGGTTGTTTTGAGTTTTCACCCTCTAACGTCATGTTTTGCTTAAGTCTAGAAATATGCAACTTACCATCGTATTCTCAAACCGGGAGTTCAGCGGCTGCATGGGCAGTTCCTACGAGTTACATTGGTCCCGTGGGAGGTGTTGGTGTCACCCACGGGGACGTTCGGGGGCTCATTCGAGTTTTCACCCTCTAACGCCATGTTTTTAAGCCTAAGTTTAGAAATATGCAAATTACCGTCGTATTCTCAAACCGGAAGACCTGCGGCTGCGCGGTCAGTTCCTACGAGTTATATTGGTCCCGTGGGAGGTGTTGGTGCCACCCACGGGGCCGTTCGGGGGCTATTTCTGGTTTTCACCCTCTAAAGCCATGTTTTTAAGCTTAAGTCTAAAAATATTCAAATTACCATCATATTCTCAAATCGGGAGTCCCGGGGCTGCACGGTCAGTTCCCACGAGTCACATTGGTCCCGTGGGAGGTGTTGGTGCCACCCAAACGGCCGTTCGGGGGCTATTTTGTGTTTTCACCCTTTAAAGCCATGTTTTTAAGCCTAAGTCTAAAAATATTCAAATTACAGTCGTATTCTCAAACCGAGAGACTCGAAAATGCGCGATTAGTTCCAACGAGTCACATTGGTCCCGTGGGAGGTGTTGCTGCCACCCACGGGGACTTTCGGGGGTTGTTTCGTTTTTTCACTCACTAACGCCATCTTTTTAAGCCTAAGTCTAGAAATATTCAAATTACCATTGTATTCTCAAACCGGGAGTCCCGGGGCAGCGCGGTCAGTTCCTACGAGTCACATTAGTCACGTGGGAGGTGTTGGTACCACCCACGGGGCTGTTTTGGATTTTCACCCTCTAAAGCCACGTTTTTAAGCCTAAGTCTAGAAATATACAAATTACCGTCATATTCTCAAATCGAGAGTCCCGCGGCTGCGCGGTCAGCTCCTACGAGTTACATTGGTCCCGTGAGAGGTGTTAGTGCCACCCACGGGGACGTTCGTGGGCTTTTTCGAGTTTTCACCCTCTAACACCATGTTTTGTTTAAGTCTAGAAATATGTAAATTACCGTCGTATTCTTAAATCTGGAGTCCCGCGGCTGCGCGGTCAGTTTTTACGAGTCACATTGGTCCCGTGGGAGGTGTTGGTGCCACCCACGGGGCCGTACAGGGGTTGTTTCGCGTTTTCACCCACTAATGCCCTATTTTTAAGTCTAAGTGTAGAAATATTCAAATTACCGTCATATTCTCAAACCGGGAGTCCCTGGGCTACTCGGTCAGTTCCTACGTGTCACATTGGTCCCTTGGGAGGTGTTGGTGCCACCCACAGGGCCGTTCGGTGGCTGTTTCGGGTTTTCACCCCCTAACGCCATGTTTTTAAGCCTAAGTCTCGAAATTTGCAAATTATCATCATATTCTCAAATCGGGAGTCCCGCGGCTGTGTGGTCAGTTCCTACGAGTCACATTGGTCCCGCGGGAGGTGTTGGTGCCACCCACGGGGTCGTTCGGAGGATGTTTCGGATTTTCACCCTCTAAAAGCCAGGTTTTTAAGCCTAAGTCTAGAAATATGCAAATTAACGTCGTATTCTCAAACCGGGAGTCCCGTGGCTGCGCGGTCAGTTGCTACGAGTTACATTGGTCCCGTGAGAGGTGTTGATGCCACCCACGGGACCGTTCAGGGGCTGTTTCGAGTTTTCACGCACTAAAGCCAAGTTTGGCCTAAGTCTAAAAATATTCAAATTACCATCATATTCTCAAAACGATAGTCTTGGGACTGCGCAGTCAGTTCCAACGAGTCACATTGGTCCCGTGGGAGGTGTTGGTGCCACCCACGGGGCCGTACGGGTGCTGTTTTGCGTTTTCACCCACTAATGCTATATTTTTAAGCCTTAGTCTATAAATATTCAAATTACCGTCGTATTCTCAAACCAGGAGTTTCGAGGCTACGCGGTTAGTTTCTACGAGTCACATTGGTCCCATGGGAGGTGTTGGTGCCATCCACAGGGCCGTTCGGGGGTTGTTTTGGGTTTTCACCCCCTAACGCCATGTTTTTATGCCCAAGTCTAGAAATATGCAAGTTATCGTCGTATTCTCAAATCGGGAGTCCCGCGGCTGTGCGGTCTGTTCCTAATAGTCACATTGGTCCCGTGGGAGGTGTTAGTACCACCCATTGGGCCGTTCGGGGTTGTTTCATGTTTTCACCCTCTAAAGCCAGGTTTTTAAGCCTTAGTTTAAAAATATGCAAATTATCGTCGTATTCTCAAACCGGGAGTCCCGCGGCTGTGCGGTCAGTTCCTACGAGTTACATTGGTCCCGTGCAAGTTATTAGTGCCTCTCATGGGGCCATTTGGGGGCTATATCTGGGTTTTGCTATCTAACGCCATTTTTTAAGCCTAATTCCTTATATATGCAAATTATTGTCCTATTCTCAAACCGGGGGTCCTGTGATTGCGCGGTCAGTTCCTACGAGTGTAAGGACATTTTTGTCCATTATCAATTTGTTATGTCGTACGTCGTTACACAGTTGAAGAAATTCAAGAATCATACAGTCAACAACGGATCCGAATATCAAAAGAAGAAGAGGAATCAAAGTCTGACAAACCCGGACCGGTCCGCCCTAGAAAAGGAATCGATCCGCCTGTGAACCGGTCCGCCTCAGACCCGGACCGATCCGCTTGTTGAAAGTCAGTATACCCCGGATCGATAGAGAACCGAAAATGCCTAATAAAAAACGAACCGATCCTCCCCCCTCGGTCCGATCCGCCTCAGACCCGGACCGGTCCGCCTGGGATAATCTTCAGCAGATCGTGGTCAGATTTTCTAGGCTAAACGTTTCCTTTATAAACCCACTACGAGAAGTGGTTTTCCAAGAATTCCATACACGATTTTTCAAAGTACAAAAACTCTAAGTCTTCACCGGTTGAGTCCCAAGACTCCAGTTTTTTGTTGATTCACACAACCTCTCATACATTTGTGAATCTGTTTGTAACCCTAGAACACAACCAGTTGTTGTTCAATCCTTATGGAGAAGACCATTCTTCTTCTTCATTGCAGCCCTCCTGGAAAGGGATATTTCCAGCCGTCGACTACAGAATTCGATACCTGAGGGTAATTCTTAGTCACTTGTATTTTCATTCTAATCCGAAATTGTAAAGTTGCAATATTATAATGAAAATAAATGGTTTTACCCCTTTGGGGGATTTTTCCTCACAAGCATGTGTTTGAATGTTCTTGCTTAGTTCATATTGGTTCAATCACACCTAGTTGCATGTTTAGGGTTTGTTTGAGTTAAAAGGTGTTTAATATATAATTTTCTCATTTGAACGCAAGCGCATACTCTCTCAAATTGGTATCAGAGCGGGTTATACTAATCTATCGCGTATTCCTATTTTTCGCAAAAATTTTCTAAGATATCAATTTTCTAAAAAAATGATTTTTGAAAAAGTGCGTGTTCAAATTTAGAAGTTATATAATAAAATGCCAGTTTTTTATGGGACAAACTATGCCTATTGGAAAGCCCATATGAGATCTGCATTAAAAGACATTGATGAACGTGTCTGGATTTTGGTTTAAAGAGGATGGACACCTCCCTCCGTGACTGTTGATAATGTGATCAACTTGAAACCTGTCACTTCTTGGACTGAAGAAGAATTTAAATTGTCATCTTTTAATTCTAAGGGTCTAAGTGCTATTTCTGGGTTTGTCACACCTAATGATTTCCATCGCATAATGACGTTCACCACGTCAAAAGAGGCATGGGCTATTTTACAACTCACCCATGAAGGAACTAATGCTGTGAAAGAGTCTAAGTTGCAAAATTTAACAACTCAATTTGAAACCATCACCATGCATGAGAATGAATGTTTTGATGATTTTTATGCTAGACTTTCTGAGATTATTAATACTAGCTTTAATCTTGGTGAACATATTCCTAATGCTAGAGTTGTTAAAAATATTCTTCGTTCTTTGCCTAAGCGTTTTATCCCAAAAGTCACTGTGCTAAATTCTATGGGTAATTTAAATACGCTAAAATTGGAAGAACTTGTAGGAGATTTACAAACATATGAAATTGATATTTTCCCTAAAACTGCTAGGTCTAAAGATAAGGGAATTACACTTAATGCCAAAGAGAAAAAGAGGGAAGAGTCATCTAGAAAGAGAGAGACTGACACGTCAGATTCTGAGTGTGATTTTGACTTAGATGATTTGTCTCTTTTTGCAAAAAAAAATTTCAAGAGGATTCTCAAATTTAAGAAAAATGGAAATTTTAAAGATAAAAAGAAATTTGAGAAAAATAAGGTTGAAAAGAAAAATGAAAAAGATTTTAAAGATCCTCCTAAGACAGACAGTGAGAGATGCTTTGAATGCGACGGTAAGGGTCATAGAGCTTTTGAGTGTGCTACTCGTCTGAATAGAGAAAAGGACAAAGTTGTCCTCAATGCTACCCTTAATGATGACAGTGAGGTTGAGTCGGTGGACTGTGGAGATGAGTCACCGCATGAGCATAACATCACCGCACTCATGGCAAGTCATGTGAGTACCTCCAACCCTTCTCACGACGATGAGGATGCTACGTCACAGGGACACCTCGATAATGAGAGCGATGAGAGTGAGGGGGAAGATGAGGCAAGTGAGAGCGTGTGTGATCTCCAACGCGCCTACGCCAAGTTATATTCTGAGTCATTTGATACCAAGAATCATGATAAAGCGTTAGTTCTAAGGATCACCGCTTTAGAGAAAGATTTAAGAATGTTTGGAGAAAGAGAAAGTTGTGGTGAGAGTGGAAAAGAAATAAAGAAAGATATTGAGAAGATGAGATGTTTTGAGTGCGATGGGACAGGGCACAAGAAATTTAAGTGTCCCACTAAACTTAGGAGAGAGCGTAAGAAATATGCAATGCCCACCTCTCTAAGTGATAGTGAGGATGAGGATGGTGATGAAAGTGTGATCCAAAAAGCTTTTCGAAAGTTATTTATCGAGACCATGGAAACAAAAAGGTCAAATAGAATTCTAGGTCTTCGGATTTGTGAGTTGAAGGAAGAGAATGCTGAGCTAAAAAGGGAAAAAGGTGACTTGACCAACACGGTGTCTAGTCTGACGACACGTGTATCACATTTCGAGGATGATCTCAAACAAGCATGAGATGTCCAAGTCACATTAGAGAATGCATCTGAGAAGGTTGATAAGATGGTTCTCTATCTTGTTTTGAATGATGTTGGAAAAGGTAATGGCGGTACATTCACTATTTTTAATGCACCCGAGCCTATATCCACCTTGGTGAGTGACTCCCTTGGGAGCCCTTCTAGGAATGTTCATCCCAAAATTGTTGACAAATTACTTCCTAGACATGTTTATGTTTGCTCCCACAGCAAGAAGCGAGGACATCTTAGGGAGTTTTGTTCCAAGTTGGGTTTTGTACCATATCATGCCACTTCACACATTCATGCGTATACACCCACTCATGACACTTTGCCTACACATTATGATAGAGAGTTTGCACATATTCGCGAGCAAGTGAAGTTTTTTATCAAGACAACACATGATCTAGCGGAGTTTGTTGAAAAGATGTCACCATCTTTGGAAAACTCCACCGTTACTCCCGGTTGAGACCTTGTCTTAGTTGCTAGCATAGGTTGATTTTCATGTTGTTTCTTTTGCCTATTGCTAGCATGTACCTTTAGTTTGTTTTATTTTTGTTTATTTATTATTTCGTTAAAACAAAAAATTCCAAAAAGATTTTCTTTTATAAATTTTTTTTGAAAAAGCCCAAAAAGATTTTTGTATTTTTTATGCAACTTTTATGGATGAACATTTAAGATAGCCAAGTCACAACTTCATTCCATATATCCATGTGACTGTTTGATAGAGATTTGAGAGGCTACATCATTTCATCCATGTGCTTTACATTGTTTGGAGTCTTTGAGATGTAATTAGTGATATCTTCCTACATGTTTGACTCCTATATCCTTTATTGCACACATGCACGGCTATATTTGATTATTGCACTTGTCTATCTCATATTGGCTTGAGTGTTTCCATATCAATCCTGTCTATACAATGTACAATATGCGATAAAACTTGACAAGATTGGAATGCATGTAAAAATCATTTTGGTGAGACTGTGTGTTTTTGTATAACGGGGAAGGGCTGCGAAAGGTAATCATCTATCCTTTGTGCAAAATCCACCGTTAAAAAGGACCTAAAAATGGAGGAATTTTAATATCATAGGTCCAAAGAGGTTAAAAGAGCCCGAAAAAATTTAAAGGCAATAACAATCAATTCATGCCAAATATGGGCCACTTAGGTTTCACCATCAATTCTCCAAAGTTTGAGAATTTAGAAAGCCTCTATTCAAAATTATATCTGAGGGAGTTTGGTTGGAAAATTTAAACGGGTTTGCACTTCCTTGAAAGTCTTGAAAAAGCATAAAAATTTTTGGACGTTATTGGTGTGAAAATCACTTTGAGCTTTGATTTGTTGATATGATTGAGTCAATATCACTTATTACCGTTCTTTTACACCAAAGGAAGCATTTGAGTTCATTCATTAGGAGTATCCGATATTCATCATGCACATATGTCATGTTTGTTTGCTTTGATTTTCCTATCAAGTCTGATCACACCCATTCATTAACGCTATCATCGACTTGGTTGCTTTGTGTTCATTTATGGTGTGATTTTATCCTAGTGACACCCCGTACTTGCTTATTTGATTTATTTCTCTCATTTGTCTATTTGGGGACATCATAAAAAGGGAGAGAATGAATTATCTTATTATGGGGGAGTTTTGAAAGTTGAAATTGGTATATATGTTTATCTCTTTTCAAACTCGATACGTCACTTGGTATTTTGCTTTTTCTCATGTGTGTAGGTACTACATGGATTTACATTGTATTGCACACCCTGATGAGTAAAGCGTTGAAGATTCCTGAAGTGTTGAAGAACAAACGATGAAGTCTTATTCAATTTTATCTTTCCAGTTTTGGGTTCATGGAAGGGTATATTTGTATAGGCATTTTTAGTTGATTGATAATTCGGATGTTTGTTTTTATGTATGTACCGGCATAGACATAGGGGGAGATTTGTAAGGACATTTTTGTCCATTATCAATTTGTTATGTCGTACGCCGTTACACAGTTGAAGAAATTCAAGAATCATACAGTCAACAACGGATTCGAATATCAAAAGAAAAATAGGAATCAAAGTCTGACAAACCCGGACCGGTCCGCCCTGGAAAAAGAACCGATCCGCCTCAGACCCGGACCGGTCCGCTTGTTGAAAGCCAGTATACCCCGGATCGATAGAGAACCGAAAATGCCAAATAAAAAATAAACCAATCCGCCCCCCTCGGACTGATCCGCCTCAGACCAGGACCGGTCCGCCTGGGATAATCTTCAGCAAATCGTGGTCAGATTTTCTAGGCCAAACGTTTCCTTTATAAACCCACTACGAGAAGTGGTTTTCCAAGACTTCCATACACGATTTTTCAGAGTACAAAAACTCTAAGTCTTCACCTGTTGAGTCCCAAGACTCCAGTTTTTTGTTGATTCACACAACCTCTCATACATTTGTGAATCTGTTTGTAACCCTAGAACACAACCAGTTGTTGTTCAACCCTTGTGGAGAAGACCGTTCTTCTTCTTTATTGCAGCCCTCCTGGAAAGGGATATTTCCAGCCGCCGACTACAGAATTCGATACCTGAGGGTAATTCTTAGTCACTTGTATTTTCATTGTAATCCGAAATTGTAAAGTTACAATATTATAATGAAAATAAATGGTTTTGCCCCTTTGGGGGATTTTTCCTCACAAGCATGTGTTTGAATGTTCTTTCTTAGTTCATATTGTTTCAATCACACCTAGTTGCATGTTTAGGGTTTGTTTGAGTTAAAAGGTGTTTAATATATAATTTTCTCATTTGAACGCAAGCGCATACTCTCTCAACGAGTTATATTCGTCCCGTGCGAAGTGTTGGTGCCTCTCACGGGGCCGTTCGGGGGCTATTTCCGGTTTTGGCAATATAAGGCCATGTTTTTAAACCTAATTCCTTATATTTTCAAATTATCCTCGTATTCTCAAATCGGCAGTTCAGTGATCGCGCGGTCAATTCCTACAAGTTACATTGCTCTAGTGCGAGGTGTTGGTGCCTCTCACGGGGCCCTTCGGGGATTGTTTCGGATTTTCACCAACTAACGCCTTGTTTTTAAGCTTAAGTCCTCATATTTTAAAATTATCGTCGTATTCTCAAACCGGGAGTCCCGTGGATGCGGGGTCAGTTCCTACGAGTTACATTGGTCCCGAGGGAGTTGTTGATATAACCCACAGGGACGTTCGGGGGCTGTTTTGAGTTTTCACCATCTAACGCCATATTTTACTTAAGTCTAAAAATATGCAAATTACAGTCATATTCTCAAATCGGGAGACCCGCGACTGTGGGGTCAGTTCCTACGAGTTACATTGGTCCCGTGGGAGGTGTTGGTGCCACCCACGGGGCGGTTCGGGGGCTGTTTCGAGTTTTCACCTTCCAACGCCATGTTTTTAAGCCTAAGTCTAGAAATATACAAATTACCGACATACTCTCAAATCGGGAGTCCCGCGGTTGCGGGGTCAGTTCCTACGAGTTACATTGGTCCCGTGGGAGGTGTTGGTGCCACCCACGGGGACTTTCGGGGGTTGTTTCGAGTTTTCACCCTCTAACGCCATCTTTTTAAACCTAAGTCTAGAAATATTCGAATTACCATTGTATTCTCAAACCGGGAGTCCCGAGGCTGCACGGTCAGTTCCTACGAGTCACATTAGTCCCATGGGAGGTGTTGTGCCACCCACGGGGCCGTTCGGGGGCTGTTTTGGATTTTCGCCCTCTAAAGCAATGTTTTTAAGCCTAACTCTAGAAATATGCAAATTATCGTCGTATTCTGACACCGGGAGTCCCGCAACTGCCCGATCAGTTCCTACAAGTCACATTGGTCCCGTGGGAGGTGTTGGTACCACCCACGGGGCCGTACGGGGGCTGTTTTGCATTTTCACCCACTAACGTCTTGTTTTTAAGCCTAAGTCAAGAAATATTCAAATTACCATCATATTATCAAACCGGTAGTCCGGGGGCTGCGGGGTCAGTTCCTACGAGTCACATTGGTCCCGTGGGAGGTGTTGGTGCCACCCACGGGGCCGTTCGGGGGCTGTTTCGGGTTTTCACGCACTAACGCCATGTTTTTAAGCCTAAGTCTAGAAATATGCAAATTACCGTCGTATTGTCAAACCGGGAGTCCCGGGGCTGCGCGATCAGTTCCTACGAGTCACATTGGTCCCGTGGGAGGTGTTGGTTCCACCCACGGGGCCGTTCGGTGGATGTTTCGGGTTTTCACCCCCTAACGCCATGTTTTTAAGCCTAAGTCTAGAAATATACAAATTATCGTCGTATTCTCAAACCGAGAGTCCCACCACTGCGCGGTCAGTTCCTACGAGTCACATTGGTCCCGTGGGAGGTGTTGGTGCCACCCACAGGGCCGTTCGGGGGCTATATTGGGTTTTCACCTTCTAACGCCATATTTTTAAGCCTAAGTCTCAAAATTTTCAAATTACCATCGTATTCTAAAACCGGGAGTCCCGCGGCTGCGTGGTCAGTTCCTTTGAGTCACATTGGTCCCGTGGCAGGTGTTGGTGCCACTCACGAGGTCGTTCGGGCATTTTCGTCGTATTCTCAAGTCGGGAGTCCCGAGCCTGCGCGGTCAATTCCTACGTGTCACATTGGTCCCGTGGGAGGTGTTGGTGCCACACACGGGGCCGTACAGGAGTTGTTTCGCGTTTTCACCCACTAACGCCCTGTTTTAAGCCTAAGTCTAGAAATATTCAAATTATCGCCGTATTCTCAAACCGAGAGTCCCTGGGCTATGCGGTCAGTTCCTACATGTCACATTGGTCCCGTGGGAGGTGTTGGTGCCACCCACGGGAATGTTTGGTGGGTGTTTCGGGTTTTCACCTCCTAACGCCATGTTTTGAAGCCTAAGTCTAGAAATATACAAATTACTGTCGTACTCTCAAACCGGGAGTCCCGCGGATGCGTGGTCAGTTCCTTTGAGTTACATTGGTCTCGTGGGAGGTGTTGGTGCCACCCACGAGGTCGTTCGGGGGTTTTTTCGGGTTTTCTCCCACTAACGCCAAGTTTGGCCTAAGTCTAAAAATATTCAAATTACCGTCGTATTCTCAAATCGAGAGTCTCAGGACTGCGCGGTCAGTTCCAACGAGTCACATTGGTCCCGTGGGAGGTGTTGGTGCCACCCACGGGGACTTTCGGGGGTTGTTTCGAGTTTTCACCCTCTAACGCCATCTTTTTAAACCTAGGTCTAGAAATATTCAAATTACCATTATATTCTCAAATCGGGAGTCCCGAGGCTGCGCCGTCAGTTCTTACGAGTCACATTAGTCCCGTGGGAGGTGTTGGTGCCACCCATGGGGCCGTTCGGGGGCTGTTTTTGATTTTAACCCTCTAAAGCAATGTTTTTAAGCCTAAGTCTAGAAATATGCAAATTATCGCCGTATTCTAACATCGGGAGTCCCGCGACTGCGCGGTCAGTTCCTACAAGTCACATTGGTCCCGTGGGAGGTGTTGGTGCCACCCACGGGGCCGTACGGGGGTTGTTTCGCATTTTCACCCACTAACGTCTTGTTTTTAAGCCTAAGTCTAGAAATATTCAAATTACCATCATATTCTCAAACCGGTAGTCCCGGGGCTGCGGGGTTAGTTCCTACGAGTCACATTGGTCCCGTGGTAGGTGTTGGTGCCACCCACGGGCCCGTTCGGGGGCTGTTTCGGGTTTTCACGCACTAACGCCATGTTTTTAAGCCTAAGTCTAGAAATATGCAAATTACCGTCGTATTGTCAAATCGGGAGACTCGGGGCTGCGCGATCAGTTCCTACAAGTCACATTGGTCCCGTGGGAGGTGTTGGTGCCACCCACGGGGCCGTTCGGTGGATGTTTCGGGTTTTCACCCCCTAACGCCATGTTTTTAAGCCTAAGTCTAGAAATATAAAAATTATCGTCGTATTCTCAAACCGAGAGTCCCACCACTGCGCGGTCAGTTCCTACGAGTCACATTGGTCCCGTGGGAGGTGTTGGTGCCACCCACAGGGCCGTTCGGGGGCTATATTGGGTTTTCACCTTCTAACGCCATATTTTTAAGCCTAAGTCTCAAAATTTTCAAATTACCATCGTATTCTAAAACCGGGAGTCCCGCGGCTGCGTGGTCAGTTCCTTTGAGTCACATTGGTCCCGTGGCAGGTGTTGGTGCCACTCACGAGGTCGTTCGGGCATTTTCGTCGTATTCTCAAGTCGGGAGTCCCGAGCCTGCGCGGTCAATTCCTACGTGTCACATTGGTCCCGTGGGAGGTGTTGGTGCCACACACGGGGCCGTACAGGAGTTGTTTCGCGTTTTCACCCACTAACGCCCTGTTTTAAGCCTAAGTCTAGAAATATTCAAATTATCGCCGTATTCTCAAACCGAGAGTCCCTGGGCTATGCGGTCAGTTCCTACATGTCACATTGGTCCCGTGGGAGGTGTTGGTGCCACCCACGGGAATGTTTGGTGGGTGTTTCGGGTTTTCACCTCCTAACGCCATGTTTTGAAGCCTAAGTCTAGAAATATACAAATTACTGTCGTACTCTCAAACCGGGAGTCCCGCGGATGCGTGGTCAGTTCCTTTGAGTTACATTGGTCTCGTGGGAGGTGTTGGTGCCACCCACGAGGTCGTTCGGGGGTTTTTTCGGGTTTTCTCCCACTAACGCCAAGTTTGGCCTAAGTCTAAAAATATTCAAATTACCGTCGTATTCTCAAATCGAGAGTCTCAGGACTGCGCGGTCAGTTCCAACGAGTCACATTGGTCCCGTGGGAGGTGTTGGTGCCACCCACGGGGACTTTCGGGGGTTGTTTCGAGTTTTCACCCTCTAACGCCATCTTTTTAAACCTAGGTCTAGAAATATTCAAATTACCATTATATTCTCAAATCGGGAGTCCCGAGGCTGCGCCGTCAGTTCTTACGAGTCACATTAGTCCCGTGGGAGGTGTTGGTGCCACCCATGGGGCCGTTCGGGGGCTGTTTTTGATTTTAACCCTCTAAAGCAATGTTTTTAAGCCTAAGTCTAGAAATATGCAAATTATCGCCGTATTCTAACATCGGGAGTCCCGCGACTGCGCGGTCAGTTCCTACAAGTCACATTGGTCCCGTGGGAGGTGTTGGTGCCACCCACGGGGCCGTACGGGGGTTGTTTCGCATTTTCACCCACTAACGTCTTGTTTTTAAGCCTAAGTCTAGAAATATTCAAATTACCATCATATTCTCAAACCGGTAGTCCCGGGGCTGCGGGGTTAGTTCCTACGAGTCACATTGGTCCCGTGGTAGGTGTTGGTGCCACCCACGGGCCCGTTCGGGGGCTGTTTCGGGTTTTCACGCACTAACGCCATGTTTTTAAGCCTAAGTCTAGAAATATGCAAATTACCGTCGTATTGTCAAATCGGGAGACTCGGGGCTGCGCGATCAGTTCCTACAAGTCACATTGGTCCCGTGGGAGGTGTTGGTGCCACCCACGGGGCCGTTCGGTGGATGTTTCGGGTTTTCACCCCCTAACGCCATGTTTTTAAGCCTAAGTCTAGAAATATAAAAATTATCGTCGTATTCTCAAACCGAGAGTCCCACAGCTGCGCGGTTAGTTCCTACGAGTCACATTGGTCCCGTGGGAGGTGTTGGTGCCACCCACAGGGCCGTTCGGGGGTTGTTTTGGGTTTTCACCTTCTAACGCCATGTTTTTAAGCCTAAGTCTCAAAATTTTCAAATTACCGTCATATTTTCAAATCGGGAGTCTCGCGACTGCGTGGCCAGTTCGTTTGAGTTACATTGGTCCCGTGGGAGGTGTTGGTGCCACCCATGAGGTCGTTCGGGGGTTGTTTCGGGTTTTCTCCCACTAACGCCAAGTTTTGCCTAAGTCTAAAAATATTCAAATTACCATCATATTCTCAAACCGAGAGTCTCGAGACTGCGCGGTCAATTCCAACGAGTCACATTAGTCCCTTGGGAGGTGTTGGTGCCACCCACGGGGCCGTACGGGTGCTGTTTCGTATTTTCACCCACTAACGCTATAATTTTAAGCCTTAGTCTATAAATATTCAAAATACCGTCGTATTCTCAAATCGGTAGTTCCAGGGCTACGCGGTCAGTTTCTACAAGTCACATTGGTCCCGTGGGAGGTGTTGGTGCCACCCACGAGGTCGTTCGGGGGTTGTTTCGGGCTTTCTCCCACTAACACCAAGTTTGGCCTAAGTCCAAAAATATTCAAATTACCGTCGTATTCTCAAACTGAGAGTCTCGGGACTGCGCGATCAGTTCCAACGAGTCACATTGGTCCCGTGGGAGGTGTTGGTGCCACCCTCGGGGCCGTACGGGTGCTGTTTCGCGTTTTCACCCATTAACGCTAAATTTTTAAGCCTTAGTCTATAAATATTCAAATTACCGTCGTATTCTCAAACCGGTAGTTTCGGGGCTACGCGGTCTGTTCCTACGAGTCACATTGGTCCCGTGGGAGGTGTTAGTACCACCCACTGGGCCGTTCGGGGGCTGTTTCGAGTTTTCACCCTCTAAAGCCAAGTTTTTAAGCCTATGTCTAAAAATATGCAAACTATCATCGTATTCTCAAACCGGGAGTCCCGCGGCTGTGCGGTTAGTTCCTACGAGTTACATTGGTCCCGTGCAAGTTATTAGTGCCTCTCATGAGGCCATGCGGGGGCTGTATCCGGGTTTTGCTATCTAACGCCATTTTTTACGCATAATTCCTTATATATGCAAATTATTGTTCTATTCTCAAACCGGGGGTCCTGTGATCGCGCGGTCAATTCCTACGAGTTATATTCGCACCGTGCGAAGTGTTGATGCCTCTCACGGGGCTGTTCGGGGGATATTTTCGGTTTTGGCAATCTGAGGCCATGTTTTTAAACCTAATTCTAAATATTTTCAAATTATCCTCGTATTCTCAAACCGGCAGTTCCGTGATCGCGCATTCAATTCCTACGAGTTACATTGCTCCAGTACGAGGTGTTGGTGCCTCTCACGGGGCCGTTCGGGGATTGTTTCTGATTTTCACCATCTAACGCCTTGTTTTTAAGCTTAAGTCCTCATATTTTAAAATTATCGTCGTATTCTCAAACCGGGAGTCCCGCGGCATCGGGGTCAGTTCCTAGGAGTTACATTGGTCTCGTGGGAGGTGTTGATACCACCCACGGGGACGTTCAGAGACTGTTTCGAGTTTTCACCCTCTAACGCCATGTTTTGCTTAAGTCTACAAATATGCAAATTACCGTCGTATTCTCAAACCGGGAGACCCGCGACTGTGGGGTCAGTTCCTACGAGTTACATTGGTCCCATGGGAGGTATTGGTGCCACCCATGGGGCGGTTCGGAGACTGTTTCGAGTTTTCACCCTCCAACGCCATATTTTTAAGCCTAAGTCTAGAAATATACAAATTACCATCGTACTCTTAAATCGGGAGTTCCGCGGCTGCGGGGTCAGTTCCTACGAGTTACATTGGTCCCGTGGGAGGTGTTGGTGCCACCCACGGGGACGTTCGGGGGTTGTTTCGAGTTTTCACCCTCTAGCACCATGTTTTTAAGCCTAAGTCTAGAAATATGCAAATTATCATCGTATTCTCAAATCGGGAGTCCCGCGGCTGTGGGGTCAGTTCTTACGAGATACATTGGTCCCGTGGGAGGTGTTGGTGCCACCCACAGGGACGTTCGGGGGCTGTTTCGAGTTTTCACCCTCTAACGCCATGTTTTTAAGCCTAAGTCTAGAAATATGCAAATTATCATCGTATTCTCAAACCAGGAGACCCGCGGTTGCATGGTCAGTTCGTACGAGTTACATTAGTCCCGTGGGAGGTGTTGGTGCCACCCACGGGGACGTTCGGGGGTTGTTTTGAGTTTTCACCCGCTAACGCCATGTTTTTAAGCGTAAGTCTATAAATATACAAATTATCATCGTATTCTCAAATCGGGAGTCCCGCGACTGCGGGGTCAGTTCCTACAAGTTACATTGGTCCCGTGGGAGGTGTTGGTGCCACCCACGGGGACGTTCGGGGGCTGTTTCGAATTCTCACCCTCTAACGCCATTTTTTTAAGCCTAAGTCTAGAAATATGCAAATTACCGTCGTATTCTAAAACCGGGAGTCCCGCGGCTACGGGGTCAGTTCCTACGATTTACATTGGTCCCGTGGGAGGTGTTGGTGCCACCCACGAGGACGTTCGGTGGCAGTTTCGAGTTCTCACCCTCTAACGCCATGTTTTTAAGCCTAAGTCTAGAAATATGCAAATTACCGTCAGATTCTAAAACCGGGAGTCCCGCGGTTGCGGGGTCAGTTCCTACGATTTACATTGGTCCCGTGGGAGGTGTTGGTGCCACCCACGAGGACGTTCGGTGGCAGTTTCGAGTTCTCACCCTCTAACGCCATGTTTTTAAGCCTAAGTCTAGAAATATGCAAACTATCGTCGTATTCTCAAACCGGGAGACCCGTGACTGTGTGGTCAGTTCCTACGAGTTACATTGGTTCCGTGGGAGGTGTTCGTGCCACTCACGGGGCCGTTAGGGGGTTGTTTCGAGTTTGCACCCTCTAACACCATGTTTTTCAGCCTAAGACTAAAAATATGAAAATTATCGTCGTATTCTCAAACCGGGAGTCCTGTGGCTGCGGGGTCAGTTCCTACGAGTTACATTGGTCCCATGGGAGGTCTTGGTGCCACCCACGGGGACGATCGATGGCTGGTTTGAGTTTTCACCCTCTAATGCCATGTTTTGCTTAAGTTTAGAAATATGCAAATTAAGGTTGTATTCTCAAACCGGGACACCCGCGGCTGTGGGCTCAGTTCCTACTAGTTACATTAGTCCCGTGGGAGGTGTTGGTGCCACCCACGGGGACGTTCGGGGGTTGTTTGGAGTTTTCACCGTCTAACGCCTGGTTTTTAATCTTAAGTTTAAAAATATGCAAATTATCGTCGTATTCTCAAGCCGGGAGTCCCGAGCCTGTGCGGTCAGTTCCTACGAGTTACATTGGTCCCGTGAGAGGTGTTGGTTCAACCCACGGGGTCGTTCGGGGGCTGTTTCGAGTTTTCACACACTAACGTCATTTTTTTAAGCCCAAGTCTAGAAATATGCAAATTATCGTCGTATTCTCAAACCGTGAGTCTCGCGGCTGCGCGGTCAGTTCCTACGAGTCACATTGGTCCCGTGGGAGGTGTTGGTGCAACCCACGGGGACGTTCGGGGACTATTTTGAGTTTTCACCCTCTAACGTCGTGTTTTGATTAAGTCTAGAAATATGCAAATTACCGTCGTATTCTCAAACCGGGAGTCCCGCGGCTGTGTGGTTAGTTCCTACGAGTTACATTGGTCCCATGGGAGGTGTTGGTGCCACCCATGGGGACGTTCGAGGGTTGTTTCGAGTTTTCACCCTCTAACGCCATGTTTTATTTAAGTTATGCAAATTACCGTCATATTCTCAAACCGGGAGACCCGCGACTGCAGGGCCAGTTCCTAAGAGTTACATTGGTCCCATGGGAGGTGTTGGTGCCACCCATGGGGTCGTTCGGGGGTTGTTTCGAGTTTTCACCCTCTAACACCGTGTTTTAAAGCCTAAGTCTAGAAATATGTAAATTATCATCGTATTCTCAAACTGGGAGTCCCGCAGCTGCAAGGTCAGTTCCTACGAGTTACATTGGTCCCGTGGGAGGTGTTGGTGCCACCCATGGGGACGTTCGGGGGCTGTTTAGAGTTTTCACCCTCTAACGCCATGTTTTCCTTAAGTTTTGAAATATGTAAATTACCGTCGTATTCTCAAACCGGGAGACCCGCGGCTGCGAGGTCAGTTCTTACGAGTTACATTGGTCCCGTGGGAGGTGTTGGTGCCACCCACGGAGCGGTTCGGGGGTTGTTTCTAGTTTTCACCCTCCAACACAATGTTTTTAAGTCTAAGTCTAAAAATATGCAAATTACTGTCGTACTCTCAAACCGAGAGTCCCATGACTGCGGGGTCTTTTCCTACGAGTTACATGGGTCCCGTGGGAGGTGTTGGTGCCACCCATGGGGACGTTCGGGCGCTGCTTCGAGTTTTCACCCTCTAACGCCATGTTTTTAAGCATAAGTCTAGAAATATGCAAATTATCGTCGTATTCTAAAACCGGGAGTCCCGCGACTGCGAGGTCAGTTCCTACGAGTTGCAGTGGTCCCATGGGAGATGTTGGTGCCACCCACGGGGTCGTTCGGTAGCTGTTTTGAGTTTTTACCCTCTAACGCCATGTTTTTAAGTCTAAGTCTAGAAATATGCAAATTACCGTTGTATTCTCAAACCGGGAGTCCCACGGCTGCGTGGTCAGTTCCTACGAGTTACATTGGTCCCGTGGGAGGTGTTGGTGCCACCCACGGGGCCGTTCGGGGGTTGTTTCGGATTTTCACCCTCTAAAAGCCACGTTTTTAAGCCTAAGTCTAGAAATATGCAAATTAACGTCGTATTCTCAAACCGGGAGTCCCGGGGCTGCGCGGTCAGTTGCTACGAGTTATATTAGTCCCGTGAGAGGTGTTGGTACCACCCACGGGGCCGTTCGGGAACTTTTTCGGGTTTTCACACACTAACGCCATGTTTTTAAGCCTAAGTCTAGAAATATACAAACTACCATCGTATTCTCAAATCGGGACTTACGAGTCACATTGGTCCCATGGGAGGTGTTGGTGCCACCCACGTGGCCGTTCGGGGGCTGTTTTGGGTTTTCACCCTCAAAAGCCAGGTTTTTAAGCCTAAGTCTGGAAATATGCAAATATTCATCGTATTCTCAAACCGGGAGTCCCGCGACTGCGCGATCAGTTGCTACGAGTTACATTGTTCCCGTGGGAGGTATTGGTGCCACCTACGGGAAATTTCGGGAGCTGTTTCGAGTTTTCACCTTCTAACGCCATGTTTTGTTTAAGTCAAAAAATATACAAATTACCGTCGTATTCTCAAAGCGGGAGTCCCGCGGCTGAGCGGTCAGTTCCTACGAGTCACATTGGTCCCGTGGGAGGTGGTGGTGCCACCCACGCGACCGTTCGGGGGCTATTTCGGGTTTTCACCCTCTAAAGTCATGTTTTTAAGCCTAAGTCTACAAATATTCAAATTACCGTCATATTCTCAAACCGGGAGTATCGCGGCTGCACGGTCAGTTCCAACGAGTCACATTGGTCCCGTGGGAGGTGTTGGTGCCACCCACGCGGTCGTTCGGGGGTTGTTTTGGGTTTTCACCCCCTAACGCCATGTTTTTAAGCCTAAGTCTAAAAATATGCAAATTATCGTTGTATTCTCAAACCGGGAGTCCCGCGACTGCGCGGTCTGTTCCTACGAGTCACATTGGTCCCGTGGAAGGCGTCAGTACCACCCACTGGGCCGTTCGGGGGCTGTTTCGAGTTTTCACCCTCTAAAGTCAGGTTTTTAAGTCTATGTCTAAACATATGCAAATTATCGTCGTATTCACAAACCGGGAGTCCCGCGGCTGTGCGTTCAGTTCCTACGAGTTATATTGGTCCCGTGTAAGTTATTAGTGCCTCTCATGGGGCCATTCGGGGGCAGTATCCGGGTTTTGCTATCTAACGCCATTTTTTAAGCCTAATTCCTTATATATGCAAATTATTGTCCTATTCTCAAACCGGGGGTCCTGTGATCGCGCGGTCAGTTCCTACAAGTTTTTTCATCCCGTGCGAAGTGTTGGTGCCTCTCACGGGGCCGTTCGGGGGCTATTTTCGGTTTTGGCAATCTAAGGCCATGTTTTTAAACCTAATTCCTTATATTTTCAAATTATCCTCGTATTCTCAAACCGGTAATTCCGTGATCGCGCGGTCAGATCCTACGAGTTACATTGCTCCAGTGCGAGGTGTTGGTGCCTCTAACGGGACCGTTCGGGGATTATTTCGGATTTTCACCATCTAACGCCTTGTTTTTAAGCTTAAGTCCTCATTTGAAAATTATAGTCGTATTCTCAAACCAGGAGTCCCGCGGCATCAGGGTCAGTTCCTAAGAGTTACATTGATCCCGTGAGAGGTGTTGATACCACCCACGGGGACGTTCGGGGACTGTTTTGAGTTTTCACCCTCTAACGCCCTGTTTTGCTTAAGTCTAGAAATATGAAAATTACTGTCGTATTCTCAAACTGGGAGACCCGTGACTGTGGGGTCAGTTCCTACGAGTTACATTCGTCCCGTGGGAGGTGTTGGTGCCACCCACGGGGCGGTACGAAGGCTGTTTCGAGTTTTCACCCTCCAACGCCATATTTTTAAGCATAAGTCTAGAAATATACAAATTACCGCCGTACTCTCAAATCGGGAGTCCCGCGGCTGCGGGGTCAGTTCCTACGAGTTACATTGATCCCGTGGGAGGTATTGGTGCCACCCACGGGGACGTTCGGGGATTGTTTCGAGTTTTTACCCTCTAACGCCATGTTTTTAAGCCTAAGTCTAGAAATATGCAAATTATCATCGTATTCTGAAATCGGGAGTCCCGCGGATGCGGGGTCAGTTCTTACGAGTTACATTGGTCCCATGGGAGGTGATGGTGCCACCCACGGGGCCGTTCGGCGTATGTTTCGAGATTTCACCCTCTAACGCCCTGTTTTTAAGTCTAAGTCTAGAAATATGCAAATTACCATCGTATTCTCAAATCGGGAGTCCTGTGGCTCCGTGGACAGTTCCTACGAGATACATTAGTCCCGTGGGAGGTGTTGGTGCCACCCACGGGGACGTTCGGGGGTTGTTTCGAGTTTTCACCCTCTAACGCCATGTTTTTAAGCCTAAGTCTAGAAATATGCAAATTATCGTCGTATTCTCAAACCAGGAGACCCGCGGTTGCATTGTCAGTTCCTACGAGTTACATTGGTCCCGTGGGAGGTGTTGGTGCCACCCACGGGGACGTTCGAGGCCTGTTTCGAGTTTTCACCCTCTAACACCATGTTTTAAGCGTACGTCTAGAAATATACAAATTATCATCGTATTCTCAAATCGGGAGTCCCGCGGCTGCGAGGTCAGTTCCTACGAGTTACATTGGTCCCGTGGGAGGTGCTGGTGCCACCCACGGGGTCGTTCGGTGGCTATTTCGAGTTTTCACCCACTAACGCCATGTTTTTAAGTCTAAGTCTAGAAATAAGCAAATTACATCGTATTCTCAAACTGGGAGTCCTACGAAGGCGTGGGCAGTTCCTACGAGTTACATTGGTCCCGTGGGAGGTGTTGGTGCCCCCCACGGGGACTTTCGAGGGCTGTTTCGAGTTTTCACCCTCTAACGCCATGTTTTTAAGCCTAAGTCTAGAAATATGCAAATTATCGTCATATTGTCAAACCGGGAGACCCGCGGCTACATGGTCAGTTCCTACGAGTTACATTGGTCCCGTGGGAGGTGTTGGTGCCACTCACGGGGCCGTTAGGGGGTTGTTTCGAGATTTCACCCTCTAGCGCCATGTTTTTAAGCCTAAGCCTAAAAATATGCAAATTATCGTCATATTCTCAAACCGGGATTCCTGTGGTTGCGGGGTCTGTTCGTACGAGTTACATTGGTCCCATGGGAGGTCCTTGTGCCACCCACGGGGACGATCGGTGGCTGTTTCGAGTTTTCACCCTCTAACGCCATGTTTTACTTAAGTATAGAAATATGCAAATTACCATCATATTCTCAAATCGAGAGACCCGCGGTTGCGGGCTGAGTTCCTACTAGTTACATTGGTCTCGTGGGAGGTGTTGGTGCCACCCATGGGGACGTTCGGGGGCTATTTGGAGTTTTCACCCTCTAACGCCAGGTTTTTAAGCCTAAGTCTAAAAATATTCAAATTACCGTCGTATTCTCAAACCGAGAGTCTCGGGACTGCGCGGTCAGTTCCAACGAGACACATTGGTCCCGTGGGAGGTGTCGGTGGTATGGGTGATGTTTCGCATTTTCATAAACTAACGCCATATTTTTAAGCTTAAGTCTATAAATATTCAAATTTTCGTCGTATTCTCAAACCGAGAGTTCTGGGGCTATGCGGTCAGTTTCTACAAGTCACATTGGTCCCATGGGAGGTGTCGGTGCCACCTACGGGGCCGTTCGGGACTGTTTTGCATTTTCACCCACTAACGCTATGGTTTTAAGCCTAAGTCTAGAAATATTCAAATTATCATCGTATTCTCAAATCGAGAGTCCCGCGGCTACGCAGTTAGTTCCTACGAGTCACATTGGTCTCGTGGGAGGTGTTGGAGCCACCCACTGGACCGTTCGGGGGCTGTTTCGCGTTTTCACCCACTAACGCCATCTTTTTAAACCTAAGTCTAGAAATATGCAAATTATCATCGTATTCTCAAACCGGGAGTTCCGCGGTTGCGTGGTCAGTTCCTACGAGTCACATTGGTCCCGTGGGAGGTGTTGGTGCCACCCACGGGGCCGTTCGGGGGCTGTATCGGATTTTCACCCTCTAAAAGCCAGGTTTTTAAGTCTAAGTCTAGAAATATGCAAATTAACGTCGTAATCTAAAACCGGGAGTCCCGGGGCTGCGCGGTCAGTTGCTACGAGTTATATTGGTCCCGTGAGAGGTGTTGATACCACCCACGGGGAAGTTCGGGAGCTTTTTCGGGTTTTCACGCACTAACGCCATGTTTTTAAGCCTAAGTCTAGAAATATGTAAATTATCATCGTATTCTCAAACCGGAAGTCCCGCAGCTGCGCGGTCGGTTCCTAAGTGTCACATTGGTCCCGTGGGAGGTGTTGGTGCCACCCACGTGGCCGTTCGGGGGTTGTTTTGGGTTTTCACCCTCAAAAGCCACGTTTTTAAGCCTAAGTCTAGAAATATGCAAATATTCGTCGTATTCTCAAACCGGTAGTCCCGCGACTGCGCGATCAGTTGCTACGAGTTACATTATTCCCATTGGAGGTGTTGGTGCCACCCACGGGAAATTTCGGGAGCTGTTTCGAGTTTTCACCTTCTAACGCCATGTTTTGTTTAAGTCAAAAAATATGCAAATTACCGTCATATTCTCAAATCGGGAGTCCCGCGGATGCGCGGTCAGTTCCTACGAGTCACATTGGTCCCGTGGGAGGTGTTGGTGACACCCATGCGACCGTTCAGGGGCTATTTCGGGTTTTCACCCTCTAAAGTCATGTTTTTAAGCCTAAGTCTAAAAATATTCAAATTACCGTCATATTCTCCAATCGGGAGTCCCGGGGCTGTACGGTCAGTTCCAACGAGTCACATTGGTCCCGTGGGAGGTGTTGGTGCCACCCACGCGGCCGTACGGGAACTGTTTTGGGTTTTCACCCTTTAAAGCCATGTTTTTAAGCGTAAGTTTAGAAATATTCAAAATACCGTCGTATTCTCATACCGGGAGTCCCGGGACTGCGCGATCAGTTCCAATGAGTCACATTGGTCCCGTGGGAGGTGTTGGTGCCCCCCACGGGGACGTACGGGGGCTGTTTCGCATTTTCACCCACTAACGCCATCTTTTTAAGCCTAAGTCTAGAAATATTCAAATTACCATTGTATTCTACAACCGGGAGTCCCGGGGCTGCGCGGTCAGGTCCTACGAGTCACATTAGTCACGTGAGAGGTGTTGGTGCCACCCATAGGGCCGTTCGGGGGCTGTTTTGAATTTTCACCCTCTAAAGCCATGTTTTTAAGCTTAAGTCTAGAAATATACAAATTGTCATCGTATTCTCACACCGAGAGTCCCGCGAGTCCGCGGTCAGTTCTTACGAGTCACATTGGTCCCGTGGGCAGTGTTGGTGCCACCCACGGGGCCGTGCGGGGGCTGTTTCGCGTTTTCACCCTCTAACGCCATGTTTTTAAGCCTAAGTCTAGAAATATGCAAATTACTGTTGTATTCTCAAATCGGGAGTCCCGAGGCTGCGGGGTAAGTTCCTACGAGTCACATTGGTCCCCTGGGAGGTGTTGGTCCCACCCACGGGGCCGTACGTGAGTTGTTTCTCATTTTCACCCACTAACGCCATGTTATTAAGCCTAAGTCTATAAATATTCAAATTATCGTCGTATTCTCAAACCGGGAGTCCCGCGGCTACGCGATCAGTTCCTACGAGTCACATTGGTCCCCTTGGAGGTGTTGGTGCCACCCACTGGGTCGTTCGGGGGTTGTTTCGCGTTTTCACCCACTAACGCCATATTTTTAAACCTAAGTCTAGAAATATGCAAATTATCTTCGTATTCTCAAACCGGGAGTCCCGCGGTACGAGTCACATTGGTCCCGTGGGAGGTGTTTGTGCCACCCACGGGGCCTTTCGGGGGCTGTTTCGGATTTTCACCCTCTAAAAGCCAGGTTTTTAAGCCTAAGTCTAGAAATATGGAAATTAACGTCGTATTGTCAAACCGGGAGTCCCGCGGTTGCATGGTCAGTTGCTTTGAGTTACATTGGTCCCATGGGAGGTGTTGGTGCCACCCACGGGGCTGTTTCGAGTTTTCACGCACTAACGCCATGTTTTCAAGCCTAAGTCTAGAAATATGAAAATTACCATCGTATTCTCAAACCGGGAGTCCCGCGGCTCCACTGGCAGTTCCTACGAGTCACATTAGTGCCGTGGGAGGTGTTGGTGCCACCCACGGGGCCGTTCGGGGGCTGTTTTGGATTTTCAACCTCTAAAGCCACATTTTTAAGCTTAAGTCTATAAATATGCAAATTATCATCGTATTCTCAAATCAAGAGTCCCGCGGCTACGCGATCAGTTTCTACGAGTTACATTGATCCCGTGGGAGGTGTTAGTGACACCCCGGGGGACGTTCGGGGGCTGTTTCGAATTTGCACCCTCTAACGCCATGCTTTGTTTAAGTCTAAAAATATGCAAATTACCATCGTATTCGCAAACCGGGAGCCCCGCGGCTGCGCAGTCAGTTCCTACGAGTCACATTGGTCCTGTGGGAGGTGTTGGTGCCACCCACGGGGCCGTACGTGTGTTGTTTCGCATTTTCACCCACTAACGCCATATTTTTAAGCCTAAGTCTAGAAATATTCAAATTACCGTCGCATTCTCAAATCGAGAGTCCCGGGGCTACGCGGTCAGTTTCTACGAGTCACATTGGTCCCATGGGAGGTGTTGGTGCCACCCACGGGGCCGTTCGGGGGTTGTTTCGGGTTTTCACCCCCTAATGCCATGTTTTTAAGCCTAAGTCTAGAAATCTGCAAATTATCGCCGTATTCTCAAACCGAGAGTCCCGCGACTGCGCGGTCTGAACCTACGAGTCACATTGGTCCCGTGGGAGGTGTTAGTACCACCCACTGGACCATTCGGGGACTGTTTCGAGTTTTCACCCTCTAAAGCCATGTTTTTAAGCGTAAGTCTAAAAATATTCAAATTACCGTCGTATTGTCAAACTGGGAGTCCCGGGGCTGCACGATCAGTTCCAACGAGTCACATTGGTCCCGTGAGAGTTGTTAGTGTCTCTCATGAGTCCATTCGGGGGCTGTATCCAGGTTTTTGCTATCTAACGCCATTTTTTAAGCCTAATTCCTTATATATTCAAATTATTGTCATATTCTCAAACCGGGGGTCCTGTGATCGCGCGGTCAATTCCTACGAGTTATGTTCGTCCCATGCGAAATGTTGGTGCCTCTCTCGGGGCCGTTCGGGGGCTATTTTCTGTTTTGGCAAACTAAGCCCTATTTTTAAACCTAATTCCTTATATTTTCAAATTATCCTCGTATTCTCAAACCGACAGTTCCGTGATCGCACGGTCAGTTCCTACGAGTTACATTGCTCCAGTGCGAGGTGTTGGTGCCTCTCACGGGGCCGTTCGGGGATTGTTTCAGATTTTCACCATCTAACGCCTTGTTTTTAAGCTTAAGTCCTCATATTTTAAAATTATCGTCGTATTCTCAAACCGGGAGTCCCGTGATTGCGCAGTCTGTTCCTACGTGTTATATTGGTCCCATGAGAGGTGTTGGTGCCTCTCACGGGTTCGTATGAGGGTTGTTTCGTATTTTTGCTATCTAATGCCTTGTTTTTAAGCTTAAGTCCTAATATTTTTAAATTATCGTCGTATTCTCAAATCGGGAGTCCCGTGATCGGAGGGTCAGTTCCTACGTGTTACATTGGTCCCGGGAGAGGTGTTGGTTCCATGTTTTTAAGTTTAAGTCTAGACATTAGCTAGTTATCTTCGTATCCCGTACTCCTTCTAATTATCCCATACTCCTTCTAACATACTATCCAATAACAAGTCAACAACCAATAATTATCCAACAACCAAACCAAACAAAACCAATAATTATCTCGTACTCCTTTTATCATCTAAAAGATTTAATAGATAATGTATATCAATTATATAACTACTTTAGTTAAAGTAAAGAGTATCTGGTGTGTAATGAAGAATTGGTATGTAATAAAGAACTGGTATCTAATTGGTATGTAATAATGTATGTGAGCATTCAATTTCTATAAAATTGGATGAACAAATAAAAAATATCATAAAGTTTACCATGATATGTGTAGGTAGTAGCGTTGCACCCCTATCCGGATGCTCACTCACTGTGAACTACCAAATCTGAAAAAATATTTACACTCCGTTAAAATAATTGGTTAATTTAAACACTCCGTTAATTTCAGGGACAATATGTCGTTAAAATATATATACATATATTAATGGAATCTACATAAATTAATGGAGAAAAAGAATAAAATTTACCTGGGAGAGAGCTGGGGCGGAGCTGGGGCGGCTGCTGCTAGGGAGGAGCTGAGGAATACATGTGTTTGACTAACCTCCTTAGAACTCCAACCGATTGACGAGAGAGAATCGCCATGTTTTAGCGCTAGGTCATCAACATCCGACGAGAGGGAGAGAGAAGCAGGCAAATGAAAAAACGAAATTAGCTCGCCTCTTTATTTTTTAGGAATGACCTGGTCATGGCCTAAAGCCGTGACCCACCATCGCAACCCACCACACTGTTGGAGCTCTGCCTGTGACCTGATTGACGAAGAATGGTCACGGCCTACAGTCGTGACCCCTTTGCGCAACCTACAGCAGCTATCAAATGAGGTATGGTCACGGCCCGTAGCCGTAACCCATACCAAGACATGGTCACGGCCCAAAGCCGTGACCCTCGATCTGTGATGCGCGACCCTTCTCATCCACCCTATAGTGCCTGAATGAGGTATGGTCATGGCCCATAGCCGTGACCCACGCCCAGAAATGGTCACGGCCCTAAGCCATGACCCTCAATGTGTGTACTCAATTCTTCCTCATGCCATGGGTCACGGACTTGGGCCATGACCCATCTGCGACCAAGCTTGGAGGGAATTTTGGCACGAGTTTGGCTCCAAGATGGTCACGACCTGGTCACGGCCTAAGTCCGCGACCACTGTGGTCACGGCCCAAGTCCGTGACCACTTCCAGTGCATCGATAATTTAGTGTGGTAATAAATATGGTCACGCCAAATATGGAGTGGGTCACGGCCCAAGTTCGCGACCAGCTGGTCGCGGACTTGGGCCGTGACCCACTGGGCGTGACCATTCGCAGGATTTGGTGTAGTGAGCTATTAATGCCCTTATCTAGTGGAACACACACTCACTCACATTGGATGTAGGCCTGATATCTTGAATCACTTAAATTGTTGTCACATCTTCTCTTTGCCTCGTCTCATTCTCTTACTGCTATATTACTTGTTCCTTTTTGTCACTGCTATATCTGTTTGAGCTATTTATCACTTTGACCTGGTAGTGCTATTCAAGCATCATCACCTATAGCATAGAGAAGTGTGCCACAGGGAAACAAAAATTATGCCAAATGTACAAAAATACCATTAAAAATAGAAGGCCTATAAGGCTATATGCCTTTAACTGCACTAAAATATACAAATAAAATATGTAAATTTTTGGCAGATATAAATAGTGAAAGCCAAGTTTCGATTCACATAGAGTTTGACCTTGAAATCAACTAAATGATCCACGTGGCTAGTTTGTGACGATGCACCTCCTCCTCAAGGACTTGGCCCACCAATTTAATGCAACACAAATGTAGCCCATCCATTTCCCCATTTTCTGCAATTAATGCAACAGAAATGTAGCCCATCCATTTCCCCATGTTGTGTCCTGGTGTAAATAAGGCCTAGTAATGGGGAACTTGGACAGTAAGAACAAGAAAAACTAAAAGAAGAGTTATATCAGATGTGTCTCAACTTGCCATCTCAACGTTTTGAAGTAACTAAGCTACTATAAAGTTTGTACTTTTTTATTATTGACTGTAAACTTTCATGTTGGGTTATCTATCAATCTTTCTAAAATCGTATGTGCATTGCACCAGCAAAAATAAAATAAATTTTTTAATAACTATACATAATCTCAACTCATGTGCCTGCCAATCGAGTTATGTTCAAGACTTATTATATTTTATTGGTTTAATTCTATTCTCAACCTTAAATTTTCTCATTTAAATCAAATTGCTAGTTAAAACCAAAGAACTGGCAAGTGGCATATTTTCTCACTACAACCATACAATATTTCAATAAATACAAATTACCTTCGACATATTTTGTCAGTTTATTAATATTTTTTCTTTCTGTCAACATTGGAGAACCAAATTCATATACTTTAAATCTTCAAACTCACTGATGTTATAGATTATTAGAGGATGAAGGTAATAATAATATTGAAGTAACACGAACACATTGTACCCCAACTCAATATTGACAAAATCTATAGAAATTTTTGCTTCATCGTAATCCATTGCATCAACACCAAGCGAAGTCATTCACAGGTGAATTTTCTTTGTTCGTCATTTTCCATACATAAGTGTATATGATATTATTTTATGTGTGTGTGCATATATATATATATATATATATATAGAGAGAGAGAGAGAGAGAGAGAGAGGCAGACTTCTGTGTACACTATGTTTACACATCATTTTTTTAAAATAGCAAAACAAATATTTTCGATCTGATTTTTTTTATTTGGGTTTCGTGAAATGTTTAAATATCACATAAAAAAACTCAAAAAAACATTTTTTACTATTTTAAAAAAATCGTTCAAACTTTCACAGCTTTTGAGCAATTTAAAAACTGCGAAAGTTTGACCGATTTTTTTAAAATAGTAAAAAAAAAATTGCTGTTTTTTTTATATGGATTCCTTGAAATGTTTAAATATCATACAAAAAAAATCAGGTCAAAAATATTTTTTTTCTATTTAAAAAAATGATGTTCAAACTTTAATGTGCACAGGAGCCTGCCTCTCTCTCTCTCTCTCTCTCTCTCTCTCTCTCTATATATATATATATATATATATATATATGAGTGTGTGTGGATGTATGCAAATAGTAAACTAAAAATTAGCCATCTTTATTATAAATTTGAGCTCATATACATTTCTTGGTAGTTCAACCATTTAGTGATTTTTTTTACCATAAACAAAAACTTCTATTGATAACGAAAAATGTAATCAAGTGGTAGATGGATAAGGAGTCCATCGAATTTTTACAAGAAAGTGAATTGTGAATGCTCGATATTACATACTTGAACTCTAATGTATTGTCCTTGTGAGGGTTTTTTAGCTCAGTATAAAAGCATACGGTGACATTATGTTCTATGTTATAATCCGTTACCAATTTTCTACACCCGAGTATAGTTTCCTAGCTTGGTTACATAGAATCGAGTTACTTATGTATTAATCTTGAAACTCTGCTCTGTAATATTGATTCAAGTATGGAGAGTTGGCTCAATAATATACTGCTAACCCTTTTTGCTGCGACATAATAGACATTGCTCGATAGCTATGGTAGGACTATGAAGCCAAGGTGCATCCGTATCAATTATCCTCAACGTTCATAAATATTCTTGGTAAAAATAAGTACATATCTGACTTTATCCAGTTAAAAATTACGAAGTACTTCACAAATTCTACTTTACCAACATCTTTTGTATAAGGCCTATATTTCCCCATATTTGACGATCACACTTTATTAGTTTAAATATTTAAGCCATCACATATTGAAGCATTGCCTATTATGTGGAACGCGATTCGATTCAATGTGTGGTAAGGATATGGGTATGGGTACGTGGTATACTACTATCTGCGTGATCTATTCACATGTTTGTAGAGTTTGAGACAAGGTACACTTTCAGTGGTGGCTTACAGCGAGCAGTTTTAGTTGTTATGCTCGAGGGCATTGCTAGAGGAGGATGAAGAGCAACTGATTGCTAGCTAAATCTAGGGACTCCAGCCCAAATTCTGACATAACCTATCTTTGAGAGATATTTCGTCATTGGAGAAAGTCATTGAGTAAGCTCAGCGTCTGAAGGAGTATTAAAGAGTTGTGTTAGGTTCTATTACATTTTATCAGTTAATTACAGGGGTGGGGGCGCCTTTGAAGGCGCCGGAGAGTCAGACATGGCCATTCAAATGTTACGAATGCAGATTAAACCGAATATAAGGCAGCGAATTATCCTATGAAGCGAAGGCACCTTGCGTTAGCTAGCAAATCTTATGGATGAGAGCACGCAGAAAGATTTTGATGACATCACTATATAAGCATTAGTTATGCAAAAAATAAAAAATGAGGCGCACCATGTTAGCAGGCAGATCTTATGGATTAGAGCACGTTGGAGGATTCTGCTGACATCATTAGGTATGCATTAATTATGCAGACCATATAAATTACACTATATGAGGATGGCCTGCCCCTTTGATCTCGTGGTTGAGCTCTTTCGTAGTTAGAGAGAATGATGAAATCGATTCAAGTTATTAGTCTTATATTGGGACAATTTTGTGTGCTTTCTTTATTTGTGATAAGTGATACCATTGTTGGAAGTGGTCGTTGGTATTTTATTATCTTTTGGTCATTTATGAGTTCTTGTTTAGTTGTACTTTTACTAATGATGTAAAGCCCTTAGTCTATAAAAAGGTATTTTGTTTTTTCTAGTATTCCTAGTAGGATTAGTGAAGGGTAATTTAGACATTTTATAGGCTTAGCTTCATTAGCAAGCGAACTTCATCTATAAGAACATTTTACTTGTCTCATTAATACGATACATTTTAATTGAGAGGGAAAGAGAGACTTTATCTTGTGAATTTCTTTGAGCCATTTAGTCTTGTTATGTTAGGAAGGAACTTGTTGAATTAATAATTTTAAAGAGATGTAGACATAAAATAAGAAGAAAAACCTTTATATTGGCATTTCCTTTCTTTTGACAAATGGCATGAAGTCACACAACTACACATTTCCACTCATACTGCAAAAAGCAAAAATTGAAGATCAATAATAAGAAATGTTGGAGTGTGTTTGTCGCCTATGTTAAAAACATAAACAAATGATACTTTAGAATTAGTTGTTACCAACATGTAAAATTGATCAAAGAGATGTTGACATGCAAGAAGTGAAAAAGCATCTTTATTTATATAGCGTTGCTTGCAACTTAAAAAAGTGTAATCACACCCTACATAACTTCTTAAAGATTCAAGATCAATAATTGTGGACTTGGAGTCTGCTTGGCTACTAAAGGTGTGTCCGCTATACTAATAAAAACTACAGACTAATTGTTAATGCAATCAATTTATTAAACATATTTTTAAATTGGCATTTTTTAATATAAACTTACTGAATGTTCTCCCTCATATCCCCCTTTTTTATTTATATATATTTTGTAGGTCATTTTGACAAAACCCTGGTTTGATAATAAGTTATTTGACTTACCAAAGTTTTGGAAATTATTAGACATTGCACTGGTTCATCCGTTGATTTTCATTAAAAATGTGTCAATTCGCATTCAATATGTGTAGTTTTCCATGACATATGTTTCCATAGTAGTTGATTTGCATGAAATAAGTGTCGATTTGCAGATTTGCATGAAATTGGTGTGATGTCTAATTACTTTCCAAATTATCAAACTAGGGTTTTGTCATTATAACCCTATTTTGTATTTGTTACATTTTGGTTGATTTATTGTGGTTTCCTGCTTGTTGACATAAGAAGTTATTTACTTTTGCAGAAATTTGTTCGGAGGGTGAACAATTAAATAATGGATTATTGGCCACGATAAGAGAGCAGGTACAGTTTACTAAACCTTTGGAATGTGTGAAGTTTCCTCAATGTTCTATTTTTCTCTTATCATAGAGTTATTAGATGATAAGTTGAGTTTGTGTTTAATAATATATATCTTTTGAAACCAAGGATGACATAATCAAAACATTGGTACCCAAAGTCCATTTACATTTCCACGAATGTTTGTAATATGTCAATTAGTTATAAAACAAAAGCTAAAATACGCTTGACATCATGTCGCCAAGAACACGTGGGTTCGAATTCAACCATAACTCCAAGAACAAATGGACTTAAACTTAAAAGATAATATTTCTTCATAAATCATCATAATTATATAATAAAAAATATAAATTATTATAAATACAGAGTCAAAGTGATCATTGACCCACATAATGTATATTTATTTTTAAGGGAAAATGGAAATTTAACCCCAAGGTTTGGGGTGAATCTGAATTCTACCCCACATTCTTTCAAAAGTTGAAAACTCGACCCCAAAGGTACATTTAGTGATTCAATTTTAACCTTCCATCAGTTCTCCATTTGGAGAACTAACGATAGTCAATTAAGCACATGCCATGGGTACCTACGTTAGTTGTCCAAATAAAGGACTAACGTAGGGTTATAATTGCATCCCTACACGTACCGTGGGGCTAAGTTTTCAACTTTTGAAAGTATGGGATAGAAATAAAATTCACCCTAAACCTTAAGGTTAAATTTACATTTTTCCTTATTTTTAATGCCAAAATACAAAACAAGTAAAGAAAATATTATTAAGTAAAAGAAACTATATAACTAGTTCATTAAGAATCAATAAATTAAATTAAATAAGAATCAAATAAAGCAAATCATGTCAATTGTGGCCATCCATCATGCATGTGGCAGGAGCATACCATGAGTTGATGTGTAAACCTAAATTCTAATGAACTAAACCAATTTAATGAGGATGAATTCTTGAAGGAGTAGAGAGATTAAACCAAGAATTGCATTCTCGAGGTTCCATCACAATCCTTTCTAGTGATTGGATCAATTCATATTATAGGTTGAGATTGGCTAACTTGTGATTAATTGGATTTGCAATCCATTTTGGAGGTAGGATGTGAAGCTTTGAACATACAGACAACGGAAAAGGCTTGAACAATGAGCAATTGAGCTTTTTATTTTATTATTTATATTTTTTATGGTTGAAGTTCGTTGCATATAACAAAAGAAACTTGAGATTACGGCATTACCTATGTTTTTTATTCAAGATTTGACTAGGCGAATTATTTAATGAGCTACGATTTATGAAAAGGGGTCCTTGTATGTGTGTTTCCAATCAAACCAATTTTCAACAAAAAATTATCCAACTTTTAATTAGCACCAAACTAAAATATGAAAAAACCAATTTTTACTTTAAACCAATTTTATCTTGATTAATCCTAAACATGCATCTAGTGAATAAAGCAAGTAAAGTAAAGTAAAGAATACTTACAACGCCGGATGTACGAGGAAAAAACTCAAAACATGAAAACAGCCTCAGACGGCCCAAGCCAAACAATCACAATGAACAAAGGTTTTACAAATACAGATTATCCTTACTCAATGACTCGATCCCCACGGGTCTTGACGCTCCTTTTGATCTTCTACCGTTCTTCAATAGTGCCCATATAGAAATTATGTCTTCCACGATACCTGTCCACAACACACGCATCCACGTATGTCTCGGTATCCATTGAATGGCTTTTATTCGTCTACGATGTCAAACAAGAAGTCTTTCTCTTTTCTTTACCGCAAAACTCTGATGTTCAATTGTAGAACAAACCTTCTTGGTGCAGCAAGATCACATAAACATGTAATAATGATAACTCGCATCTATGCAAACTCTAAGGATGTGTTTAAGCTTTGAAACCTTTGAAAAGCATGTGCAAAACTCGTACTGGATTGTAAACTATTTTTTCCGAGTGCACACTCGTAAACTCTGACGAAAACACGCTTTAAATAGGAATTAAGCACCGCCTCGAAAATAGTGTCGCTCGAATGAGATTGACAAGTCGTTCGCGCGACATAGCCATCTCCCTTGAACGAAGGACAGATGTCGTTCGAACGACAGTCCTGTCAGTTTGACTTTTTGACTTTATTTTTAGAACGTCTCTTCCAAAAGAGATCTAAATAAGTCAAACTCTTTTTTAAGCTTATCAGAATAAAAACGTAGTGTAAACATTTAAAACACTTTTAAAACATCTTTCCTTATAAAATTCCATCCTTATCTTTTATAAAAACAATTTTGAGCACCATTAATTATACGCATTCATACCTGTGTGATCTCAGGATGCAATTAACTTTGAAGACGAATAAACTTGCACCAATTAAACTTCGGCATGAATAATTATTTGAAGCTTTGTCGCAACGTCTTCAATTTCTTCAATATATCGTAGACCAAGTGGGATCGTGACCAAATAAAATCTCCCTATGACATATTACAAACACAATTTTGTTCACGGAATTAAGTCAAAAAAATACAAGGACTCAATTAGAAATTTATGTCCTTACAAATCTCCCACTTTGACTATTACGGGACAAAACTAAACTAGTGAAATGCCTAAGTCGAGTCGTCAAGTCGTATGATGCCTAAATCCCATCCCATAAACCCAAAATCAAAAATACAGGGCACAGACTAGTATATGTAGCACTGGCAAGCATGAACTATCTGAATGTGATGTAAACTTGAAATCTCGAATCTCTGAATCATACCTATACACATGAAACAGACAAACAAATACCCAGTGAAGTATGGAGGAACAAATCAAACCAATATATATATCCAAATGATCCCAAATGATAATAGATACCAATATGAATAAACTTTGAAAAATCATTTGTTAAACAATTTGAGCAACACAACGATACCAATTTGTACTACCAATCTGTAATACCAATGAGTAAATTATGTAAAAAAAAATATGCTCAAATCTCCCTCTACATCACATATATCTCTCCCCCTTTTTGTCTCGAATAGACAATCTGGTGAAAAGATAAACCAATGAAAGTATCTGGCATGAAGATATACCAATTTGAGAACAATTTGAAATATGAAATCGCTAGATAATCATGAAATAACCAGCTAAATATGATCAAGTAATGAAAAATCAGTAGCTAGTAAACCAATTAATCACACAAAGAATATAGCAATCTAATCAGGTGTGATAAACGGAATTATATGAAAAATATTAATATGAGACAATAAAACCTGCATATAAACCAGTTAGTCCAAAAAACTTCCAGCAGTTCCAAAAATATCAAAATAAACCAATGGACTCCAAACCAATCAGAAGCAAAAAATCAGGTTGTCGTTCGAATGAGCCAGGGACGTCGCTCAAACGAGATGAGGATGTCGCTCAAACGCGACTTCGCGCGACATGGTAATGTCGTTCAAACCAGATCTCGCGACATGCCAAACTTCCCCAGTTTCCCAAAAATATCTTATATTTTTGCCCAATGAAAAAATTTCCAAAAAAATCACAGTGGAAGGGCTTGACAACAGCAAAACAGTGCTAAAACAGTAAGCTTTTAACACAAAACGCAAAAACTCATAAAAACTAAAAATGCAAGTTACATGCAAACATAGTACCGATGTGCTCAAACATGGACATAGAATGAATCAGCGTGAGACTATAACAAATGAGTCACAATTCCAACACATCGAAACGATCAAGAAGCTCTAATTAATAGCGATAAATCATCATACTTTATCATAACCATATAACAATTAAAGTGTGAGCTTAATGAACTAAACATACTATATGCACACAAATCCAGAATTTTATCGATTCTACAAATAATAGCGTCAAATTGCAATGTTTCAACATTTAGGATTAGTTGTGCAAACCCGTAAAAATTTTAATCCATCCAAACTCCCTCAATAATATCATATTTTCTTTGGAATGAACAAAACTAATTTGGCCCTTTTCTTAGCATATTGCCTTTTTCTTTTGGGCTCTTTTAAACGGTGGCTTTCACGACGAGTTAATTTTGAACTCTCGCAGCCCTTTCCTATGAATCACTCATCATTTTTTAATTCAAATCCTCACGGTAAATGGTTCTTATATGCACACTTCTCCTTAAGTCTGCGTATTCATAGATGACAAAATTGAGATAAGAACGCATCACCAAATTCAAATATGCAAGAGAAGTCAAATATTCATATAAACTCGTGCATGTGTGTAATGTTGCCATATATACAAAGTTGAATCAAAATGCATATCAACTTCGAAACAACCCCATATAAACAATGGTTAATATCATTCCAAGCATCGATAATAATGACCAAATTCCTAGCCACGTGGTAGAGCTGGCAAAATGACGCACGACACGATAACACGACACGACACGACACGGAATTATAAGTTAATGGGTTTAGTCTTATCGGGTTTGGGTCATTAACGGGTCAACACGGTAGACCCGTTATCATAACGGGTCGTGTTTGGGTTTGTACTCTTACACGATTAAACCCGTTTATGCCCATTATCACTCGTTAGTGCTAACGGGTTTTATTGGGTCGTGTGACCCAATAACCCGTTATAACCCGTTAGTAGGTACAAAAAAAATATATTTATTATTCCTTAAGTAATCTCAGCCGTTAGATTAAAATATTGGATCCCATATATAAAGTGTTGTAAGTTGTAGAAACCCTAACCCTATCTCATTTCACACTTTAAGTTGTTTCAGCAACCGCATATTATCATTTCGGAGAGAGAGAGAGAGAAAAGAGAAAAACCAAGTTCCTTCCAATCCTTACGGCTGTGTGTGATCTTTTCACCGTGGTACTTTCTTACTTCTCTTCTTTCTTCTAATCTCTAATCTCAGATCCAATTTTTTTTAGATCCGTGCGTGTGTATTGGATTCAAACGATTGGATTGGATTGGAATCAAACGATTGTTATATCCGTGTATGTGTATTGGATTCAAATGATTTTATATCCGTGTTTTTCTTAGATCCGTGTGTATGGATTAGATCGTTGTGTGTGGATTGGATCCGTGTGTGTTATGTCCGTGTTTTTCATAGATCCGTGTGTGTGTATGTGTGTTGGATTGAAATGATTCAAACGATATATTTTCTTTTGATTTATCTGATTTATCTGATATTCAAACGATATTTTTTTTTTGATTTATCTGATTTATCTGATTTATTCAAACGATATATTCAAACGATATATCTGATTTATTTGATTTATCTGATATTTTTTTTCTTTTGATTTATCTGATATTCAAACGATATTCAAATGATTCAAACCAGTATATCTGATATATTTTCTTATTTATATTTCTTTTAACCCCCCTGATTTATTGTTCTTTTAAACAACTGATATTTTTTCTGATATGTCTATTCATCTTATTTATTATATTTTCAGGTTCTATGTAAATGGATACTGGGGATTCTTTGGATGTTGATCTGTCAGAAGATGATGCTGGTGAAGCTGTTGAATTGGAGATAAATGAACAAGAGTCTACTCAACAAGATGCTGGAAAGGTGAAGAAAAAATCTGGTATTCCCTTGACTCGTAAAAAAAGATCCCGTTGCTGGACTTTATTTCAAGAATTACCGATAGGTGAGGATAACAAAAAGAGAGCTAAATGTTGTAAATGTGGCATAATTTATTTGTGTGACAGTCAGTATGGCACTGGGAATATGTTGGCTCATATGAATAATTGTATTAAAAATGAAGCCACGGACATTGGCCAACTTATTCTCTCCCAAACTAAAGGGTCTATGTCATTGAAATCATCCACATTTGACATAGAGGTGTTTTATGACTTGATATTTGAGGCAATTATCAAGCACAACCTGCCCTTTAATTTTGTCGAGTATGAGGGTCTTAGGGCTGTTTTTAAATATATTTCCGAGGAAATCAAGCTGCCCTCTAGAAATACAGCCAAGGCAGGAGTGCTGAAAATGTTTAAAAGAGAACGAATTAAACTTCAAGCTCAACTAAATTCAGTTTCTGGGAGAATTTGTTTGACTTCTGATCTATGGACATCTGTAGCCACGGACGGATACCTAACCCTTACGGCTCACTTTGTTGATAGCAATTGGAAGTTAAATAAACGAATACTGAATTTTTGTCTGATGCCTCCTCCACACACAGGTGTTGCTTTGTCAGAAAAAATTTATACAATGTTGAGTGAGTGGGAAATTGAAAAGAAGTTGTTCTCCGTCACGTTAGATAATGCTTCAAGTAACACTGCTTTTATCGATATTTTAAGAAGTCAATTGAATTTAAAGGGTGCCCTTGTAATGAATGGTGAGTTCTTTCACATTCGTTGTTGTGCACACATTTTGAACCTTATAGTCCATGATGGACTCAAAGAAATTGACGAGGCTGCGATTAAAGTTAGGGAGAGTGTGAAATACATTAAAGGTTCACCCCAAAGAAAATATAAATTCTATGATTGTGTTTCTCAAGTGTCGTTACAGTGTAGTAGGGGGTTGAGACAAGATGTTCCGACCAGATGGAACTCAACCTATCTAATGCTTGAAAGTGCGATTTTTTATCGTCGTGCCTTCATCCATTTACAGTTGAGTGATTCCAACTATAAACATTGTCCTTCTCCAGAAGAATGGGATAGAATCGAAAAACTTTCGAACTTTTTGAGTTTGTTTTATGAAGTAACATGCTTATTCTCTGGAACTAAATATCCAACTGCCAACTTATTCTTCCCTCAAGTTTTCATCATTCAACTTAAGCTTAAAGAAGCAATGGAAGGGTCAGACAGTTTTTTACGCAGAATGGGAGTGCAAATGAACATAAAATTTGAGAAATATTGGGTTGAATATAATGTTATTCTTGCTATTGCTGTCACGTTGGACCCGCGGTTCAAAATTCAATTTGTGGAGTTCGCATATACGAGGTTACATGGTACAGATTCTCATGAGTTTAGCCGTGTACGCGACACTTTATTTGATCTTTTTGATGTCTATAGTCTGAATTACTCGCATCTTGTAAGTTCAAGTAACTCTGATTTTGATGCTTGTCATCCTTCCCATAATGCCTCTAGGGATTCTATATTCCAGGTACATATTTCCATTTAATGCATTTTTATACTTCATATGTTGTTTTTTATGCTACATAGGATGTTTTTTATACTTCATCTTCATTAGCTATTTATTTTAATCTAACTCATAAAATAAATAATATAGGACTTTGACAATTGCTATAAAGAGGGTGCTTCTGATAAAAAAAATGAGTTGCATAAATATTTTGACGAGGAAAAGTTGGGAAGGAAGCAAGATCTAGATATTCTTACTTGGTGGAAGGGGGAACAATTTCGCTACCCCGTTCTTTCTTGTATGGCTCGGGATATATTATCGATTCCAATCTCAACCGTTGCTTCCGAGTCTGCATTTAGTATTGGAGGTAGAGTTCTTGACCAATATCGTAGTTCTCTTCTACCTGAAACTGTCCAAGCATTGCTTTGCACTAGGGATTGGCTTTTTGGTAAAATTGGTAAAATTTTCATATTCAACTATTAATTTTCATTTTTCTGCCTCACCTTCTATAATATATTACATCTTTTTATTTCATCAGCTATAGGTAAAGAAGAAGCTGCCGATGTGAATGAGTTAACGGAGGATATCTTTAATTTGCACATAAGTCAAAAATCTGGTTCAACCCAATGTTCTAACACTATCTCTATCGATGAGTAACAAGGTTTATATTTAATTTTGACATAAATTTTCTTTTTCTTTAAATTTCTGGTGTATATTAATTTGTAATTTTCTATTTTTTTAGGTTTCATCCAAGATATTCAGTTATGGCATTTTTGAATTGCAAGCGTTCTTCCAAGTAATCGACTTTTTTGGTGAGTAAGCTCTATATATTTTATCATTTCATTTATCACCTAGTGTATTATATATATTTGAATTAAATGATCCATTGTTGTCAACTTTTAAACAGTTTTACAGGGCTGAAAAATGCTGCTGTTACTATAAGGAGATGTGCTCATTTTGGTCATTTCATGATATCTGTTGTCTTCTATATTTTGATTATTGGTGAGAAAATTTTCATTAATATTTATTTATTAATTTCATATAGTATTAAATATGTTTAATCACTCAGTGTAATTTTTCTATTTGTAGGAGGAATATGTTGAAAAAGGAAGGAGGTGCAAATATTGTTTACACAAGGATGCATGCACCTTAATTTTGATGATCTTGTAATATTTAATATCCAGATTCTGCTGTATTTCTAATATCTTGGGTTGTAAATATTATGTAAGAAACTTTAAGCTGCCTACTCTTATGTTATTTTGAAGTTCAAAAGTGACTGTAAAAAAGTGACTGTAATTTGAAGTAGCTGCTGCTACTAGTTTTATTTTGATGCTGCTACTGCTACTTCCAATGTAATTTGAAGTTGCTGCTTCTACTAGTTTGAAGTTTGAACTTTAATGTGGAATGAATGGCCATTTGTTGTTACTTCTGCAATTGCTATGTGCTACTAATTTGAAGTTTTTTGCTACTATTATTTATAAGTTCAAAAGTTGAACTTTAGTTTTCAATGATAGAAGAAGTTTCTTGATGCTGCTATTAATTTGAACTAAAGTTTTCAAAAGTTGAACTTTACTTGTAGAAGTTGTTGCTGCACTATTATTTAGTTTTAAACTTGAGTTTTCAAAAGTTGTATCCTGCTGTTACTATTAAAATTGGTATCAAATTTAAAATTTGATTTAAAAACTAATATAAAATAATTTTTTAAATTATTGAGAAGCAATTTTCTTAACGGGTAACGGGTTAACTAACGGGTTAACTAATGGGTTAATTAAGACACGACCCAAATTCACCCGTTAACTAACGGGTGTTAACGGTTTGGGTCGTGTACCCGTTAAAATTATTGGGTCGTTTTCGGTTTTACATTTATTTACCCGTTAAGCTAACGGGTCGTGTTCGGGTTTGGATGATTTTATACGAAAACGTTAAAACACGACACGAACACGACCCAACACGATCCGTTGCCAGGTCTATGGATAATGAAACGATGGGGGGGTCCAAGCACACCAATATGCCACATCAAACATGTAAAATCAAAAACAAAAACAGAAAAATCTTTTTGGCTTTTCACACATATTTTGACTCAAATAAAAGCAAAATCTTTTGGGGTTCTTCAAAAGTTTTCTCAAAAAATAAATCTTTTTGTATTTTTCAAATAGGACTCAAACAAATGAAAACTATAATATAAAATCATATACAGGTCATTATACTAGCAATGAATATATCATGAAGTAAACTAGTATATGACAAACAATGCAACATTATCATCCTTTAAATTTAGCATGGGAAGAATCAAGTGCACCCAAACGAGAATCATGGAGATTTATTCCTAAAGCCACTAAATCCGATTTCCTAACCCAAGTAGGTGTAAAAAGACGCATGGGGGTTTGGGGAACCGGGGCAACTTTATTCCTAAACTTCCTAGGACCTTGTCTAAGGTCGTAACAATAACGCCTAAGGTGACCTTTACTACCACAAAACGTGAAAGTTTAGGGACGGTGGGAATGATTACCTATATGTGGACCTTTTCTAACCTTCATAGTGTTTCTCACACGTGCGAGGGGAATGGGAACAACTCTCTCATCAAAACCTATACCTCCCATATCTCCCTTAATTTGGATGGTGCCTTGGATTTTATCTAACTTCTCCAACCTAGCCTCCAAATCAAACTTAACCCGAGACGAGTCTCTCAATCTCTCCTCCAACTCGTGAATCCTAGACTCGAGCAAATTCCTAGACTCCTCAAATGCTAAAATCTCCTTTTTCAAAGACTCTATCAAACCACGGAGATTATCTCTCTTTTTCTCCACAAACTTTAGTTTCTCCCTACACTTCTTCTCTCATGCCCTAAGATCCTCAATCAAACTATCATTATTTTCTATGGCACGTTCATTCATCTTAGCTTGTAATTTTTCATTTACCTTTTTCACCTTAACCGTCTCGGCATACAACTCATTAAATGCAACTTTCAATTCTTTCACATCTATCTCCTACTCGTCACTCTCTTCTCCCTCACTAACATGGGATTCACTCAAAACCTCCTCCAAAGTATCATTCATATTAGAATCGTCGTCGCTCACATGACATGCCATAAACGCAACAAAGTTACAATCAATGGGGGAACTCTCTCCCTCTTCCGGATCACTATCACTTAAGGTAGCACTATAAACAATGGGTTGCTTTCCCTCTTTCTTAAGTCTAGTGGGACACTCCTTAACTTTGTAATTGTACCCCTTACACCCAAAACACTTATTCGAATCATCTCTCTTAGGCTTCTCAAACTTATCCTTAGAGGTGGGGTTAACTTTGTTGTTCTTGAATTTTTGAAATTTCTTGGCATCTTTTGATTGCTTTTGAAACTTAATAAATTTTTTAAATTTCTTTGCCAACAGAGCAATATCCTCAAAATCAAAATCGGAATCTGAATCCGAAACTTTGATTTCCTCCTTCCCGGGTTTTCAAAGCAAAACCCTTTTCTTTCTTAGGCACTTGCTTGGAGGTAATCATGTCAATTTCATAGGCTTGTAAGTCACTTACAATCTCTTCTAGTTTTGTCGACTCTAACTTACCCAAGGAGTTTAAAATAGTCACTTTCACATCAAACCTACTAGGCAACGACCTAAAGATTTTCTTAGTGACACGGTTATCAGGAATTTTCTCACCCAGGTTAAACGACGAGTTGACAATATTGGACAACCTAGCATAAAACTCATCAAAAGTCTCACTCTCTAACATCCTAATGGTCTCAAATTGTGTAGTGAGATTTTGAAGTTTTGACGCCCTAACCGTGCTAGTGCCCTCGTGAGTGAGTGAGTGAGTGAGTGAGTGAGTGAGTGAGTGAGTGAGTGAGTGAGTGACAAAATATCCCAAGCCTTTTTTTATGTTTCACAAGTCATAATTCTATTATATTCTTCCTGTGTGACATGTGAAGAAATGACGTGCAAACCCTTAGAATTATATTATGAAAGTCTATTTTCAGTTTCGATCCATGACTCGACAGACTTTAAAGTAGTGACCTCACCTATAACAGTGACAGGGGTATCCAACCTTTCTCAATAGCTAGCCACACACGCTCATCAATAGATTTTAATTAACTTTTCATTCTCATCTTCCAATAAGTGTAATTAGTGCCATAAAAAATTGGAGTTCGAGAAAATTCGTTAATCCAAAATTCATCTTTGAAAACACACAAGATCACAAAACAAATAAATTATGTTTTGTAGCTCTAATACCAATTTGATGACGTGATAAGTCAAATTGTATCAAAAAAATAAATCCTTGAGAAATTAGGATCATGCGATAAATTAGTGTAACCCGCTCTGATACCAATTTGAAAATGGGTCCTTGTATGTGTGTTTCAAATCAAACCAATTTTCACAAAAAAATTATTCAACTTGTAATTAGCACCAAACCAAGTTGTGAAAAAACCGATTTTTACTTTAAACCAATTTTATCTTGATTAATACTAAATATGCATCTAGTGAATAAAGCAATTAAAGTAAAGTAAAGAATACTCACAACGCTGGATGTACGAGAAAAAAAACCAAAACGGGAAAATAACCTCACACGGCCCAAGCCAGACAATCACTATGAACAAAGGTTTTGCAAAGACAGATTAGCCTTACTCAATGACTCGATCCCCACGGGTCTTAACGATCCTTCTAATCTTATATCGTTCTTCAATAGTGCCCATGCAGAAATTTTGTCTTTCACGATACCTGTCCACAACACACGCGTTCACGTATATCTCGGTGTCCACCGAATGGCTTTGATTCGTCTACGATGTCGAACAAGAAGTCCTTCTCCTTTCTTCACCGAAAAACCCTGATGTTCAATTGTAGAACAAACCTTCTTGGTGCAGCAAGATCACATAAACATGTAATAATGATAACTCGGATCTTTGCAAATTCTAAGGATGTGTTTAAGCTTTGAATCCTTAGAAAAACATGTGCAAAACTCGTACTGGATTGTAAACTATTTTTCCAAAATTCACACTCGTAAACTCTAATGAAAACACGCTTTAAATAGGAATTAAGTACCGCCTCAAAAATAGTGTCACTCGAATGAGATTGGCAAGTCCTTCGTGCGACATATCCATCTCGCTTGAACGAAGGACAGATGTCGTTCGAACGACAGTCCTCTCAGTTTGACTTTTTGACTTTATTTTTAAAACGTCTCTTCCAAAAGAGACCCAAATAAGTCAAACTCTTTTTCGAGCTTATCAGAATAAAAACGTAGTGTAAACATTTAAAACACTTTTAAAACATTTTAAAATATTTTTTCTTATAAAATTACATCCTTATCTTTTAGAAAAACAATTCTAAGCACAATTTATTATACGCATTCATACCAGTGTGATCTCGGAATGAAATTAACTTTGAAGACGAATAAACTTTCACCAATTAAACTTCAACGTGATTAATTCTTTGAAGCTTTACTGCAACGTCTTCAATTTCTTCAATACGTCATAGACCAAGTGAGATCGTGAAAAAATAAAATCTCCCTATGACATATTACAAACACAGTTTTGTTTACGGAATTAAGTCAAAACAATACAGAGACTCAATTGGAAATTTATGTCTTTACAATTTATTTCGTAATTTTTGTTTTATACGCGATTCCAAATTTATAGGGCTATGAATCGAATTAATTCACAATATTGATCTTGCTAAAGGTAACATACTGATAAATATGACTTAAAGTACCCAAAACCAAGAGGAATAAATGCCACTGACTAATATAATATATTTAGTCATAGATCGTCTTAAAACTCGTAGTTTGACAAAGAAAGATAATGATACCATATTTAACTATTGGTATTTAGAGGTTCCTTAAACCCTCCAACTTCACTCATGCAAAAACAGTGGTCTTAAGGTTAAGTTCTCACATATCATTACCAAGATCCCAAGACCTCTATTGTCTTCATGAAAGGACCCTAGTGGTGTTGCAAGCCTCAACCGCTAGCTCACTCCCCCAGATGATCTTCTACATCCTAGGTCTTCCCGTTCCGTCATCTGGCTTATGTTCTTCATGTAGCATTCAGACCGAATGACTCTATGAAATTACGTCGATACTTCCACATATTATGGGTAACGTATGAGACATCTCTATTTTTCCCCCGGGGAATATTTAGGATTACCACTGCTTAGTCGTTCTAGCACATCTCTGAGACCACGCTCAAAGACCTCAGCTCTAGCTTCCCATCATCTCTGACGTGCACATCAAACCTCATTTTGGAGATAAATGGCCTCTAGAGGTCGTACGACCCTTAAACCAGAAAGAATTTTTTGCAATATACCTCAAGATCATTAAGTGGCAAACATATGACGATCCTAGACCTCCTAGACGTCTGGCTGAGCATCTACATTTCGTTTGACGGGCAGGTGAAAAAGAATGAGTATATAAAGAAGGCTTGTGAGTGGTTAAAGACATGTTCAAATAATAAATACACAGGCTACATTCAAGCGTACAAGCAAGGCAAGTGCTTTCTCATTGTTTACGCATCCTCAATCCACTGTTGTGAGTGCTAAGTAATAGTTGGGATCATTTCCATTTATTTTACTTGTTGTAGATCCTATTGAGTCCTACATTAATACTTATGAACCCTTAGATAAGTCTATCAGTTACTTCCTAAGGTCCTCTGAATTAATAACAAAGACCGTAAGGACCTCAAGAGAAGCAAAGCTCAAATATAAAGAGTTCATTTTTAAAGAAATTAAATAATTATGTAAAAATTTTAATGCATATGAGTAAAATAATTAAGTGGGTAGTGATTAATTAGGTGGTAATTGCACATATTTTTAGTTAGTTATATAGGGAAATGGGGGATTAAATTAATACAAACATACTTGTAGAGAATTAGGAGAATGGTTGTTAGCCGCGATAACGACGAATTTAAATAGCGGTTGCGGAGGGTTGAGGCTGTAGTTATGGAATTTGGAGCTACGGTCACGGCTTGTGATCAGATGGTTCATTAGACTATAGTTTTCTTTGTTTGAGTTTTCACCATTTATGTGATTCTTGAGACCCACTTGGTACACTTTTGTCTCCATTAGCCAAGCATCTAGATTAACCACATCCATTCTCTACCCACAAAATTAATTATAGATGTTGTGTTGTAAACTATTTAAAGGTTCTACCCATTATCCTATTTTATTTATTAGCTTTCCCATTTAACTTCGTATGAGAATTTTTTATTCCCACACAAAGACAAAGAAAGCCTTCTTCTACTGTAAAACCCACCATAAGAACATTGTATGTCCTCACCATTTTACACTAGAAAATATATCAGCCATATAAAGTGTAAACTTTGTGTGTCTTAGAGTATTTTTGTTGTGTTATTTTGGATAAATATATGAGGTTTGTTAGGATTATTTTCAAGGAGTTGAAAGAGTTGGAGGAGCTTTCATTCTACACTATTCCAAAGGAATTGTTCAAACTTGAGGTCGGAATTTTATACTATGTATTTTTAAAAATAAAATACAATGCACGTTTAGGTGTGTGTGTGTGTGTATACGTATGTATGTTTGTATGTATGTTTGTATGCCTTCATTAACATGCTACCCATATAAGTAAATACAATATTCCGATGAAATAAAACATATTGCAAAGGTTACCATTTTATGTGGGAAATATCAAGCTTGTCTTTTTAGAGTTTTGGGATTGCATGTATACTTTTAAAATGTATGTTTTTAAGAAAATATTGTTGTGATATTTTCATAATGTGTTGCATATTTAGGACTTGTTTAACCCTGATATGTTATAAAAAAAATGAGCATTTATGTTGCTGAACATTTAGGTTGGAGTGGGTAAAATACCAGTATTATGGAAATGAAAAATGCATAATGTATGAGCTTAAAGTTATAAGCTGTGATTATTTGGTGTAAGTTTTACTAAAATTACGAAACAACCCCGAATGTTTTGAAATTGCAAATTTCCCCTGAAAATATAAGTTTCGCAAAGCAGTCCCTATAGTTACACATTGCAAAATTAAACCTAGAAAAGTATGATATTACTAACGGTCCTTAAACTATGGAGAATTTGACCTTATTATTGGAATTAATTACAAAGTTAGCCTAAAACTTTTAGAAGTTGTAGTGAGACTTTATGGCTAGTGTTAAACAAGTTTTAATATAAGGGCCTTTAAAATGAAAATATGTTTCAAGTGTGTAACTAAAGTAATAAAGGAAATATTAGGTAGAATATACATTGGATAGTTTGGCCTCACCGACCGAAAATAAGATGTGAAAATATGAAAAGACATTACTAATCAACAAAAGAAATACACTCAGAGCAACCGAGAAATTTGAGAAGGGCTCGAAGTCCTAGGGTGAGGATTCGGCTTAAACCCAAAACAACTGGTCAATAAAGCAATGGTTGTGACATTTATTGCGGACGGTGTATGTCCGTAAAAATAAATGGATGAGTGAACTTCAAAAATAAGATAAGTGATAAAGTAAGGAGCTCGACGCTCATTAATGATAAAGGCTAAGTAAAAGGGGTAAAATAAATGGGACTCGGGTATGAGTCGGTTTAAAAGGAAACAAAGTATGTTTGACATATAGACAAGTGTTAAATTCCATCTGTCGTAGATTACATTAGAAAGAATTAAGCAAATGAACCGATTTCAAAGTTAAAATACATAATATATGTATAACTATTTCCTTGTATTAATATATAATGATATTATTCCCCCTACTGGCCATTTGCTCATTCCCCTTTTACTAACCCCCTAGGTACATCAAGTAAGGACGCGGATAAAGGAAATGATAAGAAAAGAAGAAATTAGAAAACTTTGATTACTCGGCCATACCACTATGTGTCAACCATATATAAAATGTTGCATCTTTATCTTGTTGGACTTTTAGACAATATGCAATGGAGTTGTAATAATTAACTTAAATTTATGATTTTCTATTATTAAATTATCTTCTCCCAAGTATTTTCCTAAATAAATTAATTAAATGACTAAATAACATGCAAGGGGTCACGATTTTCACAAGTAATAATTGGGTGTATTTACAAATTAAACATTATATTTTCAGGTATAGTGTTATGTGGAACTCCCACCCATCTTCAAAAGGTTTAAATTCCTCAACACCTCGGTGCTGCTCCAGGTTAGTCCAAATAGATTACCCAAATCCGGGTCGAGGAGTTACACAAAAGCTCTTTTGCAAGGTGATATGGTTGAGAGATCAATATTGTGAGGCATAATTGAAGGATATTGTGTTTATGGACAATTTGGAAATTTTTCATCTCCATTTTTCGATGACATTATAGTTTTAGCAGCTAAAAGAGAAAATCACCTTGGAAGTTATAGAATTTGGTAGCCTTGTTTAGGTTTAAAAAATTCACTTGGGAGAAAGTGCAGTGGGGATAAATGTGGAGGAAATTTATGTTGCGTACATAGCGGAAGAAGTGGGTTACGATGTTGGCCAAAGGCCCCTACAGTTACTTAGGGCTTCCTTTGGGTGGAAATCTTCTCGCACTGCATTAGAGTTTTAGAATCCAATGTTAGATAATGATAAGAAAATGTTAGTTGGGTGGAAGAGTTGTCTTTCAAAGTGGAAGATTGACTCTAAGAATGCGGGATTTCCTCTGGGAGGGACGAGATGAAAAGGAAAGTCATCTTCTAGAGGGTTGTCTTGTATGGGATAAAAGAATTTGGGGGTTGGGCATTGGAAATCTAATAACTAAGAACATGGCTCGTTTAAGGTAAATGGTTGTGTATATTTCCCTAGGAAAGAGAATTTATATTGGAATTCCATTATCAAAAGTATCTGAAGTCTTCGTGAGAAGGGTTAGGACAGTAACGTGGTAAGAAAGGTACCTATAGTAGTCCATCGACGTACTTTTTGAGGGTTATCATCTCCTTCCCCCCTTACGCAGTCTTGGAGATGAGGAATGATTACTATTTAAGGTTTTAGGAGTATGTTTGGAGATGGATAGATCAGATTTTGAATGCTTTGCTAATCTATATTGTGCCTCTTCAAATGGAAACTAAACCCTTCCAAGTGTTGGTTCTTATAACAATGACTCCATTCTTTGGTACCTTTCCTTTATATGAAACCTCAAAGATCACAAGATTGTATGGATTCCTTTTTATTACTCTTGGGGACAACTTTTCCATTATCATATATACCTGCTTATTTGATTTTTGAATAAAACCTTATTCCCAATAAAAAAATAAAATAAAATCATTAGCTTGCAATACGGTTGCATAGTCTTACATAGAGATGTGTAAAGGTTGAACTGTGATGGAACTATATGCGTGCTAATGACATTTGATGCAGTATAATAGAGTAACAAACATGGTGAGATATATCTAATGTTTCAAAATATGGGATGACAGTCTGCTTAGATTTATCAGATGACAGAGAATACAAGATACATTCAGTGCCATTAGTTTCAATGCAATTGCAAACAAAAGAAAGTGGTCTCCTTTAGTGTCCAAGAAAAAGAGGAAGCAACCTCGATACCATGATAATTTGAAAAGGAGTTTTGTGAATTACTCATTCTTAATGATATATATATATATTAAGACCGATATTACTCAAAAGACGAAAACATATGTACAAATAAAACAAAATACACCTCACTGTTACATGTTAGATTCACTTGAATTATAAGAATTTATTTTTAATATGTATCAGGTTCACATGGCGGAAGAGAGAAAGGCAATGCACTTGCCTGTGGAAACAACCAGGCTTCCCAGTCTTCCTTTCCACGAGAAAAATACTTATAAAGTAGGAACTAAGGTATTCAACGCCTTGAGTAGAATAATGTATCATGAATGGATTGTTTCCTTGTTCAAACATTTTATTGCATGTAACATTGGATTGATTTGCTTGTTTCTATCTCCCGTTGAATTTTTTTTTACATTTTTATATCTCCTGTTTTTTTTACCTCATGTGATTTGCAACGTAAGCTCTTTAAAAAACATCCACACACACACAGAGAGAAAAGAAAGAAGTAAAAACACTGAAGTTCAAATAAAATATGAACTAATGGTCATTTTGTGAATCGATGACTACTTATTTTCTTTCCCCCCTGATTAGGTGATCTGTTATTTGGAAGGAGCGAGGATTGGCATACAATATGAGACAACTTTTGCTAGTAATCCAAAGAAAAAAAATATCCCCATTTCATTATATAAAAAGTGCAAGTTCTTAATTAGGTTCATTCACTATGAATAAGATGGGCAGCAATAGATGCAATTAAGCAACGCCGTGAGTTACTAATATAAATAAATGTTATATCTTAGTGATTTCTCAAGACATAATTAATTCTTTGAATGCAAAGCTTGATGTCCAAGTCATTTTATCAAAATATAAACTTTGGTAGTGGTGGGGGATTTACTAGGCTAGTAGTCTTGCATGAAGTTGACTATAGGCCCCAGCCACCCCGGCTCCCTCCAACCCCCACTAGAAAAGCCCTTGGGATTCATAAGGATTGTAGTTTTTTCTGAGTTGGGTATGCACCCTGCAATCTTGCCCCCCCACCCCCACCCCACCCCAACAAAATAAGGCCTTTGCCCTTTGGAATCACATGGCCAATAGTTTTTTTGAGTTGGGCACACACACACACACACTACAAAAAAATTCAAGTAGAAAAAAAATAAACCACCCCAACCACACCGAAAGGGGAAAAAGAATGGGAAAAAAGAAAGGAAATGGTTAACCGAATTAGAAAAAATTCGAACAATTTTTAGATACGCTCTCACCCCAGTCTTGATATTTTATCCTTTTGGGCCATTGTACTTCTTTATTAGTGTCATGTAATTTGAAGAATTTTGAATATATGAAAATTTTATAGTGTTTACAGCGTGTGGCGCAACAGTGGCCCCCATCGTGGGGATCCCATTTTTATTTTATTTATTTTTATTTCAGCACATGTTTATTTAATTTTTTTTAGTAAATATCTTTTAGTTGGTTATTTAGGTTGGATAAACTCCTAGCTTAACTAGGATACTTGCCCAATAAGTCATAGGAAGTAAATACCACTTTTATAATAAATGATATTTTGAGTTCTTTAGAGATTAGAGTGATTTGTTATTTGAAAATTTTTCACTACGTTTCACATCAAATTAGTATCAGAGCCAAGTTCTCTCTTGATAATAAATCCCAGTGTGGATATTACCCCTATGTGTGTAAATCAAAATACAATGATGCCTCCCAAAGCAGCAAAACAATCCAAGGTCCAAGAATCTGCTCTAGAAAGCATTCAACGGATGCTATCTAACATGGTGGCTCTAGTCCCAAGTATCCAACAACAACATAATCACATCAATAAAAAAAAAATTCGAGCAAATGGAAGCCGACGGGCCTATGGCCAACGCCTACATCACCATGGCAAATCTCCACTATCACAACGAAGTTGCAGACAATATGGGAGTGCCAAACGGAGATGGGGACAACAGCGGCGGCCTTCATGCACAACGTGGGTCCCCCGTCAGGGTGGCAGTGGGTCGAGGGAGGGCCCGACAAAGTCGCAGCCCCTCGATCGCCACACCTAGGGGTACTTGACACATCGGGGTGCAACCTATCCCCTTGGGTCCATCGAGGGGATTTTTGAAGAGTCCTGGATTGATTTGGAATGAAAATCAGTCCAAAGAGCCCACACCAACCTTCGAGATGAAGTGAAGAAGTTTGTTGATATGTTTGATGCGAAGATGGAAACTTAGGAACGGGCCAGGGTAGAGAAGGCCTTGGGTAAACAACTGTTGCACCCAGAGAAGGTGGTGATCTTAATCAAGGGCTTTCCCCCTAAAACAATTGACAAATGCCTTGGAAAAGCTAGTTCCATTCATTCAGCCCCGCAATCGGTGTCGTAAGGATACAAAGAATCCAAGAAGGACTTGTCGCAGTTGATTAAAGGAATTCAGCCCGACCCATTAAAATTGTGGATGGATGGGGAGGAAATTAATAAAGAGGATTAATGGGGAACAACAGCAACACTATTTATATGAACAGTGTCTAAGGGTACTGTTCATATGACACTAACAATAGAGTAACAATTTGTCTTGGATTTTACCTTAGATTGAATAATCATATATCAAGTGCCTCTTGTACTATGATAAGTGGTAAACCGCAATATGCACTATGTGAGGTGATAAGCCACAATGACCACTTCTACATCTTTTAGGATTTCTTTAAATGGGTGGTTTAGGTGTTAATTCATCCTGTCCATTACTTTCTCTAGTGGATTAAGTGTGGATTATTTTAATGTTTTGTTTCCTTTTTGCTTGCCCATATATAGGCAAGGGGTGTAAGCTTATAATCACATCATTCTTACTATCAACATAATTTGGAGTTTATTCACTCTTTTGGTATCTTATAAGGTTTCTGCCTTGTGGATTTAAAGCTTTAGGGTTTGATCCCTTTATTTCGTCACTTTTCACTACGTCAGTTTATGTCAGAGCCTTAATTTTGCCTGGCTCGATAGAGAACAACAAAACTAGAAGCAACCACTCCGATGACATAATTTGAGGAGTGCAGGCCCTTTGGACAACCGTGCAAGTTCAAGAACGATGAGTGGAAGAACTTCATCAGACTGTCCAATGTGTGGTTCAGATGGTGCAGGAGATACAATGAGCACTCGCTACATTTGCTCTTAGCGGCAATGCGCATCAAAACCTAGGTAGAGGTCAGTCCTGTGAGGTTGCTCATGGCCACCAGATTATGGGTAGATGTGGTGCAAATTCAGATTCAGACAATTTTGAAGAAGGTATCTTGAACGGTCGCGGTAGGAGGGATTATCGCGACTATAGGAATGCTGATTTTCCTGAATATAAGATAAAAATTTATATTCCATATTTCAATGGACATCTTCCAATTGAAGATTTTCTTAATGGGATTAGTATGGTTGAAAGTTTATTTGATATCATAAATATCTCTAAAAATAGGCAAGTGAAATTAGTGACCTACAAACTAAAAGGAGGCATGTCAGCTTGGTGGGAGAAAATGCATTGCAACAAGAGGCGCTAAGGGAAATACACTGTTAGAACATGGGTGAAGATGAACAAAATTATAATGACATGATTCTTACCTCCAGACGCGATCAATCATCGATTATATAGAGGAGTTTTACAAACTGAATGCACGAAATAATTTTAATGAGACAGAGAGCCAACAAATTGCTAGATCTATAGAAGGACTGTGATTAAAAATTGGTAATCTAATTAGCCTCTGCGCCATGTGGAGTTTATCGAAAACAACGAATATTGCAAACAAATTGGCGGCTCAATTGGCGAGATCGACAAAGTAGACGCCCGGGACCACTAAAGCGTCATATATATGACCAACAGTAGACAAAGGGATGTTTATACAAACATCCAAGTTTCAATCTCGAGCCAATAGTCATGATTCATAAGTGGGTACCAGTCGTACCCAAAGTGGTCAACAGAATCCCCAAACGCAGCAAAATTGACCTCACCTTGGCGAGTACGCTTATCCTGGAACGATTAAATGCTATCGGTGTCAATAAGCAGGGAAAAATTCTAACGATTGTCTTATGAGGCCGCGAATAATCATGGCTGAGAACGCAGAAGTACTAGAATATGAACCAGTAGAAAATGAGTATGACGAGGCAGAGATTACAGTGCTTGATGATGGGGAACGTGTGGCATGTATGGTGCTGAGATTATTACTTTAATTATCAACGACACAACATATTCAAAACTCGTTGCACGATAAATAAGAAAATGTGCAATATAATAATGGAGAGTGGAAGTAGCGAGAATATTATGTTCAAACCACTGGTTAAGGTCCTAGAGTTGCAGACTCAGAAGCACCTATCGTCGTATAGAATCAATAAGATCAAGAAAGGATTAGAATTGCGTGTAACATAGGTATGTCGAGTTCCTTTCTCAATCGGAAAGCATTATAAAGATGAGATCATCTACGATGTCATAGACATAGATGCTTGTCATGTATTACCTGGGATTTAATGGCAATATAATGTAGACACCACCTACAAGTGCAAAGATAACACGTACGAATTTATGTGGCATGAGAAAAAGGTTGCCCTTGTTCTAACTAAAGAAAAAAACTATACCTAATGGTTCTAAAGTGGAGGGGAAAACTTACGTAACGTTGGAGGAGAAAGAGTTTCGAGAATTGATAAAGGAAGAGAAATAGGGAATAACACTGGTTGTGAAGGGAGAGATTGGAGAAGATACACCAATTCCTGAGATTTTGCAACCAATTATGGCAAAATTTCAAGATCAGATCCCCTCGGGGTTACCTGATCACTAGCCACCATATGTGACATACAACACCATATTGATTTGGTGTCCAAGACCAATCTACCGAACTTACCCCATTACAAGATGAGTCCCAAATAGCACGAGATTTTATAGCAGCAGGTTGAAGAGTTATTACAAAAAGGATTACTCAAGGAAAATATGAGTCTTTACATTGTCCATGCTTTGTTGGTTCCAAAGAAGGGCGTAAGCTGGAGGATGTGTGTGGATAGATGTTCCATTAAAAAGATCATAGTGACATAAAGATTTCCAATATGCTGGAAGGATCTAAGGTCTTCACCAAAATAGATATACATAGTAGTTATCACCAGATTCGGATCCGGTATGGTGATGAATGGAAGATAACCTTCAAGACTAAATAAGGTTTGTACAAGTGGATGGTTATGACATTCGGGTTATTAAATGCTTCCAGTACCTTCATGTAACTTATCAATCAGGTGCTCAAACCTTTCATCAGTAAATTCATTATTTATTTTGACGACATTTTGGTATATAGTCGTAATGAGGCTGATCATATGGGGCACTTGAGAGAGGTTTTGCTGACTTTGTGTGCCCATAAGCTATATATACGTGTATCTTTATGATAAGAAAATTATTATTTTTAGGTTTTTTTATGGGGTCGGATGGCATTCAGGCTGACAAAGAAAAGGTGCGAGACATAAGAGATTGGCCCATGCCTGAGATAGTGACCAACGTACACAGTTTCCATGGACTTGCAACATTTGATTGAAAGTTTATCTAAAATTTTATCACCATAGCTGCACCGATGACTTCCTCTATGAAGAAGGGATAATTTCGGTGAGGAGCGGAGTATGAGGTTATCTTTGCCTTACTGAATGAAAATCTTTTCTCTTCACTAGTATTGGCCTTACCAAACTTTGATAAAGTATTTAATGTTGAGTGTGATGCCTCAGTTATAGGGATTTGGGTTGTTCTGTCTCAATAAGGAAGGCCAATAGAGTATTTCAGGGAGAAGATGAACAATGCGAGGAAGCAATGGACCACTTATGAGCAGGAATTATTTGTTGTGTTTCGTGCGTTATGACATTGGGAACATTATCTTACCAACGTGAGTTTATAATCTATAGTGATCACCAAGACTTGAAGCTTGTAAAGAATCAAAAAATTATTAACATGATGCATGCTAGTTGGATCACTTTCCTACATAAGTTCACTTTTTCTCTACGACACAAATCAGGGCTGATGAACAAGGTGGTTGATGACCTAAGCAAGAGAGCATCTTTACTTACTATTCTTAGTGTTGAGCTCGTGAGATTTGATTGCCTAAAGGAGCAGTATGTGGACGATGAAGACTTCCAAGACATTTGGGAAAAGGGTCGGTCAAAGCTGGATACTGGAGATTTTCACATCCATAATGGTTGCCTCTTCTGGGGTAACTGTTTGTGTATTTAAAGGACATCCATTTGGGAGCAAATCATCATAGAGCTACATCAAGAATGATTCAGAGGTCACCTATATAAGGATAAGACCATTACCTTGGTAGAAGAATGTTAATTTTTATCACAGTTAAAGCGAGACATGGGCAGAGACGTGATTAGGGGTGGTAATTTGGGTCAATGGGTCGTGTTTCGGGCCGACACGACACGAATTCATGTTTTTTAGTTGACACGAACACGACACGAATAAAAAATAACACGACACGACACGAATATAAAAATTTCGTAAATTTCACGCCTAAAAAACACGATAACACGACACGGCTCATAATTCAGATACGAACACGACACGATACGACTTCGTGTAAAAAAAACACGACACGAATATGACATATCGTGTCAATTTCGTGTCGTTATGTGTCATTTTTTCGTGTCGTTTCTAAAATTTCCACCCCTAGACATGATAAAATGTCCCATATGTCAGATTGCTAAAGGATAATTATAAAATGTCGGACTTTATATGCTGCTATCAGTGCCAGATCATATTTGGGAGGATCTGTCAATAGACTTTGTCTTGGTACTATCACGAACCCAACGCATGATGGATTATTTATTTATGGTGGTTGACAAGTTTTTAAAAGTAGCATATTCCATCCCCTATAAGAAGATCGTCAATGCTTCTAATATTGCCAATATATTCTTCAGAGAGATAGTTAGTTTACATGGAGTGCCCAAATCTATTGTGTTTGATTGTGAAGTAGAATTCATTGATCACTTCTGAAAGATTTTATAGGGGGAGTTTAATAGTATATTGAAGTATATCAGCACACCACACCCCAAACCAATGGCCAAACAGAAGTTACGAATTGTACTTTGGGTAACTTGATTCATTGTATGTATGGAGATAGACCCAAAAAATGGTATGCAGTTCTTACTCAGATGGAGTTCGCATACAACAACATGATGAACCGATTGACTAGGAAAAATTCTTCTCATATCGGGTACAGTAAATCCCTATGACATGCTTTGAATCTGGTCCCATTACCATAATTACCGAGGTTTAGCATTGCATCATAGAATATAGCGGAGAGGGCTCAGAAAATACATGCTGAAGTGAAGCAAAATTTGGAGCAGGTTAATGCAAAGTATAAGGAAGTTGTAGACAAGCATCGGAGGATCAAAGTTTTGAAGGTTGGAGATTTAGTCATGACTTATGTGCGTATAAACAAATTTCTAGTCGTAACTTGTAGTACATTGAAGAACAAAAAATATGGGTCATTTCGTATCTCCAAACAGATTAACAAAAATTCATATGTGGTGGAACGATCAGATAATATGAATATTTCATCCACCTTCAATGTTGCCGACCTATTTGAATATCATCCTCCAGACGAGCCGCTTTACCCTAACTCGAGGACGAGTTTTATCCAATTAGAGGTGACTGATGTGGAATAATAACAACAATATTCATATGAACATTGTTCGAGGGTACTCTTCACATGAATTTGGATTCTACCTTGGATTGAATAAACATAAATCAAGTTCCTTTTGCACTATGATAAGTGGTAAACCTTAATATGCATTATGTGAAGTGATAAACCACAAAGACCACTTTTATAATTTTTAAAGATTTCTTTAAATGGTTGGTTTATGTGTTAATCCATCGTCTCCATTGCTTTATCTAATGAGTTAAGTGTGTATGGTTTTAATGTTTTCTTTTCTTTTTTACTTGAATATATATAGGCAAAAGGTGTAAGTTTGTAATCACATCATTCTTGCTATCAATATAATTTGGAGTTTATTCACTCTTTTGAGGTCTTGTGGGAATTCTTCCTTATGGATTCAAGGGCTTAGGGTTTGATTCCTTTATTTCATCGATTTTCGCTACGTGAAGGATAACATTCCACTCATTCATCGCTCGTACGTCGATGAGAGACCGGTCAAACAAATGGAGACTTACCATGACAGTTTACACCCCGGTGTGATGTATGGTGTTAAACTCCTTTACGTTCAACCCAATGAATGTATGTATCATGGGTGCGAAGAATAAAGGGCATATGAATAATAATTGTCCATTCAAAATGGCAAAGGGAAGATAGTATAACACGGGCCCAAAAAATCACGCCCCTAAGCAACTACGTTAGGCAATCCCGCGATAGCCCGAAGGAGCCCAGAAGGATTATAATGAGGACCCCGAAGATATATTACGGGGTGGGGGATTGACAGAGGACAACCTTAATACTTTGATTTGGTTGTTTGGAATGGCTATGCGCAATGATGTTCGGATAGATGTGAATATGTTTGATAGAAAGATGGACCTCCACTCATTTAGGGATTGGTTAAAACACCTGGGATATTTCTTTGATCTAAAGGAGTACCGGTGATATAAGTGTATTAAATACATAGTTGTAAAATAAGAGGGTTATGCACTAGCATGGTGGGATCAATTGGTGCACTATAGGGCCACGACATACTTAGACCCGATTACTTCGTGGGAGCACATGAAGGTGGAGATGGTGATAACCTTCATCACTGAGACATATGAGAGAGACCTGTTTGAGCATGTTCAAGGTCTCAGGCAAGGTTACATGTCTGTGAAGGAGTATTTAACATAGTTTCAGTTACTTTGCACTCTCTCTAGGCTGAAGGAGAGCACGGAGCAATATATTGGGCATTACATTCAGAGACTCTATCTTAAATAATCAGACAGAGCTAGGGCTATGCCAAATTACTTTTTTAAGCCAAGCTATCGAGCATGCACGAGGTTAACCATCAAACTACCTGTGCCGAAGATTACAACTCCTGCCACCACTTCAGTAGTCCATTTCAAGTGCTACAACTGTCGAGTGTTCGAGCATCGAGGTTAAGACTGTCTCAACAAGAAGAATAAAGGCGGTATTAATTTCAGAACGTGAGGAAGAGCAACCGCACGAGCACGCGGAGGTTCTCATAATGCTCATCGATGTGTCGCCTGAGATGGACGACATACCACTTTAGTGCTCGGGATGAGCTTTTCTTAGCAGGGCGAGTGGCGGCGGCGCGCGGCGCAGTAGTGGGTCCCCCTCGTGGGGATCCTTTTTTATTATTTTATTTTTTATTATTTCAGCACATGTTGAATTAGTTTTTTTTGTAAATATCTTTTAGTTGGTTATTTAGGTTGGATAGTTTCCTAGCTTAACTTGAATAAT